>CM057146.1:21453500-21653500 GCA_029964075.1 Patiria pectinifera
CATCATGTCAAAAGAGCAAGTAAACAGGTTGCTGTTTTAACAAAAATGGAATGCCTGCTTGAATTAAACAAAATATGACTTGACAATAACAAAAAAGGGTTCAGTTTGAGTTTAGTGTCTTGTTGTTTACTTGTATTTTCCCCACAGAATCACAATGCACCCTTAATAATTATAATGTGGTGTTATAATTGATGGAACATCATAAATATTGTTATTATAGCCATAAAAGTGACGTTTCATGTGATAATTGAATGATTTAGCACTTTATACCAAAGGTCTCAAAACACTTCACAATTATTACCCCTGTTCATCAGGCCCTGAGACCACTTTTTGTCTGCAGCGGCTCCAGATCAGCGCATTCTGGTCTCTACCTTCACAGGTACCCCATTTATACTCCTGGGTGCAAAGCGGCAATTGAAGTAAAGTGTCTTGCCCAAGAACACAAGCACCATGTTCCCCGTCAGGGTTCAACCAACGTACACGACATTTGGTTTACTGTGCATGTGTTTACATGTAGGCCAGACTTTAATGGAAGTCATCTTTTTCATTGTATAATTTCTGAAGCAATCTAAATCCTCTGTGATGTGAAACATTTCCTCTGATCACATTTCTTGACATAGTCCCGGTTTTCTTTAAATCAGCACCAACAAAAGAGAAAAGTATACAGAATAATGTTGATACAAACACACTTGTACACACATACTGAAATTTGTATCCTTGTGGTGACATTTCTTTGTTCTGGTGTAGTAAAGTTTTCAAGTTTGAAAGTGTAGTTTCAAAATGCTCTTTGTAAAACTCTTCCATTTGCGACGGATCAACATACCTTGGAAATTTCTAGTTTTTGAGTGAAATCCATATAACTATTTCGTGAAAACCTTGTGGAGACGTATTCATCTATGGAAATTGCCCTGTGGAAGCGTACATGTATACAATCTTTTGTTCCCTATTGTGTGCATGTCTCCAGAGGGCACAGTGTACCAGATCACATGCATGTACATGTATGTAAACGTTGAAAAATCTACGGGGTGTTACCAGTAATTACATGAACATGTATTCAATATCTGTGTAAATATGTGTATAAATTATACATTCCATATACACTCTGTATTTAGATGTACAATGTATACAGGTACACTTACATGTATATTAACACATTATGACCCAAATTCTATCAACCATAAATTGTGGCACCTCAAAAAAAAAAATATTAAAATTAAAAAAAATGGTAAAGCCACCCCAAATATTCTCACAAGAGTCGTTAACCCTGTTCCCTGTAGTGTTCGACAATGCAACAGGGTGCAGAAAATAAAACGGCAGGTATCAATCCTCCAACAACATTACACTCTCTGGTGAACTCTCGGAGAGACATTTTTGGCAGGTCAGGTCGCCAGACTACCTTTTTGGAGGTCATGTCGCCAGACTTCTCAACAGGTGGGCAATTATCCACCCGCTTGGCTTCACCCTCCCTCTAATAATAGTCAATAAAAGGTCACCGAATCCAAAATATAGGTTTCTGAATGCCAAACTTATATACTTTGGGTTTGAAATTAAATTGGGTCATTTATATATATACATCCTACACCTGTTTGGGGATTTCGTAATGTGGGACGTAGTGTGACACTGAGTTATGGGGTGCGGGACTTGGGGCAGACCAACACTACAGCTCTTTGGACATTGCAGTAACTGGTTGAATTTGGAAGAGAAATATCAGTGGCAAAAAAAAAGGGATGTGTGAATATTTCTTATTTGAGTTGTGTGTGGTTCTGCGAAGAATTGGTTAAACTGATTTTGGGGTTGTTTTTTTTACTAGGACTACAGATTTTTCAGGCCCTGAGATTGGGCGGGGAGTGAAAAAAAAAATCCAAATGTGTGGGGGCGCCCTTTAGTGCGCACATAAATGGTGCACCCAGCATTTGGACACGGCTGTTCGGCACGAAAGTGTTCAAACAGAATGTTGTTATTCAATTTGACTGCACGAAGCATATCACAATTTGCCCAGGTAAAATTATCAAAAAATACATTGATCAAAGCATAAAATATATTGAGGTGGAAAAAACAAGAAGGTAAATTTTGCACGAAAAACACGGTTACGTGTAAGTGTGTAAGTTGCTCAAATCACAATGTCAAAGCATAATTTAGATGTCATGTCTAGGTTTTATTTATAGATGTCAATAGATGACGCGACAATG
The DNA here is from genome assembly GCA_029964075.1 of Patiria pectinifera. NCBI lineage: Eukaryota > Metazoa > Echinodermata > Asteroidea > Valvatida > Asterinidae > Patiria > Patiria pectinifera. The sequence continues at coordinate 21,455,690 of CM057146.1, forward strand.
GGTATGTGACCGAAGACCGATATAGAAAGTGCCCGCTGAATGGTCAGAATATTAAGGTCAAGACGCAGTCTTGTTTTGCATACATGTAATTAATCGCCTGATCTGCTTGCATATCATAAACCCTTGCGCATGTATAGACTATGAAATTGGGACCAAGGTGCCAAGTTCATGAGCTGCTATGCACAGAATGTGCTCAGCAAAATAAGGTTACCAGCCAAAACGCCATGTGTTGTCTGCTGCTTGTGACTGGTTCTCGGCAGAATTCTGCTTAGCATAGAGATTTTGCTGCTTAGTAGCTCTGTGAAATTTGGGCCCTCGCTGCACAGATACCTACCACCATGTGGCTCCCATGCTGGGAAGCAAGATGCAGTGGTGTTTCTCCATCTTGGGAACCATCGTTGGGAGCGGAGCCAAACTTGACTAGGAGGTAGACCGGTTGCACTTTGCCCTGCCAGGCTGCATAGTGTAGAGGCCGCATCCCTGAAACAAGACAAGAGAAGATGGATACATCAATAAGACATAGGGCTTTATTTGAGTGGAGTACCATGGCCTGATGGTGTGGAGCATTGAATTTGGGGTCTGCGGGTTATTCTGCAGGTTGTGGGTTCGAGTCCAGCCTGGGCTATGGTGCATGTGCTCTTGGGCAAGACACTTTGTCTCTCATTGCCTCTCTCAACCCAGGAGTAGATGGGTACCTGTGAGGGCAGAGATGGTTGTTGTGATTGATTTTAGCTGCTTTGCACCAAAATGGCAGCATTTTGCTGTATATTCCCCATGGAGCTGAGTTGGTCTTTGAGATGTTTTATGTCCCCCAATGGGCAGGGGCAAAATTATATTAAGGATATTTAGAGTTTATCTGTACTCTACTGTATACAAAAACCCATTAAATATTATTACCCGCTCAAAACTCAAAACACTTGGAGCATAACTATGAGTGCAGCCTGCACTTCATATGAACGTGGGCTGTTTCTTGTTCATCCCATTGGGAACAGTAAAAAAGAACATAAAGCGTTGTCACATTGAAACATTCGCTACGGCACCGACATTTCAGCTCGGTTCATTTCAGCTCAGGGCTGATTGGAACATTTACTTGTTCCCACAGGGAATAAGCCACATTCCAAATGTCATGACTGAATGATCATCAAACAGAATTGGAACATTCGAACACTTCAAGATAAAACAAACAAACTTTAATAATGGCGATTGATGTTTTTCCAATTTCTTTTTTTCAGCTGGTAAAAATCTGATTGCAATAATTGCTCTGAGGCTAACTTGCGTTTGCAACCAACAGAATTGACAGTAATATACAGGGTTGTCCAAAAAGTAGTTTACAATTTTTAAAAACAGATTTCTTGGAATTGGGGAGACATGTTGATATTGTTTCAAGATATTCCTAAACTACAGCATCTTCGTGGTATGGTAAAAACGGCGCTGAAAATAAAGTCTAATTTAAGAAATGGTGATGGTTTAAAGAAACATGATCAAAAACCAGTTTGTCCACATGCAAGTCTTTGAGATGTATGGTTCACACAATATTACTGCGCACACAAATATTGCAATTATTTTATAAGATTTTAAGCTTTGCATGATGGAGTATCAGTATCGTTTCAGTTTGCGGTAACACCATGTGTTAATAACTACTAAGTACAGTCCTGCTTTAAGTTCTAAAAGAACTTGTCTTTGGTCTCAATGTTTCAACTAGCCTGCTCTTTTTATTGTCATGCACCTGATGGTACCGTACCGGTACCATCAACTTACATCTTGTAGTTTAGGAATATCTTAAAACAATTTTATCATGTCTCTTCAATTTTGATGAAATCTGCTTTTGAAAAAGTGTAAAGTACTTTTTGGACCACCCTGTACATAAAAAGAAAAGGTCATACTTTTGACTTCATATACAGACTGCTGTCAAAAAATAATTTGTATCACAATTTTCTGCAGCACCAATAACATTCTTCAAAGCTTTTACTCTGAATGCAACTACGTGAATGTACTCTGAGGCTGATGAATAGACACTGACAAGAGAATTAAGATTGCCCTGTCAAAATTTCTAAAAACTTAGAAAATTTATGAACACAGAGGAAGCTCAGTGACCATCACGATGTATACAAAACACTCCATTTCATACAGCAAGCCGCCAAATGCAATTTATAAATGGAAACTCTCCTTCCTGAAAACCAACTTTTTCAAATTTGAAGTGGGAAGACACAAACACTTAAGAAATGGGGTCATTTACTCCACAGAAACTTGCACTATCTTGCAAGGACCACAGAGCAGTTTTACAAGCATCACGCAGTTGGTGCCTAATAAATCAGATATTAATATGTGCATAAATCAAGTCGACGCCACCTGCGCTGCTAACTTCCTGTCAAAGCAAACATGTTGCTGGGCCTACAGCGAAGAAGAGAGTCCAGGGCCATTCGACTGTAAATCACTTCCAGTGCTGCACAATTTTTTTTTTTTTCAATGGAAGTAAAAAAATGTTTGAATGGATACTAAAAATAGTTTCAATATTTTTGAATTACACATTTGGAAAACATATTTCAGGTACTGTGATGACCAAGAAATGTTCTATCTGTGAATTTGAATTCATACTCTGTCATGCAGGACAGGGCCAATGAATTTGACTTCAACGCCACAATGTCATTTTTAAAAATGGCTCCCCAATGTTCTCATGAATAAAAAAGAAATGATATACTTTTCACATGGAATAAATTACAAGAAAATGAACTTTGATTTTTTAGCTTGGAGTTTGCTCTTAAGAGGTTTGATTTAAAGCAAGAAATGGATTTATGTTTTATCTAGGGCCATTGCTACAGGGTGAGTAAAAAAAACCGAAACCCAAATGGCAGGACCAATTTTTGAAAGAAGTTTTGCCTGTAGCACTTTCATAATATAGGATATGAAAGCCCAATCAATGAGCTTTCTTTTAGTATTATAGAATCATTCAAATCACTCACATACTTTTCAAGTTACAGAATTTTTAACACAAACACCGTTTTGAAGTTCTGTCCACGGATCACCAAAACAAATTGTAAGTATTCTTTCAGCAAAACGGAAACTATTCACCAGCATCACTATGAGAATTGTTTTTGTTTTGCTGCAAGAACACTTACTTTTTTGTGATCTGTGGACAGAACTTTAAAACGGTGTTTGTGTTCAAAATTCTGTAACTTGAAAAGTACATGAGTGATATGAATGATTCTTGTACTAAAAGAAAGCTTAATGACTGGGCTTTCATATCCTAGATTTTGGAAGTGCTACAGGCAAAACTTCATCAAATATTGGTCCTGCTATGCGGCTTTTCATTTTTTATTTTTTTACTCACCTTGTTCAAGCAATTGCACATTTGTATACAGTTGAAGTTGAAGGTCTCATACAGAAAGTGGGTCATTTAAATAAACTTGGGGTCCACTTTTTTTCCTGCCCCTGTTACATCTGACATCTGTGATTTTATAATTCTGATGCATTCCTTAATGCAGTTGTCCTCCAAGAGTGGTTGAACTATAAATGACAAACTAGTACCCAACAAGTAAAAAAATTGTTTGAAGTCAAAGTACCAAGGTAACAGGGACAGGAAAATGTCCCACTTGGTTCCTAAATTTATTGAATGATGTACATGTACACTACACGCAGTATGCGTTGTACATGTATTTTGGTAGTCTGCAGAAGTCAAGGATGTTAATGTACAGGCAAAAACATCACTTAATTTAACTATGGCTGCAGTTTATCATTTTATACCAAGAACCTTGAAAACGTACTTTACATAGTCATACAGGTACATTGTACAACCTGTGGTGTGTGAATGTCATTAAATTTTATTCCAAATCCAAGTCCGCCAAGCATGACCGATGACCCTAAAAAGTACAAGAACCTAACCAAATTAAAACCTTCAAATAAACTACAAAATGGAAACTGACAAGGCACATTATAACTAAGTTGAGCAAAAAAAATTGACTGGAGCGGGGTTTGAACCTGCGACCTCAGGATTGTCGTTCCGGTGCTCTACCAACTGAGCTATCCAGCCCTATGTTGGCGGTTCCCCATTTTGTCAATGTCTTTGTTCAAGGGGCGCTAGTCAGAAGCCATAAACCTGTATATGTAGCCAGGGATCACGACCGAAGTCACAATGATAGTAAGATCAGCAATGCTGCAAACCTGGGAAATACGTAGCAACTTGTTACCGGCATTACAAATTTTCAAGTAAACCACAAAGGAAACCCGTTACAAGTACTGATTTTGTGTGAAATAAAACTCAACAATTTGACAGTCACTTCAAATAAGCAATCAAAATAAATCACAACATCTACATGTAAAAAGGCCTTTTACACTATCAAATTTTTTTTTTTTGAACCATATTGAACTACTAGATTTTTAGGAACCAATTTCACGCAAGCAAGAAATCTTACACAGTTTTTGTTGTGACTACATCATGTGCAAATGTACACAGGAAAAGTTGCCCCATCCTACCCTGCTTGGGACCAGGGTTGAGAATAAGCCCCATGAACGTGCCTAAAATACTGGACTTCCTCCATATACAGGTTGGCCCCCCAAAAAACGGAAGGGCATATTTCCAGTACCTTGAGACTCAGTGGACGGAGAATCTTTTTAGAGGAAATTGATAGCCAGATCTCCTGATTTGGTCCAGTAGTTTTGGCTGCAGACCCTACTTTGTGAAGTACACATCTTTCATGTGGGTGTTATTCAATACAACATTTAATCCCTCTATCCATTTAAGTCAAATTCGTGGGCGCGGTTTAGTAATTCATCGGGACAAAATGACTCCCGACTTTGTTTCACAAAAAAGGCTCTAGAACAAAAACTACTAGACCGAATCAGGCGATATTGGAATCATTTCTCTTTTAACAAAATTCCCCATGCATTGGTGTAGGGTGTTTGAGTCTCAGGGTAGGTTTTTTTTTTTGGCCACTGCTTGACAACTGCTTGAAATAATTCTTTGACTAGAAAGTAAAAGTGTAAGAAATTGAAAACCTCTCTTCTTAAAGCTATAGTCCATCATTTGCAGCCATCCGAAAAGTAACTGGCGTAATTATTGTTGAAAAACAAACTTGGTTGAAAGATAGTAAGGGAACTAAACTCCCTGTGAAATTATTCTTTCTGGGAAGCTGTCATTTTGAAGTAATCAACGAAAGAAGGCCTTTCCAACGGTACGTCTTAAGACGCACCATAGGAAAATTTAAATTAGTAGTTCGTTTTGTTATTCGGCGAAGCGCGCGCAAGCATTGGCATGACGCACACGCGGTTGCTATAAATCGTCCGATCAGTGCGCGATGTCGCGTATAGCTGCAATTCAAAACAATTCAAAACATGATTCAGTAACTTTTGATTTGAAATTGAGATCCTAGAATGCTGTTTTTCTCGGAATAAACTGCTGAAGCTGAGCTGAAACTTCATCAGGTTAGTTGTTCAGTATCCTTCATTAGATTTTGAACACTTTTGTTGCTTCAAACGAACAAAATGCACAAATAACAAATGATGGACTATATCTTTAAGAAATAAAGACAATAAAAATTGCGATATCACATTTTGTTCTTGGACTACCACATCTTGTCCACCCATGTATGTCAATGACACGAGGTTGCTGACAAAATCCTGAATATCGCTTTTTTTTTTCATCCCAGTCCATGTAATTTAAAATCCATCGGAAGTCTTTGACACGTTGTGCCACAACTTGTTTCCTCAAAATACATGACACTCTCCAGAGAATCAAAGCTGACTGGGCCTGAGTTGTGCCAAAAACTCACCAGTTTTAACTCTGCAATTCTTCATGAACTGCATGAATACAAACCCTCCTTCCCGTCCCCAGAGCGCATTAAAAAAAATCTCCCTTGATCTTGAGTTTAGCCCCTTGGAATGCCAGTAGGGGGATTGCGGTTTTCTGCTCCGTTTATTTGAAGAGGTAATTCTAGGAGACATTATATCCGTGAGCAAATAGAATCTGTAATTCCTGGGTGTTGGGCACTTCCTAAACCAGTTTGATTCTTTTGCTTGTTAGAGGGGCGACCAGAACTGACAGGGTGCAGATTGCCCTTGGGGGAAAGGGGGGGGGCGATCTGCTGAAAATCAGTTCCATCTAGTAGAATCTGTAATTCCTGGGTTTTTGGGCACTTCCTAAACCTGTTTGATTCTTTTGCTTGTTAGAGACGGGGCGAACAGAACTGACAGGGCGCAGATTCCCCTTGGGGGAAGGGGGGGGGGGGAGTGATCTGCTGAAAATCAGTTCCATTTAGTAGAATACAAAATTCCTGGGTTTTGGGGCACTTCCTCACCAGTTTGAGTTTAGTTCGTTTTAAGAGGCTGACCAGAACTGACAGGGCGTTTTGCGGGTCGGAAAAGATTGCCCTTCGGAGGCCGTGAGCCCTGATCTGCCGAAATCAGTTCCGTCTAGACACACTGATCACACAATTTGCAGGGAAAAGTCCCAGGTCCGGTCATGGGCTATTAAGCATTCAATGAGCATCCAACCAGCAAAGCAAAGAATGATCAACAACTTTTGTATATAAATAATTCAGGGTGTATATTGTTACATATAATGTAAGATTTTCTCATCAAAAAAATATAAATTACAAGTCTGTGATGAGTAAACAAGGGCATGTTCTTAAATGGAGTTTTGAATTCCGGAGCCAATTTTCACCAAAAAAGATCTTTCACCCCAAATATCTTGGGAAATATGCATAGGTAGTGGCTCTACGGGTAAGATGAGCGCTGTAGACTCCAACTGTATCACTTACTCACACTGACAGCATTTTCAATATTCTAGTAAGTACTGCCAAATTTATCGAAATATATTTGAAATAAATGAACTACGAGTATATCTGAGGCTAATTGTTTTTAATTTGTAAACTTCAGTGAAAGTGCTGATTTACAAACCCCCATTCCAAAAAAAAATAATACTTGAATTTTGATCCAACTGAATTACATGTCCACGTATAAAAATCAACTCAAACCTATGTACTAATTCACTTTCCCTTGAGTTAGACAATTCTCAATTACTGAGCCCTTGGAACCTACAGACAAACACATGGCTGCCAAATGCCACACATCCACTGACCCAAAAAGTTCTTGAAACCCAAAGAAACAAATAACAGGTGGGCACATTATTCCTGGACAAAAGGATGGAGGTCACTACAGTGGGAATCCATGTTTTGTAAACAAGAGTATTTGGAAGGCTGTCCACTCTTCAATTTTAAGAAGTTTTCATTTTTTAATCCCCCCCAACCAATTTATATGCTGTTTTGGCATCTGAGGCACCTGTTTACAATACACTGGCCACTCATCACACTGAGGCAAGGGCCACTCCCTTTCAGCCTTGCAGTTTGACACAAGACCACTGAGCACCACAAAAGTATCACAATGGTACACTGAACATGCAACAAGTATAGAGCACACACAGATGCAGAAAGAGGAAGTCTAGTAAACTGGAATGCAAACTGGAAGACTGCCACAGCCAAATATTACACACATCACGTATTTGGGTTGTGCTGGATTCTGTGACTTTTTTTAAGCTCTGGCAACAGAGCTTCTATAAGTCACTCGGTGTCGGTCGGTCGGTCGGTCGGTCAGTCAAAAAAATGATTTCGAGCATTATGAAATTCAGAATTCATTTCCCTTTAAAAAAAAAATCCTCCAAAGTTTCAGATTAGAAAAGAAAAAAATTTCGAGTGCAAAACCGAGATTCGAACCCGCAACCCCGCGGTGCAAAATCTTCCCGTGTATCGACTCAGCTACCGCACTGCTCAGCGAAACATGGGGAAAATAATAATAATAAACCTGCGTACGTATCCCAAAAGTATCGTAGAGGGCGCTAGACAACCATGTATGCGGATGTCGTTTGGGAAAAGAAAATTCGCAGAGGGGCTACATGTAGGGGCTTCTTGGTTGGTTTCCTAACAGACCTTGGAAAGGTGCACTACGAATCACCTCGGCTCTGGCCTCTGGCCCTGTGAAACTTTAAGGGGTCCTGTGGGAGGCATGAGCTAGGGATTGACCAAAAGTATGGTGTTCCATATGTACCATCGGCATTGCATTTTTCAGCGTCGCATTTTTCAGCTCTAACAGGGATCAATTTGATCGATTTCATACAAGACTTTTACGCAAGACGTCTTGCAACACGGCCAGAGGTTATTGTGCACTCGCACTTGTTTCTTGGAATATCAACTCTTCCTGACTCCTTGTATAAAATAACAAAACTCTGTGACTTTTCCATCACTTTCCATGATAGCTTTAAATTCCAAGATTTTCAAAGATTTTTTCATGACTGTGGGTACCCAAATGACCATATCCAAAATGAGCACGCCAGACAATGTATATGCATGTACAGGTATGGCTTCAGATTGTTCAGCCTTTCACGCTGCAATGACAACATGTATTTGTAGCCCAAAGGACCCACAGCCTACAAAATGTTTTCATTCCTGCGCATAATTGCTCACTGGATCGGGCACTACATGTTACCATGGGCCATTGGCCACCAACTACGTGTCAAGCACGTTTCCCCAAAGGTTGTCTGCATTCACAAAAGAGTTCTTTCACCTTTGTTGTCCTTGATGTCCACTGAGATTTGGTTGCAGTCCAGTAAGGCCGCCATGATGTTGCAGTTGCTATTGAGAGCGGCATGGTGAAGGGCAGAGAATCTACAAGAAGAAGCAAAAAAAGAAAGAAATCTCACGTTAAATTATTTTCAAATAAACCTCAAAGGAAAACTGACTAGGTGTAGAGTAACTTCTTCTAATTTTTAAGTTGAACAAAGAAATTGACTGGAGTGGGGTTTGAACCTGCAACCTCCAGATTGCCATTCCAGTGCTCTACCAACTGAGCTATCCAGCCCTATGTTGGCAGTTCCCCACTTTGTCAATGTCTGACTGGAGTAGGGTTTGAACCTGCGACATCTGGATTGCCATTCCGGTGCTCTACCAACTGAGCTGTCCAGCCCTATGTTGGCGGTTCCCATTTTGTCAATGTCTGACTGGAGTTGGATCTGCAACCTCCGAATTGACGTTCTGGTGCACTACCTAACTGAGCTATCCAGTCATATGTCCGTAGTTCCCCACTTTGTCAATGTCTGACTGGAGTAGGGTTTGAACCAGCGACCTCCGTATTGTCGTTCCGGTGCTCTACCAACTGAGCTATCCAGCCCTATGTTGGCGGTTCCCCAATGTTGTCCATGTCTTTGTTCAAGGGGTGCTAGTCAGAAGCCATAAATGGGAACACCACCAAAATAGGGCTGGATAGCTCATTTGGTAGAGCACCGGAACTGCAATCCAGAGGTCCCAGGTTCAAACCCACTGCAGTCAATATCTTTGTTCTACTTAATAAGAAAACTTTGAATTATATTGAATTTCACATTTATCATAAGCCATCTTTCCCTTCATTCGGCTGAAAAAAAATCACACAAGCTGCCCGAAAACAAAAACCGAAAGCTTACAAATTCATTATGGAGCTATTCAATTTAATAGCTTCGTGCTTTCATTTTCGGCATCCAAATAACTCAAGTAAATTATAGATATAGAAAGAAAAACACCAACTATGATATGAAAGCCATTATGGGGAAACGGTTCATCATTAGAGTTTCATTAAAAGAGAAAACTCATTTACATTTAGCCAGCCCCCATCAATCTGACTTCAAATCTGAATTAATGGGTTTTAATAATGCATCTTAATGACAGTGTGCAGTGCTGCAATTTCCTGCATTCACTGGGCACACATATTTCTTCCTACTTTCTCCCGACCAAAGGTCAATTTCATGGGGCCGCTGAGCACACATATCTTATAAGGCAGGCTTATTACGTTGTAAGCGAATTTTACATTAGTTGTGATGAATCCTCTGCTGTTGTTTTTTCCATCTTGTGCTTTTCAGCAAAAATCGATTAAGAACCAGAAACATCCAGTATCACGCTGGTTGGTGATGTGTTTCCGCTCACAGAATCAAACTTCTGTGTGCATATGTACTGGATTTTGTATCCTTGTGGAGACATTCCTTTGTTCTCGTGTACTAAAGTTTTCGAGTTTGAAAGTGTAGTTTAAAAATGCTCTTATTGTAACCAGAATTAATTTCCTTGGCGGAAATTTGGACTTAATATCCCTTTTCTAAAACTCTTCCATTTGCGACTGATCAACATAGCTTGGAAATTCCTAGTTTTTGAGTAAACTTGATCCATATATATATTTCGTGAAAACCTTGTGGAGACGTACCAGTATTCATCTATAGAAATTGCCCTGTGGAGACGTATACAATCTTTTGTTCACCATTGTACACACGTCTCCAGAGGGCACGGTGTATCAGATCATATAAATGTGCAGTCAACAGCTGTACATTGGCCTAGTGAAAACATTTCCATGGGGGGGATGTTACCAAAACAGGGGTGAGATTGGAGGAAAATGAAAAATCCACGAAACAATCGGCAGAGAGTTTGAGGGTCACCAAGAGCCCTGGAGCAACATAAGGTCCATGGTATTTGTTTTTATAAATCTGCCTAAAGGCACCCCTGAAGGTCAAAAACACCTTTATGTCAAAACCTGAGATTTCATAAGGGATTCTTTCAAAATTCTGAAATCAGGACAAATCCTGACCAAAAAAACTCCTGAAATCAGGAAAAAACCCTGACCAATTTTTTTTTCAAATCAGGAAACATCCTGACAAATCTCAACCCTGCAAAAATAATTTCCCAGAAATTTTAATTTGCCGGACAGCCATGAAACGGAGATGAAGCTGGGGCTTAAAAACCAGGTTTTAAGACTGATGGTTGAAGCCACATCCGCATAGAGCCTGTCACGCACAAACAGGCCGTGTGCAGAGTCTGAGAGTGCGTTTAGCGCATTGATCAGATGCTCTGCTACTCCCCTCCCCCTCCCCCCCCCCCCATTTTTTCTTTTTTTGGTCATGGGTTTTTTAACACACACCCCAATCGCTGCACCACTGCATCTCTTTTAACATTGGCCCAAGAGCTTAGCATATTCCATTACTTTCACTAATGATAAATTCTTGATATAATAACGACACTCAGAAAAAACCCTCTCTCCGAATGAAATTGAACCAAACATGGATGCATTTTGTTTGGGGGGTTGAGAGGAAAGTGAAAACCATTTAAAGAAAATGAGATTTATTCAGCCTTCCCTGGATAATTGGAAAAATTTGTATCCCCAAAACAAGGTCTGCATGTAATATCTACACTGCTTTTGAGTGTCTAAGCATTGGCAGGAATTCAATGTTTATAATTGTAGCCCTTCATTTCTTTCAACATCTTTCCGTGTGTGTTTGGCCCACTGTTATCGGTAAATGGTCGGTTTGTACATGTATCACTGGCTAAAAAATACAGGGCCAACTTGAATGGTTGTGGAAATAATATTTTCCTCCAAGTCTTCACTCAAATATTTTTTTTTAAAACTTTCCAAACTCAGTTTCCACTTTTTTACAGTGATTTCATTTCTATTTCCGATCATATGTCACCTTTTTTTTTTGGGGGGGGGGAGGAAAGTGTGTTGCATTTTTAAACAAGACTTTAAATTCCAGGGAGCAACAGTTACATGTGTACAAACATTTTCTTTGACTCAAAATGTATCTATGTACCGGGTAATAAGATTATTCGTGGAATGTATACGGGAATATTTCATGAATGACATCTTTGGACATTGAACCTAATGTGTACAATGTGTTACACGTGTACATGATGGACGTTTCTTGCCATCTGGTAAACTGTACATTGTACATTCATTTAAAGATGCATTCCTCGTGCAATGTTTCAGTTTCACCTCGAAAAGTCGATTTGTTTTATTCAATTGCTGTTTTCCTATCAATATTAAAGTTATTCACTTTTGAATGAGACATTGAACATAACAAATCCACCGATGTTTAGTTGTATCTTCACATTTGGCTGCCAGACAATAATTGGGCTCTTGCAGGGCGGGTTCATTTGTGCACAAAATGAAAGCCCTTTTCAGAGGGTTGCAGACGCCCAAAATCGCAGTTTCTTCAATAAACAAAGTAGGTTTTTTTCGTTAATCCTACATGTAACTCCCTAGCGTCTTTTACCAGGAACTGCACCAATTCCATCAAAATCCATCAATCACTGTGCGTCTAACACAAAACTGTACATGACATAATGGAATCCACCACTGACGCACTGGTTGACATTCATGGACTTGCTACATGGCTTTTATCACAATAGCCTTACAGGAAGCTAGGCAAAATCAGTCGGATACCCCTAGCACTGCTTCAGGCCATTAGGCCCAAGTCCATCATACTCCATCAATATTTTGTCACGCCAGGCCCTCTGGACCAAGTCCCCCAAAATCCACCAAAATTGGGGGGGAGGGAGGGATGGATGGATTTTGATGGAGTTGGGGTGGTTGGGGTTAAAACAAAACATACATGTACATGTACAAATTGAAAATTGTACACATCATCTTTAAAGCAAAGATCAACATACTGTACATGTAGATGCAACTTATGAGCATACACTTATGAACATGTGTACATATTGTAACCAACAACAGAGCAGTTTCCAGTTTACCCAACCCCAAATCAATATAATATGTACACAGAACAACCCTTGGCTTCGTGTACATACATGTATGTTTGTGTACACAGTACAATTGAATAAAAATATTAACGAAAACCCTGCCCGTTGAACAGCGTAAATTGAATGAGCAGCAATGACACATGAATGTCAATCAGGCTAGTATCATTGAATAGCTTCGTTCTCTCTGGAGACTAGTGTTGTTACAAATCAAGGGCATGGCATGCCCAGCATGAGGTAACTATTCAACTGCAGTCATGGGCATGAATTTGTGATTGTCATGCTACTGATATGTGACGGGTGACATATCTCTGGGGCGTTTATGTATGGTAGGCCTACGTCAGCAAGGTCTAGTATGCTAGACTATGAGGATGCATTTGCTATGAGTATGCATGTACAGAGACTGACATCCACAAACAGTGTTACCCCTGACCACCGTGCATACAAATCACCCTTTTAGATTTCTTGAATGTATTAGTTTATGTTTCTTATCACAAATCTAATATGTGAGACATTTTGGCAAAATAAGACGCAACCGGGCACTGGCCGTAGTGGAGAAAAATGCACAAAAACCGAATGGGCCCATGATTTTTTTATCATCGATTTTCAGATTTATTGTTTGTAATCTCTGATATGTATACAACACATGTTAAATATGAATATCGTGGAATTAAAGTGTTTTGAAGGCAATTGGAATCTTTCACTTTCATGACTACAAAACAGTCCAAACTTTAAAGGCACTTTTCTTCTTTGACATGTCGATAAAAAAAAATGTGAACTTTAAAAAGCCATAACTTGTCAATGGGATGGCGAATTGAAGTGCAACAAATATTGTACGGAGAATTTCCTTTTCCTAATTCTGGCCAACCCTCATTCCGACCTCTGCCCAGTTCTGTCTCACTAATTTGCCAGAACGCCTCACCCACATTGCATGTTTCATTGCTACAATTACAGTTAGTATGTACTGTACAAACTACATTTGTACTTTCAACACAACAGCAACTGTTGCATAATGTTCCAATGAAAAGGAACTTTCTGGGTGACAGACGTCACCAAACACAACACACCCACACTCCACCCAAACAATACACAACAGCCTTCTGTATAGCATACTGTAGGTGGATATGCTGACTGGTTAACGGCCTACACTGATTTGTCCACATCGCACCTTGGCATGCCAACCATTCAACACCTCCTACTCTTTAACACACCTGGCTTGTCATCACCTTCAGCTCTGAGTCCTGATGGGTTCTTGGGCAGATTGACTGCGTGTGATGTGCTTGCACACTGTTCCCAGTGTGTCAATTCAAAATGTTTTAATGAGTCCTGTGCATCACCTGCGATGGCACATTAGGCCAAAAAAAAAAAAGTCTCCGGTTTCTGGTATGCGCGTCGCCGTAGCCATGCGCGTCGGCAAAATGAAAAAGTTTTTTTTCAATGAAAGATGATGTCTCAAAACCGCCAACCTCACTGGTTTGACTGGAATCCTGCTGCTGCACAATTTTAACGTGTTTTTAGATTGGGTTATGGTCGAGAATAAGCTTTATGTGGCCTCTCGGGACTCCCATATATTTGCACTAAGTTTAGTCGGGCACCATTTGCAGTCATCAGCCGACATTTGAAGCAAAAAAATCAGGTAAAAAAAAAAAAGCCGCGTCGCCGCACCACTTTTTGGGCAAGCTCCATACCAGAAACCGGAGACTTTTTTTTTTGGCCTTATGTGTCTTTTGCACACATTTTGTTTTGAAAGTTCCCCATTCTATTTGAAGTTTCATCCATAAAAAAAATTTGTAATTGCTATTTTGCTAGCAATACAAAAGTTGTTCACTTTCAGTTTCTAATGAGACATCGACCAAAGAAAATTGGGCCCATTTTTTGTTTTTGAATTATTACTGTACAATTTTGAATTATTTTTTTGTGACCAAAACAAAATCCTTTTTTTTCAGGGTTGCAGACGTCCAAAAAAGAAACAAAAAGGAGAGTTTCGGTTGGAATAAAAAAAAGTTGAAAATTTGTTGAAGAGCACAGGGAAGTTCAACAGTAACTATGATGGGATTGTCCAATATAAATTCTGAGTTTCCCATTTGTTTCTCACTGAAAGACCAGGATTAACAAGTGAAAATTGAAATGGGATGTCAACACATTTGTATTACTGTTAATGCTTTTTATACATGTAACTTAGTGTTTGCGTTACAATACTTTTGTATCACTTTGTGTCTGGGTTTAAATAATAATTTTGTGTTACTATGTGTTTGGGTTGAATTCTTTTGTAATACTATTAAAATGTATACATGTAAATGTACATTTCACAAAGGTGCCACTTTTGGCATGGCAAGAGTACATGTACTTTGTGTATTTTTAATTTGCCATTAAGCCAGGAACATGCATTGCATTTTTGCCACACAGACTAAAAATAAGGAAAGTTGTTTTCAGTACATGACTGATGAAGACCTATTTGCCTTCAAAATGTAAACAGCTACCGGTACAGTTGCATTTGGAGGAGTCTGTGTGACATCATGCCCCCATTAGGCCAACTGTAACGAACGTTTCTAGTGTGAAAGGGTTTACAAAAATCTGTGGGTTCGATCATGGGTCCTTGCTCTATGGGTGCACACCGGTAAATAGGCCGAAATCTATCCGCAAAGCTCATGAATTAAAGTTATACCCTCAAAATATTATATTTAAGAGTTCCTTGAGCCATAAAATTGGGTAATTAAAGAGATGGCTATGAACCTCTGGCCCCGACTTGGGGCCTTTAATTCTGAGCATTTTGGATGCAATTGGGCCCAAAAGTGGCGCTATTTTGCCAAGTTGTGGAGGGATAAGGATGGTTACTTTTCCGCTTTGGGAAAAATAGTGGTCGTCTTCTTCGGGTGAAAATTTCTCGAAAATTCAACCCACCAAAAAATGAAAAGAAAATGAAAGATGACATGTTGATCATCATTTTTCTATGCAGCTTAAATACCTGTGAGAGTTCTGATCTGAGTATTTTTAAAAGAATTTTGAAGTATGAGCATTTTGCACTGGTATGGTGTCTATGGGAATTTTAATGCAGGGGTGCATCCCTATGGTTCGACCCAGGCCCGCCATGGAGATTTGTATAATGTGGGGAAGTTCCTTACATGTACATGTAAAAGCTGCAGGCTCCCTCTCCCAATCACATGCCAGTTGTAATCACATCTCCAATGGAAACATCCCCGAGCTATTAGCCAAGATAGCCCTCCGCCAGTGCCTGGGCTTCAGCAAGGGGGATTTTCAATTTTCCCTCCAGGCGGTTTTCCCCCCCCGCTAGGAGGGGCTTAGCTAGGAAGGGCTTACGTAGCTTAGCTAGGAAAGGCTTAGGTAGCACGCGAGGAGACAGATTGGGTATTTACAGTGTATAGTTGCTCTGCCAATCCAGCTCCTTATGTTACGTACGCGTACATTCTTGGATAAAGCTCTGATTCAACAGTATTTCAAAAGAGTATTAGGCCAAGTACAAAAATACACCAGTCTCTCGTGCCAACACGCTTCCTTTTTTCCACCCGCCACCTCTTTTTTTATCATACTTCTGCAATATCTTGTCTTTTTATTTGTTTCCAGAAAAAAAATGAAACTACTTTTGCAGGTTCAAAATCTGGTAGAAAGGGTGATGGCTCCTTTTTGGACACAAAACTATCTGCCAAACAGTCAAGAAAATGGGAGAGTGCTTCCGCCATCTTGGCAAATCTGCCATTTGGGGGTAAAAAAGGGCCGCCTCCTTCCTTTTTTTGAAAAGCCTGGACGGGAAACTATTTTTTTTTTTACCTTGGTCTTACCACGGTCTAACCATAAAATGCACAAGAACTGAGTGGCCACTGGCTAACATGCGTAGAGACTAGCTTCAACATGTTCAGATGTAAGTTTTAGCTGAACATTTACTGTTGACTGTTTTTCTCTAATTTTTTTTTTATCAAACCTCCAATTTTAAACGTAGAACTGAAAACGACAAATTTTGCAAAATTGTCCTTGATGACAATGTTTAAACAAACACATTTTTGCTGACAAAAATAACAACAATAAAACTTAACGGACTGTGAAAATAAAACAAGTCAATGGGAAATATGCACATAACTGTACACTACTTTGAATAGAATTTATGGCATTCAATATGTACAGGTCCATATATGTATCGGCATACCCGCATATTGACTGTAATAATATTATTTAACATGGCTTATTGTGTAAGGAAGCATTGCCAAGTCATCCTTAAAAGGCCACTGTTTCAGACTCTCAAAAATCAATCAAATAACATCCCCCCCCCCCTCCCTCCTCTGGGCCGATTCTCTCTAGACAAAGAAATTCAATCAAAGAATCAATTCTCGCACTCTCGTGTCTCAATCCCCAGCAAGGCCCATGTCCCTACCTCATGTCCGTCCCTCATAATCCTAATTAGGGTGAGCGTTACGTAACGCGGCCTCTCTAACCACCAAGACCTTTTCATTACTGTCCCTTTAATCAGGTTCAATTCAACAATGCACACAATGGGTTTTAAGGAGTCTGACCAAATAGTCTCAATTGCTGCCAGACATATACCGGTACCTGCAATTATGGTAATTTGACGGGGCTTAAAGGGGCAGGCAAATCAGAGATGCCTTTGATAATTACTACCCTGGTTGAGATTTGGTCTGGTAATGAGGTTGTAAGTTACAGGAAATTCAAATAATTGGTGGTTGATTGCCAAAGTATACATTTGTTTTGGTCTGCGTGTATCAATGTAAAAACAATCACATTCCCTCTTGTGCATCTGATCAAATAAACTGATTTTAAATATACACTCGTACCATACAAATCTTCATATATTTCACAAATGCAATGAATTTTTTTTTTTCATTTGCCATTGAAAAAAGCAATCGTATTCGTTGTTGTGCATGTAACTAAATAAACTCAGTCCAAATACCATAATTTTCTCAATAATTTGACTTTTAAATGCAATGGAGAAAAAACAATGATTTCTTGTAAATGTCCATATATAAGTACACGTGTACATGTAATACGTGTACATTTACATTGTACAACCATGCTTCTAAAAAATACAGTACAATATGTACTGTATGGTTGGATCTCTGAATGCTACAGCAGAAACTCAAAGTTCCTCCAAAAATCACGTTCCCATTATTCCCTTTTTTTCTTCACCATTAAAGCAAACACAATTTGCCTTTAAATACAACTGTAACAAAAAAAGAAGGAAAAAACCCATGAATACAGGTCTCTCCTTGTTATATTTCAGTTATATAATGCCCCGTTATATTTGAGTTTCCTACTGGTACCTGCAATCCCTTGTTGACATTAGGCATTTACACATGAATGGCACCGCGCTGCCAGGAATGCGGAGTACCGGGGAACAGAATAGGATCCAAGGGAACAGAATAGGAACCAGGGGCATGCACCCCCCTAGTACACTCCAAACTTACTGAGTCCCCAGCAGACAAAGCTCATGTGTATACAGAAACTACTGAAGGGGTAGTACCCCCATGGTTACCATTGGAAGCAAAGAAGGTCAATCCTTTCTGTGGCGGTTCCCACACTCCCAGGAGCTGAGAATTTTCACCTATTCCCAATGTGAATTGGGAACAGCTTTCATTTTTGTTCAGATATTTGTTACTTCCCCCTCCCCTACATGTACTTTTGTTCCCAATTTCAATTGGGAACAGCTTTTGTTTTTGTTCTGATTTGTTTTTCTTTCTTTTTGTTTTGTTAATTTTTTTTCTTCACTTTTGTCCATAGGTTTTGTACATGTTTTTATTCTACAAGCCACTTTGGGAATTTTAATCAACTGTATAGTTAGCACATTTTGTTAACCACCAATTGGGAACAGCTTTTGTTTTTGTAAAGATTTTTTTCTTTTTCCTTTTCCACTTTTGTCCATAGGTTTTGAACATGTTTTCATTCCACAGGCCACTTTGGGAACATCCATCAATATATTTGAACAGCATACTTGTTAAGCATCATTTTATTTCACTTGGTTAATGACTGGGAGAGATCAGAAAATGAAAAAAAAAAACAAGAACATTTGGAGAATTTGATTTTGTTTAATGAAACATTTCCTTTCAATGAAAATCTGACATTTGCTGGAAACTAAGAAGAAAATCTGAATTATTTTTTTTTCAATCTTAAAATAAAAAGACAAAACCAACTTACAAAGGTTCTTTGCTTGTCAAATTGTTTGATATCATTTTTTTGGGAGTGGAAAAAATTGTTTATTTAGATTTTTTGATCGTCAAGTTATGTACATGTACATGTATCCAACAGATTGGCTCTTCTTACATGATAAACCCTTTCTAACATATTCCCAAAACAAGTTACTGAAAATTAAATGTTCGATCTTAATTTGCAACTCCTCCGTCTGCGTACAATTAATGTACAATGAAATCCAAGGTTAACCAATATTTCAAATGAATGTTAAGCATATTGTGTCACATTGTCTGCACTTTGTCGTGCCGACGGTCAGACTGCCGTGACAATGCACTACGCTCAATTAGGCTCAGGAATTGATGTTGCGACAACATTGTGGAGGCATGAGGCGTCCGTGTGGCCGGCCAGATCAAAAGTCTGCCTAGTCGCCTTTAATTGCGGACTATTTATCAAATCAATTCGGACCACGAGAAACGTGAGGGGGGGGGGAGGAGGCTGCGAACTCACACAAACATCTCCAAATGGTTCGGATGATGGAAAGACTAATATATCATATGCGACACGCGCGCGGACACAAGGACTTGGCTGAAAGCTGAATAAATTGACACAGTCGTATTCGATCTCGGTCTAATATTAAAACCTCCGAGGCCGTCTACACGAAAACGCACGCACAAGACGCGGTAAGATTGTGCAAGCCCCAACTCTACGCACGTTAAATGTAAATGGAACGTGATAGATACAAATGTGTGGTAATATAAATTCTGGCAGACAACCAAACATCACAGGGTAATAACATTAGCTTTGGGGATTCAGAGAAATACAATTGGATCTTTCTTTTTTTTATCGATGTGACATGTGATGATTCTAATTCAGTGTACGCACAGTGCACATGTCTTGAAGTAGACTTGAGGTGTTGAGATCATCTTTCGCACCGGGTGGCTAAGCTTTTTTGACAAAATAATTTGATAGGCCTACATGTACAAATTTGATTTTTAAATTGGTCAAGTGTTCCAGATCCCAGATTTCAAAAATATCATCTGAACGGTGCCTTCTTCACAAAATGAGTTAAAACTATTGGATCGTCTTTCATTCACTGCCCCAATTTTCAGTCCCGACCCTCAAAAAATGCCTGGGTTTTAATCTCTATGGCATGTATGGTGCTATCCCAACACAGCCTTTCCCGCGCACTCACGATTCAAGTACAGGTAGATCTGAACCTAAACGTGACTCGACCAAACAAGTACATATTTCTCCAATACAAGTCAATCTCTACAAAAAATAAGTTCAAATATAGGCTTCCAACCATTATTTGGTTATTTGATTAATTGGTCCATTGTGGAGGTTATTCAGCAAACTTTTGAGGTCCATTAATTGAAAACAACTATCACAGGTATCGGGGACGAACAGAAAGGCCAGTGTAATTATTGAATTAACGTACATTTGTAAAAATCAACGTTGTGAAAAGGTAGGGAACCTTTATAAAATTATTGGTTACTAAGCCCTTATCTTGTCAGCATCATTTTCATTCACCAATAGCAACAAACAAAAGAACAAGATTTGGTTTAATGAATCAAGACTGAAACCGTATTAAAGGAAACAATTAATCCAAAACTTGTAGGCCTGGCGGTAATACCGAAAGAACAATTTCCATTTTGAAAACTGAATGAAACTGAAAAAAAAAACCTGCTTCTGCCAACTGGCGAGAACAACTGGAAATATTTCCCAATGGTACAAGTTATAAATTTGATCAAGGCCTTTTCCGAGTTCCTTCCCAACAACAGAAACATTTTTTGTTCGCTACTGCTTCTGAAAATTGACCAGGCATTCTTGACAACAAGTACTCCAAGCTGTCTCTCTTAAAAAAAAATTTTTAAAAATGAAGTAAGGAAAGAAATTATGTTATTTCCCCTGATGTACTCCAACCACTTGAGATGCTTTAATGGAAGATGCCAGGGCGGTCCATACATTGTTGCAATATTGTGGGTATCGTGTTTGCGTTGCCGGGTTCAATTCACTATTCAAGAATTTTGAGTGGTCCGAGTGGTCGATATTGATCAAGTCATCACTGCACTTGTATCGCAGACCGGGGGTATAGTTTACTATACCATGGTATAGTAAATTTACTCTCGCAAATCCAGGACATCAACTTTGTACGCGTAAATTTAACCCTGAAGAAATTATGTGTGCTAATCTGATGTACATGTACATGTACATGTATGTATGTCTTTCAACAATGTAACATACATGTAGTGCCGGTATATACATTACGTGTACATACATGTACATGTACATGGGTATGTAAGTAGAAAAAAATATGTATGTGTGCGTACATGTACATGTACATGTACACCTTCATTTTTACCATACGTAGTGTACATGGCAGGTTCTTAAAAACATGAGCTATTTGTTCTCATGAATTTTGGGGGTTTGTACAAATTACCGCCGTATTTTTCAAAAGATTCATATGTGGTGACAGATGAATAGTATTGACAAATTCAAAAAGCCATAATTACGAAATTGAATTGCGCGTCTCACGTGTATCGGGTCCTGAAGTGGAAAGTTGCGAACGTCACATCGATTACGTCAAATAACAATTAAAAATCAGCGAGTACCCAAGACAGGTGTAAATGTAAATGTAAATGTATACATAATAAATTTTATATGCATAACAGGTGCAATCCATAAAAATATTAATACATAGGCCTACATGTACAAAACTGTACAGTATCGCATGATACATGTACACATGTACATGTGCATGCATGAAGAGGATCGAAGCACTTCATGTGATTTTAATATCCCTTTATGTCTAAAATTTATTTTGACGCGATGACATGTTCCCAGTCATTTACCGGTATTAGATAAGCTAAGGTTTTTCAACTGGACAAATTTTCCAAACTCTGACCTCTCGGAATTCCAAAGTACATGTGCTAAGGCATCTTGTGCAGTGCCACAAAATTCAACTAAAAGGCTCATATTTTTAATCCTCATTGCACTCCAGTTACTTTTGTTTCTGGTTTAAAGGCACAAACATGTGGATCATTTGCATTTATCCCAAAAGTACCTGTCAAAAAGCTTACTTGGATTAAACATCGTACTGGTACTAAACACCCCGTGAAATTTTTCCATCTGATTTACTGTCATTTAGAAGAAATCAAGAAATGTACATGTACGATGTAGGTGATTTCCAATGATCAATAATTGACTGATTTTTTTTTTTCGTGATCAAAAGGTTGGGCATGTTTTTCCACTCCAAATGATCCTATACATATGTGCCTTTAAAATTTAGCTGTGAAAATACATCAAGATACTTCACAACTTTTTAATTATACCGGTGCATGTATTGCATTTGCGTATACATGTACTCTAAATTTTGTTCCCAAAATAAACATACACTAATGACGTTTCTCACATTTCATGAAGGTGACACTCGCACATGATTTTTTTTCCTTCACTACTGTAAAAAGTCATTTCACTTTCAGCCAACCCTGTTGAAGTCATGGATGATTAACCAAAGCACACATCTCTCAATCCGTCACTCGTGCTCGCACGTGCGGCTTACCCGCTGTGTGTGCGGGATTCACGACACGTGTCGGAGAGGGGGGGGGGGGAGAATATCATCGTGATCGGTTACGGATATCAGCCCCCGTGTGTGCACACACATCTCCGCGTAGTTGTTGAGACTCGCAGGGTACCGCTTTCTCAATTGGCATTCCGATCAAAGTCATCTCTTGACCAATTCATATATCATGTGAATTTAATCACTGCGCAGTGTGGTACATTCAGGAAGGCATTTGCACCATCTGTCACTGTGTTTTGGCGGTGCAGCGAAGGAGAAAAACATATGTGGTTTAAACATCTTCACACGTTTTAGGCGTACGTACATTACATCTGGCTAATCAATACGAGAGCACATTCGGACCCGCGACACATGTAACATGAGTTACCGTGGAATTAACCACATGGCTATTAGTAACAAATAATATCTCTCTGATATGACCAACCTCATACAAAATGTACGTACTGAGGTTTTCTAGGTCTAGTCCAATTATAATTTACAATCACGTAATTGTCATGGGTGGGCAAAAGCGCCGGTTTAGCTACGCACGACTGGAAGATGGATTAGGTGATGCAATGGAAGATTTATGATGTTTTGCAAAGAAGAAATTGATGTGTTCTTTTTTCTAACTGATGTAAAATTCTGGGTCACACAGCGTGACGAGTGAATCATTGTCATGCACGGCTGCTTGCGAGATGAAAAAAAAAACTGGTTTCTTAAAGTTGACTACATGATGAGATGTATGACTAAGATATTGCTACATGAGCATACTGTATTCTATGATCACTGAACCATAGCAATATGAAACCACAAAAATGTCAAGTTCACGGACTTTGGTTCTCATTTGAGGGCCAAAAAGAAGTTCTACAAATAGGGCATTTTCTTCTGGATTGGTCAAGTCATCAGGGCCCAATTTCACGGCGCTGCTTCACAGTTAGCAGAAAAGTTGTGCTTAGCATAGCAGACAAATTTGCTGACCTTAATTTTAAGCGCTATTTCACGGTGTGGATGTGCTAACAGTTGCGCGTGCATGGAGATTTCTTTTGTTACGTCACTAAGTTAAGCAAATATTTCCTCTGAAGTAAGCGTGCCATTTGTTGTGCTTATGTTCACGATCTTCATGAAATACACAATGTAGACGGAGGCTCTGTTATCAGAAAACCGTGTGCTTAGCAACGCCATGAAATTGGGCCCTGATCACTTCTGACCATAAATTTTGATTTTTTTTTTACTAAACAAATTTTGCTTAGATTTGTTTAACCCTTTGTTGGAGGCTTCAAAATTCTCACTTTGACAAGTTCTTTACCATTGCATAATGTAAATTTCAGCAAGGTCCTATCAGAAAGAATAAATGTATTTAAACTGATCCAAATGTACAGGCTTGTTTGCAAGAAACATGGCTCCAGACAGATTGTCCAATATTGTCATTTGATACGGATAGCAAGCGAGACATTCCATGATTTCAATTACCATTGCGCACTTTGCCATTGTGACGCGGCATTCTACGAGACATCGACCAAAAAAAATGAGACAATGTCGGCTTTTGAACTTTGGAATTGAGACCATTAAAATAATTGGATTTCTATTCAGTTTCAAGACAGTCCGGCGCGGGTGAATAACGCAAACGGCATTCAAAATGGTTTGGATTGTTTACATGCGTTCTCTTTAGAACACAATTCTGCAGCGACAAACAAAAGAAACAAACGTTTTCCCAGGAATTTTTGTAAACAGGGGAACTGTTTACTCATTCTTTGCCACATTTTTTGTGACAACTGGTATTTATTTCACAATAAGAGCTGAGAATGATTTTTTTGGGGGGAGCATGTTTTCAGGACTTAAAAAAAAATGTAATCAAAATGTCCCGAACCAAAGAGGAATGTATAGGACTGATATTATGTGGAAATAAGATTGTGTCAAATTGTGCTCCGGAAACTTGACAATACATGTATAAAAGAATTTTTTTTGAATTATTGGGGAAAAATTTTGGGGTGGCAATTGGGGTGTGGGTTGTGGGAGTTGTGAGAGATTTCAAAATCCACTTATCAAATTTTAATTTTTTTTTAACTCTAATCCTGCCACTTGTTTTGGCAGTGAAGCACTGTGGTCCAGTGGTTACGGTGTTCGTCTTGTGTGCCATGGGACGTGTGTTCAAACCTTGACGGGGAAAATGGTGCTTGTGTTCATGGGCAAGACACTTTACTACAACTTGCCTCTCGCCACCCAGGAGTACAAATGGGTCCTGTGAATTGGGGGTAGAGACAAGAATGTCCTGATATCTTGAACTGCTGCAAAAACTGGTCTCATAGCCTGATGAACAGGGGTAATAATAAGCCAGTCCGGTATTTCAATGACCCGAGGTCATTCGGGATAACATCGCTGACGTGATGTTACGCGATGTTACGCGCACGCCCTTTCTGCTGTTAATTTACACGCAAGCGTCATGCACCCGCGTTCATGTGCCTTCGAAACGTTTGATTATCCTGAATGACTTGTGACCCTATGCACATGTGCAGTTGACATACCGAACTGGCCTATTGTGAAGCGCTTTGAGACCTTTGGTATAAAGCGCTATAACTTCCAAAGCACTGCATTATTATTATGTAAAGATCTTGAGCACCATCTCTGACTGCACTTTCTAATCTTGCACTCGGCCAATGAACTATAAAGTTCCTCGTTTTCCCTCCCATTGGCTCTGAAACCACGCTTGATCTCTCCATGATGTACGCTCCACTGCTTGCCTTAGTTCAGCTCGTCCAGTCCATATCCTCTCTGTGTTTGCTTTATCAAACCACATTACTATACCTCATACATATTCATGATCGAGAGCCGAACGTTCACTAGTCAATTCACCATCACGTGCCAGATGTTATTCTTGCTGTTTACCAAACGCGCGCGCGAGGATTCACGCACATTGTAAATACGCATGCGTAGTAGACTGTCGCATGGGTTACCCGTGCGACAGTCTACTACGCATGCGCTTTACAGAGCAATCGAGGAACTGTCGCACGGGTGCAGTACGCACGCGCGAACATCGCACAGGAGAGATGCATTGTTTCATGGTTCGCGTAAATGTTAATTTCCAGAGCTCAATGATGCCGTACTGGAGAAAATGTATAGACCGTGTAAAGATGTCTCCTGTACAAAAGAAAGTTGTACACATTGCAAACAACTGTATTTACAACTGTAGTAACTGTATTATATTGCAAACGAACCGAACTAGTAATTGAAGTTGAATCTTTTGGTGAGCTGTACAAGTTTCCCCGAATTTTGTTTTAGGTGCATAATAATAAAACAAAATTCGGCAACTGAATATGTATGAGATATAGTAAAACAAATATAACATGGTTTATTTCGGGTGGACAGTCGATATTAGCTCCACTCGGTATTGGAAGTTGACAAACTAGTTCCCTCGGCTTCGCCTCGGGAACTAGTTTGTCAACTTTCAATACCTCGGGGAGCGAATATCGACTGTCCACCCTCTAACCATGTTATATTTGTATACTGACATTCTCACAGGCTTCACTTCTCCTATGAACTGTTAAACCATTTTCTTGTTCTTTTTGACAGCCCCTCATATTTTTTTTGAAGGGGGGGGGATAGGGTTGAGAAGGGGGGACTTTTTGAACTTCAATTACTCTATCACAAATATCTTGGAATCTACAAATTTACAATGTATGCAAATGAAGAGTATAAAAGCCTGGGCTCCACAGCACATTAGAAACTCTTTTAGATGCCAGGTACCGGTACATCCATCTCCCAATACTCAGTCATTAGAACCCCTCCCCCCACTCTAGCCAGCAATTCCAACAAGGCGAGCCCAGCAGTCCAAATCAATCAAGTGACTGTAACAGTTGAGTGCTCCCTGCCTTCATAAAGCAGGATTGACTGGCTGTGATTGTTGTGAAATCTGATGTACAGTACATGTACACGTAGCTGTGCTTTGACTGTACAGAAGATTAAAAAGCCAGCTGTGCCTACCGGTCACCTGCTTTTGTCTGTTGATGGAATTTGACTGTCAGTGTCACAGTGCCTACATTTTTGTACGCGCAATATTATCTGACTCTTGGTGACTACCCTGTGTAAAAGGCATGGCAGGGGAACAGGTGTGATTTTTGACTGTCTGTGACTGATCAAACAAACAGAGGGTTAATGAACACCACACATGTCTTGAATGTATGTGTGCACGTACACTGTATGACAACAAGTTCATGTGCATGTTCATGTACATGTATGGGTACATGATTTACAGAAGATTTGCGAGATGCTAAAAAGGTCACCACCCATACAATCTGTGCTGACCCCCAGAAGCATCAAGTACATGTACCTCCCCCACCCACAAGCATTAGCCATTTCGCCAAAACCCCAAAATGCCTTAATCTCAAAAACCTTAAAATCCCAAATTCATCCTCTGGGACACCGGCAGCCAGACTAATCAAATGCTCCGAGCACTGCCAAACTCTGTACTGTGCAAGCACGGGAGAGAACTCCCAAAAGCATTATCTACGTGTACGATCAATGATGCCAAGATCCATCTTCCCATGAAAAAAAAAATCCCCCAGTAAATGAGCCGGAAACCAGTCCTGCTTTTTCCCTTTTAACTCCCCCGAGGTACGTCGTATACACTGTTGTAATTTCCGAAGACCGATGGTTAAATCCTGCGTGAAATGAGCACTTTATTTATGAGGGGTGAGATGTGAATTTTTTTCCCCTCTTTTCTTAAGAAGAAGAGAGGAGACGAAGTCAATTATCTCTGGAGCGGGAGGCATTCATCTGACGCTCAATTGTGCATGCGTGGTTTGGCAGTGCACCTATCTCACGGTGTTGCTCATGCAAAAATTTGTGAAGCAGAAGAGACATTTGTTTTAATTTAAAAACAGTTTATAACTTAGCCAATTTTGAAAAAAAAAATTCCAATTCTGTTTTTATCAAGAATATTATAATCGTTTATCTTGAATATTTTAAAGTGTGCTCTATAGATGGAGATGAAATAGAAATTTTGCAGGCCCACAGAGCAGGCAAACGCTTTGACAGCGAGTGCTGAAGTCACAACTGCAGAAAGATGATCTTGCAAGAATGCAGCAGAGGATCTTTCAATCATCCACTTCACGTTCAGGACTTTGCATCGAGTGTAAGAAACTGCCACAAAAAAACTTGTGATAACTGCAGCACTGATGGAGCTTAGACTAATAATACCACTTGAACACCACTCAAAATCCAAAGAAGAATGTTCAACACCTAACCTGTTGCAGTTTCAGCTCAGTGAATATTTCACTTTTTTTTAGAAAACAGTGAAAAACCATGCGCAACCTTTTGATCACGAAATCACAATTTTGTTTATTACTCTTTCTTTTAAAATTCAGTCAATCATTGGAAATCACCCACCGATACATTTTCTTTGATTTAAATGACAGCAAGCCAGACGGAATAATTTCACAGGGCGTTTAGTACCAATACGATCTTTCAGCCAAGTGAGCTTTTCAAAATTAATTTGGTATGATCCTACATTATAGGTCCCTCTCAAATGATGTCACTCCCTACAGATCGCCACGTGCACCAGCATTTTGGGCATCAAATGTGCTTGACCCGCATCAGCTGGGCCGTTTTTTTGAAGAAATTTTGAACACGAGTGCGTGTTCAGAACATTTTGCACACTGCCAGCACACGCACCTGATGCTTTGAAGACACAGTTGTAATTTTCCTACGAAGATGACGTCCAATGAGAGAGACCTATTGCCTTTAATCAAACAGATGAGTATCTCTTTGGGCCGTTCTGCAATGCTGCAGTTCACTGGTTTTGCTGAATGGAAAGCCATATGACTTTGACAAGGTTAGTCACCCATCACCCATCACCCATCAACTGACAGTCCATATCCTAATAAGGTTAAACCTTACAATTTGGTTTGCCATATGATTTTACAATTGAGTGCTCAAACGTAAAATTAAATCTCAGATTTGTCAAAATAACAATGAAAAAGTGTACAGTAACGAAATGTTAAAAAAGAAAAAGAAAAAATAGAGATGTAATGTACAGGGCGAGTCAAAAAAAGTGGAACCCAAACCTCAAAAAAATATTTCACATTTTAAAAAATATGTAGCACTAAAAATAATAATAACTGGAAAGCCAATTTCATGAACTACTTTTAGATGACAAAAAAATACTTAAATTGCTCAATCCGTTCCAACCATTTAAACGCAATGACACTAACACCTCTTTCGTTCAAAATGCAATTTCAAGAATCGTCGTCATGACTGTCTTCAAACATCACCAGCAATAAAACCTCAGTTTAAAAGTTTGAACTATTCAACAAAGTCCTCTTGAGTGCCCGTCTTTTGAAAAAAAAAACGGATTTAATAAAATAATAAAATAGTGACAAGTACTGTTATAAAAATTCAGTACAGGATTTGTGAACGACGAAGTGGTACTGTGTGTACATTCATGGTAATATTCCTGTTTTAAGAAATAAAGAACACATGTGTACACAGATTTACCTTTTCAGTATCCACGTAACCTTTGGAAAAGCTAGGTTGTTCCGTAATTTGTTTACCCACTGAACTTAGCCAGTGAGCCTATGGGCATGTTTTCTCAGCGGGATGTATATTTTTGGTGGCAGTCAATTTACAGCAGCGCACCTTTGAACTTGGAAGAAGGGTCTTCCCATTTAGTGCACCGGAAAGCGCTAACAAATCTTAAGCGAGAAGTAAAATATAGTCTGTCACGACCCATCAGGTCGGCGTTTATCTCCGGTTTCCTTGGCACGAAATGACTGAGAATGTTTCGATTCCCCCCTGGATGGGACACCAGTCCATCACAGGTTACTCCCAGCTAATGCCGGTACCCACTTACGTGTACATACCCTTGGGTAGGGAGAGGCAAGTAGAGGTGAAGTGGCCTGCCAAAGGACACAGCATGTGACCAGCACCTGGATTTGAATCCCTGACCCTCTGATCATGAGTCACGAACCCTAACCACTAGGCCACCCCATCATTTAAAGCAATTATGTAGTATTTTCCGGTGTGGCTGCATTCAACAGCAGTACTAAAACAAGTACCGTTACCCAGACATGCAACTGGGAAACTTAGCCAAAAAAGAAGGAAAGTCCAAATTTTTATAAGAATTTATGCGGTGTTTTTCAATTTTTAATGGCTTAAGTGTGAGGTGAAAAATGGGGAAATCAGCTGATCCGAGGAAAAGTTGCATGCCTGGATGTCAACCATTCCATTGTTTCGCACCTATAGTGATCAGAACTGTTACAAATAAAAGCAGTAATCCAAAATGGCCGCCTCCGATGAAAGCCTCATATCTGCAGCTAATCCTGCTTCAAAACGGAGACAAATGGCACATGTATGTGTGTTCACACATTCTTGTTCCATAATTGTGGGGACTTACACTCGTCTGTGCAAGGTCCAAATGTATTTGTGGGGACCGAAAATGCTATGGGGACAGCAGAAAGTCCCCATAACTCGGTCCTAATTTGCCTAACAATAAAAAACTTCCCCATAACGCTGTGTATGCCTACCCAACAATTCATCCTCTTTCAATCAAATCTTACATGATTAACCCTTCCGTCACTTAAGCGCCAGAAACCGCCCTGCCCGTTACTCCCCGTAGCGCCCGAAACCGCCCGGGCACTCTATGGTTGCATGAATTCAGCAGTGAATCAACACATTGTACTACGCAGATCTGCTAGTGGGCATCAGAAAATGAGGGTCAAAATTGACAATTTACTGTGCGTTTATCACCGACTTGCAGGACGTGATATGTCCGTGCCGTGTACACGTGTAGCGGATAGCGAGTTGTGCGTGACATCACAGGACCACATACGACGCACTAACTGTACCCGTTTGCTTGCGAAACCTCCCTCGTGTACCCTTGTTGAATGTTCGTTTCCTCTTTCAGTCATCACGCTTCTTCATAAAATGGACCATCCCAGCCAGATGCCAGAATAGACTCGGCAGATTTCCATATGTACCACAACTTTTCAGTGATGCGGAAAATCTGTATTCAATTTCATGACCTTGCGTCCGATTTTCAGTACGAAAACATCTGCATGCGAAAGTTTCAGCAACTCATCATCCTCATTTTAAAGAGCTTAACTTTATCACCGGAGTTGTCTGTTAAGTTCTTTACCAACCGAAATAAAAAATATTTTGAGATGTTCAGCACATGGCTTAGTCTTGCGCAGCATATGTTTTCTTTAACTGGCATGCATTCCAAGAATGCAAACAATTTGATTCACCATTGGCAACTCACCATTGGCAACAATAACTTTATAAGTAGAGACTTTTTTCCTTTTTTTTTTATAACACACTGTTCTGCACTTGCTAGCGGGAAGAGCACAAGCCATCGTATATCAACCTAGAAATTCTATTCAACTTACCCATCCTCGTCCTGGTGATTCACGAGTGATCGTTTTATCGTGCCTTGCTTTTCTGTGAAATGGAGGAAAGATGGTTACATCTGATTAGTCCAAGACCGTTGTAAACAGAAACTTTAATGTGGGATCATTTGCTTTTTGTGCATTTTGTTCGTTTCCAATTATAACACCACTCAAAACCCGAAGAAGAATGTTCAAAATGAAGCCAGCGGAAATACCACTTCAGTTCCATCAAAACAAACTGGATTATTGTATAGGCCAATCACCTCATAACAGCCAGTTTATGTTAGTACCGGTACTTACTGTACTGTAGAAGGGAGGCCAGTGGTTAATTTATTTTCATAAAGAGTACCGGTAAATAAACTGCGGGTTGGCAGATTTGCCGCCTGTCTCCCGCAAAAACGATGGAGTCGCCTGCTTTGTGTACATGTGTTAACACACACCTTCTTGTTTTACTTTGCTCCCGAGGACAATGCTTTGTGTTTCCCATTGTCCCTGTAATTTACTTATTGTCCCTGTAATATACTTACTTTCCCATACACTAAGCACACAAACCTACTACAGAGGACCGTTTTGAACAAAAGACCCAATGCCCGAGGACTGAAAGGATCTGCTGTTCTCCCTTTGTGTGTCGGTCCTCGGGGGTTATGTACAACACGTACACACTAGCACGTTTGTTTATGGTGTAAATCGAGGATTTTCTTTTGTTCCTCTTCCCATTTCCTTTGTTTGTACTTTAATTTTTTTCGCAACAGCTCTCACTGGTTTTGCACACATTTTCTAATCAAGGTCATTCTCGATTCGGTTCCTGTACTCGATTCACCGATGATGTTGCACGTGTGTGTCCTCGATTTACACCATAAACAAATGCACCCAAAGTATTTGCCTGAAATCGGGGACCCCTATTGTCCCTCTTTTGCTTACTTTTTAGGAAGACCTCTCATATGTTTTGTACACGATCGCCAAATTGGGGACCTTCTGGAACTATTGTTCAGCGTCCCCTAAATGCAGAAACAAACTCATTTACGCACACCCTTTGCAATTTATACATATAGTAAAGAAATGACAACAGATGACATACACTGTACATGTAATATGTACAGGGGTGTGAGTGACCACTGATAAAAAAGCTGAAAACAGCTGGAAAAAGTGTAAAAAAGTTGAACTTAGGAAATCTCCTATACTTTTGTACACAGCAAGTGAAGGAAAAAGCTGAAAAAAACTGAAATCCAACACACACAAAAAGCTGAAATCAGCTTTAAAGCTGAGATTTCACACCCCTGTATGTAACTCTGTCCCTCAAAACCCCAAAGCTGAACCTCCTATCAATCAAAAATGACAACCAGCTTTTACCTAAGCCACTTTTGAATGTTTGCATCAACATGAATTTCAGTCATATTTTTCAATCTATTTTTTTTCTTAACCAGCTATAGAAATATTCTGTCAGTACGTCTAACAGAGTAACAAAGAGTCAGGGACAATAACGCGTGGCAGGGTTCACACGCACGCCATTTTTCATTAAAACATGTTCGAATTTGAACAAACAAACATCAGGGTTGATTAACTCTGATTCGCTTTTCTTTCTTTTCTTTTTTTTTCTTTTTTTTTTAGGTTTGCAGGTGTTTGTCAGAAAAACATGGGACGGCTATCTGAAAAGGGATGATTGATTTATTTTTTTGTGCTCTCTTTTGTCTTTTGATGTCACGTAAAAATTTCTAGGAAAATCAGATATTTCTCAAAAAGAGTGATGACGTTAACAGTGCGTAAAGCTATGAGAAGGGTGTTTTTAAAGTGAAATTTGTGTATATTAGATACGTGAAAATGATCCCTAGCCTTCCCAATTCTCCAGAATCTCCAAAATGGAAGATTTTGCAGGATTGAGGCTATATGGCAAAATGTGTGGCTGATTTTGGAGGATGCACTGTGTCAAAGTCTTGGGCCAGTAACCTTGTGTTGTTTATGCTCAGCCTTGCACAAATTTAGGCCTAGATTATACCGGTACTTGAAATCCTCCGCACTGCTCCAGGATGTCACTGGCTCTGCCTCAACATATTGACAGTGATTGCTGGAGGATTTTGCAGGATTGAGGCGGTGGTCACCCCTCCAAGGACCACTTTCAATAAATAACAGATGATTTTACAGGATTGTGGCTGTACATTCAATTTTTACATGGAGGCAGTTGGAGGATTTTGCAGGTTTGAGGTTGCATCCTAGCAAAAATGCCAAGGGAGTAAGGGTTTTGAGATTTTTAATAACGGTAGGTTACTTTTGGAATGAATTTATGCAAGTTTGTGGCTACAACTCCCCTTTAACTGCTCATCAGCTCATGGCGATCAACACGAGGCATTTCGTGTTTTCTGGAAACCAGGTGCATGCACCTTTTTACCCAATCTCTCAGCTGTCCACGGCCAACGTGTTGACATTTGGATTCTCAGCATTATACAACCAGACCGCTGTTTACATGCACATTTGACATATCCAGTATAACAATTAGCGTGTACAGATAATCATTCCACGTTGTAATCAGACTGTTGTTTTTCAATCCCCATTTATGTCAATGTCTAGACACAGTATTAATTCCAAATTTATGAAGATATGGCTGCATTCTGGGTAAAATTTAATACACAATCTGGAAATACTTGTGCTATTAAATTAAATAAACTTGAATATCTTGTAATCACTTTAACCCCAGTCCCTTGGGTATCTTACATGTAACTAGAAAGTATCCTGAATCCGCCAAAATCTACCAATTATAGTCACACCAAAAATGTTGGAGTTGGTGACTGCTTAATATGGAGGCATCCTGAATCCATCAAAATCCTGCAGCATTGCTAGGCTTCCTGAATCCATCAAAATTCCTCAGTTTTCAATATGGAGGTACCGGTACAGTCCTGAATCCACCTGTACTCCAAAACAGGGGTGTGGATTTTGATGGATTCAGGGTGGTTCTTAAAGGGTTAATATTTGTCTCAGATTGCCCTATTTTGTAAGGTACAAAATGTACATGCCCCCATTACATTTCACTGTTCTTTCAAAGGAATTCCAATGAATTTCTTCAGAATTATGACAATTTTCCTTTTCCCCTTTCTTTTTCACTTCTTCCTTTTTTTCATAATAACCATCCCCCCCCCCATGTCTGTTAATGAATTACTATAATTTGTTTTACATGGAGGTAGAACAAAAAAAACACAATCAGAAATCCAAACAGAATTGCCTGTTTTGGGGCCTCCAACACAAGTCAATCCATCCGCACGTACGGCCCTATGCATTCATGAAGACCTACATATTTTCCAATGTTCTGCAAGGTGCCACTGGCAGTACAGTCTGCAACATTGCATGCTAAATGAATACATGTACATGTACCTCCATTAAAAGGCATTTAAACATGTGTTCACGTACATATGATCATTTGTATTTATCCCCAAAGACATCCACCAAGTACTTGGATTATGCCGTAAAATGATTCCGTCTGGCTTGCTGTCATTAAGAAGAAATCACGAAATGTAGGTGATTTCCAACGATCAGTCAATTGACTGTTATTTTTTATTTTTTTTTTTAAAGTGCTACCGGTATATTGACCGATGAAATCGTGTTTGCGATCAAAAGGCTGCACAGTTTCTCATTGTTTTCTTGAAAAGTGTAATATCCTCTGAGCTGAAACTTCAACAGGTTACAAAAAAGGTAGGTTTTGAACATATTCTTCTTTGGATTTTGAGTGGCGCTGTTATTGGAAATGAACAAAATGCATGAAAAGCAAAAACAAAATTCTGTAAGAAACTGTCTGCTATAATTGTCTCAAAGCAAACTATCCAGCCAAACCTAATCACTAAGAACGTCTTCCCTAATTTCCTTTAGCCAGTTCTAATTTTCCACGAAGTAAATTGAAAAAAAAAATCTTGCAAGCAGACTGAACAGCCTTCTCGTATAAGTACCGGTATTCAGTGGCTGGGTATGTGTGTGCGAGCAGAGCTCCCTCGATGAATTTAATCCGCTGAATTCGGCCGAGGGACGTCCTTGCATAATCCTATTACAAGCAATTAGCTGGCTTGCTAACATCTGCGGTGGAAAAAGTCTTCTACCCTAACGGTATTCAAGGGACAGGCACGGGCATCCAGAGAACATCCACGCTTATATTGCTACAAAAGCTGTTCATATAGACAATCACACAGACCGCTAACTTTTTATACGTGTACATTCTGCCTGTGTGTTACATTACATGTATCTTTACTTTCTATTATGACTTTTAAATGCATGTACATGTGGGTTACTTTGACATTTTGAAAACAAACTATTAAGTTTTATGTGTATGTGAACACAGAATTACTCAAGTTCACGCAAGAAAATGTTAACGGCATTCTGACACTTAATTTGGAAATAAGTTCAAAAATATTTTATATCAAAAAATAATGTTGTTGTTGTTGTTGTTTTTGTTGTCGTTGTTGTTGTTGTCGTTGTTGTTGTTGTTGTTGTCGTTGTTGATTCTTCTTGGCACTTTGGCAATCTATGTCATTAGAATCAGAATAATCAAGATCTTGACATGCCATCAATTATTCCTGCTTATGATTTGACTCATTTAGCTACCTCTAAATCTACAAAGACCTAGCTTGTTATAGTCAAATCATAAGCAGGAATTATTGATGGGGTGTCAAGATCTTGATTATTCTGATTCTAATTACATATTATGGAACCCTCTATCCCTAAAACAAATAAACCTATTCAATAATTTTGTGATTCCAAAACGAACTTTTCAACCCAACCCATTTCTTGTCCTTTATACTTTCTTCCTCATCCGAGAAAAACAAAATAATTTCAACAGTTGTTGAGAGCTGCTGCAGGCCAACTCCAGCTGTCCTCCCCACACGAGTTGGCCAGGGAAGTTTCGCCAAAAGGAATTTTGTCTCTCCGTTTTTTTCTCTCTGTCGCTACTTCTTTCTGGGGTTTTTTTTTTTTGTCGTCGTTGTTCAATGCCAGGAGGACTAAGCCATCACCTGGAGATGGCACGCAGACCTGCGGACGTGTCACGCACCGGCGTGACTGCACTGTCGCTTTAAAGCGGTTTGGCGGGTCGCCAGTACCGCTTCCAGCCGGGCAGATTAACCTGTGTAATTAACTCCTCTCTCTCCCCGCGGTGAGGTCGGGTTTTCCTCCTCATCTCAGGAGAAGATTTTTATCGTTTAGGAAAATGAATTTCCCTCAACTTATTTTTCTTCTTTTTCTGATAGGGGAATGGAGAGATTTGTTGCTCGCTAGTGAAGATTACTGATTAAAGCTTGAATCTGAGTTTAGGGCCCGATGCATTTTAGTTATGCGTAAAATGATATCAGTGTCCACTTAAATTAGGAATGCCCAAGTCTTGACATTAATTTTAAGGATACTTTTTTAATTTCGAAATTTTTGAAAGACAGGTTCTTTAAAATTGTACACAGGATGCTTTCACTAAAACTGAAGCACAAAAAAGGTCACTTGAATTATTTTAAAAATCAAAATGAGAAATGGACCAAAGATGGATCTAGTAATTAACCATACAAAATTTATGAACTTGAAATGAATCTCTCTGATAGTCGTTTGTCTTTGACAGCAAGCTTCAAGGGTGTAACCATGAGTGCAGTGAACTGAATACCGGTACATGTAAGTACTTGCTTAAATTCCCAACAAAGAAAAATTCACTCTATTTTGGGATGAACATTCACTCTCTCCGACTGAAAGTTAGGACAAGTGTATCTTGTCAAATTCAACCAACCAAAAAGACAAAGTGACTTGCGTAGGTGTATGACTCCAGTACAGGGTCTTTGTTTGCCCTTTTCTTTTCTTTTCATTGATATGGTGTTTTTTGTAAGGCGGCAGAACGATATATGCCTAAATCTCCGACAAATTAGCTCAAGTTGTCTACTGACACTCATTCAAATGGGCCGTGTTTTGTCGACCGAGAACTTGAAAAATGGACTCTCCACGGCAATTAAACTCTTGGTGATGCACTGCATTGTGAATCACTCAAATTCAGTAATAGGGAAATGTCTTCACATGGATGTGAAGTAACGTGTACATTATCTATCTTGTTCAGGTCGGTACGATGCTAGTCACTATACTCTAGTACATGTAGATCTTTTTATCAGAGAATCACTGCCAGGAAGCATTGAATAACAACATTGCCAAACATTGCACTCAACTGATTGGCATATAACTGACACACCGAGACCCAAAACCCCAACAAAACACCACCAGCTGTTAGCCACACAATCCCAAATAAAGACCTATTTTTTAATCCCATTTTCCATCGCTCCAGCAAGAAAGCACGATAGGGTTATTGTTATGTCAAGCGCGCCCCCAAAAAAGTTTCTTCTGTGAATAGGGTTCATGGCTCCGACTGGCTGAGTTGAAAAACACCCAGGCAAAACGGAGCCAAAAAAGTGCAACACAATGTTCGGGTTTTGGGGAATTTCAAACTGTAGGTCTTTGTCTGAATGTGGCTCACTTTGTGTACAAAAGTACATTTTGTACACGTTTGTACTGTATCTGTACAAAAATGGAAAAGTATTCAGTAAAGTACAATAAATGCTGTTACACACTTTGTGTGAAGTTTTGGTAAACTTGCAACGTACAAATGTACGTAAATGATGTAAGGGCTAACGTACTGCGTACGTTATGTGTACAGTACATGCAGGACTAAAGGTACGGTATGTGTACAAAAATGGAAAAGTATTCAGCAAACCTAAAGTACAAATAAATGCAGTTATATTAAAATGCACTTTGCGTGAAGTTTTCACACTTGCAATGTACAAATGTACGTACATTGTAAATGAACATGTAGCGACTAACGTACTGCGTACACGCATAAGTATTTTATACAATGTACATGTACAATTTTGGGTTCTGGTACAAATGCCATTTTGGGGCCTACATACATGCATGTACATGAATGTGAAGACAGTCTGAAAATAATCATGAAATCTCAAGTACATGACGATGTACATGTACATTTGTACATTAGGGCTGTGCATCGGAACCGGGTACCAGAGTACCCGACAGTTGATGTCAGGAACCGGTTCCAGATTATGGGATCCAGTACCCGTAACCAACTTTACAAATTACTTAGTTACTGCTCAGACAATGAAATAGAAAGGTTTTTAATGTCATTTTGTGGGGAATTTTCAAAATAAAAACCAGGCCACATGGGAAAACAAAACGTGCTTCACATTTATATATGATGCTCGCGAAAGTTTACACCGTAAAGCTATAAAGCTCGCTGTACACACTTGTATCTTGCTGTATTGACACTCGAACCAATGTACACACATGTATTATTGAATGGACCTTTATGAGCAATCTGAACAGCAACTTTCGAGATATGAATTTTGGGTTGGCTTTTTTAACGGGTACACAGGTTTTTTGAATGGGTACCTGGGTACACAGGATTTTTGCATGGGTACCGGTACCTGGGTACACAGGTTTTTTGATGGGTACATGTACCTG
This sequence comes from Patiria pectinifera, assembly GCA_029964075.1. Lineage (NCBI taxonomy): Eukaryota > Metazoa > Echinodermata > Asteroidea > Valvatida > Asterinidae > Patiria > Patiria pectinifera. Next base: position 21,493,780 of record CM057146.1, read on the forward strand.
GGTACACAGGTTTTTTGAATGGGTACCTGGGTACTCAGGTTTTTTGAATGGGTACACGTACCTGGGTACACAGGTTTTTGGAATGGGTACACGTACCTGGGTACACAGGTTTTTGAATGGGTACCTGGGTACACAGGTCTTTTGAATGGGTACCTGGGTACCCGTGTTTTTTTTCAATCAGGTATCCGGTTCCCAAATTACATGTACCCGTAAATGCACACCCCTAATCTCAAAATTACGAATGTGAATAGAAAAATACTGAGAACAAAATTTACAGCTTAAATTCAGCAAGTTTCATGTTCTTATTGCATCTAACTTTATTATCGATCTACTGAGCTCATTATTACAAAGTAATCACAAATTTCTGCATCACAAAAATATAACAGCTTTTCAAGTAAGTCTTCACTTCAGAACCAATTATTTCATGAGCGAAAACGGATTTGCGACCAATAAATTCCGGCTTCGGAAAATATTTCCTTGGAGAAATGACAAATGTATGTCAACAAATTTGATAGGTCGGGGATGATGGAATTCATTCAATGATGGGATGATGGATCCATGGTGGATCAGGAGGGGATCGGGAGAATTCCTGGCAATCAGGAGGCAAATGTTCATTCCTGGAATTGATTGATTCCAATTAAATGTGTGAATTATGATATGCGTACAGGAAGCTTGAATTTAATGTGGTTTGGAGACTTTCCCTTACTGACAAATTAGAGGGAACAATTTTCAATCTCTAGTTTTTTTCCCCTTTCTTCCCCAAATAATTTAAACTTTTTATGTTTGCAAATTCTGTGAATATTTAACAAATTTATCTGCTTGCACTTCTAGTTCTTGGATTCCTCAAAATGTACAAAACTTGCGGAGAAGTGAATGTGAAAGACCTATTGTGATTGGCCACTACAGAAAGCAAACTAGACCACAGAGTAACAGCTTTAAAGGCGTAAAAGATGTGATTTCACGGTATAAAAGATTTTCATGTGTGTGAACTGTTTCCATGAAACTGAAGAAAAGCTTAAAATGAAATAAAGGAAATATTTTGTTAGGCCAAAAAAATTAAAGTTCTACATCCGGTTACCCTATACCCTTTTTTGACAGAAGACAGAAACTGCTACTAAACACAGTTTTGAAGCCCTTACTAAGCATGAAATTGAAAACTAGCCAGCAGGACAAGAACTCAGCGCTCAGCTATTTGGGCTCGCTGTCCAAACATTCATGTTGTCCGTGTCAGAACAGAGATGAAACGCGGAATCAGATCTGACAGCGGCCGACCCCGGCGTGGCCTGATGTTGTCACAAGTCGACACATTAGGGGGTACTCGATGAAATGCCAGCGCTTAATCACAACAAATGCATTCCTGGATGCAGGGAGAAGACTGTACTTTTCTCCCTTACACAAAGCGCTCCAGGCAAACTCTTGATTATGTTTTACTTTTGGGTAGTTCTACGGTGTCGAACATACAGTTTGGACAAATTCAGCAGACTGCATCAATCACATTAAAAAGTTCCAATCATAAAGTGGATTTTAATTATGATGGAACATATCAGTTAATCACAATGATTTAACCCTCCGTTTGTTTGATCAGTCACAGACAGTCAAAAATTCAATCCTGTTCCCTGCCATGCCTTTTACACAGGCTAGTCACCAACAGTCAGATCATATTTGTTTTAGGCACTGTGACAGTCAAATATCATCAACAGACAAAAGCAGGTGACTGGTAGGCTTATCAATCTCCTACAGCCGAAGCATATCAGGTTTTGTAAAAACACAGCCAGTAAATCCTGCTTGATGAGTATGCAGGGAGCACTCAACTGTTAAAAACAGTCACTTGATTTTATTTTGACTGCTGGGCTGGCCTTGTTGAAATTGCCAGCCAGAAGAGGGACGGTTTTGATTTTAAAAAAAAAATCATCCAACTTTTGTAGCTGTAGTAGAAAAAAAGAAGTCGGCTCTAAACACCATGGTGTCGGATGTACTCAAACAAATTGATTATTTAGTTTTTATTATTTTTTCAGTTCCAAGTAGCAGCTGAACTGTTGAACATTGTTAGAAATAAACTCTGCCAGAATGCCTCACATTTAGGGAATTTGGTACACTGCATACTATATGTACAGGATTTTTTTCCCAGTCGAGGTTCTTTAGTTGTTGTCCAACTGAAGAAGGAGATTAACCCAACTCTTGCACTTTACTCTCTCCGAAAAACCAGTCGCTGATTTAATTCTCATGATCCGCAAATGAAATACACCACATCATTAATTTAATAAAAATCGGCGGAACGGATTAGCATTATATCAAGTCACCCCTGTAAGTTGTACAGCAGGTTCCGTTGCCAGTGCAGACCGGTGTACGGGTGCAGCATGCACTGCATTATCCGCACGGCATGGTGCCGGGGCTAAACTCTGCATCAACTCCCGACTCGGGTTAACTTCAAATTTAAGGTTCAGTCTCAGGGCTGTGAATTCCTTGAATCGGTCTCTGACTGAGCTCAGAGTCCTGAGAACAACTGTCTCATTTGGATTATTGACTAGAATGTATAGGCCTAATTGTGCTTCTCACAGTCACAGCAACGATGTATGGCGTAAACAACAAGCACTGTACATGTAACATGTACAACGTACATGTACATGTTCATAACATGTATGTACGGTACTACACACAGTACATAATGGAGTCTTTCGCTAACTGTAACTTTCAAATCAGCAATCGTCAATGCATCACATTATGGTACATACACTGATCAACCTGAACTTATTCAGTTGCAGCTTGCCTGATACTTTTTGTAGCTCTTCACTGAATATTAAATTCAAGCAAACTTGAATCCTCGATCCTGATTGGTCAATCCATGGCAACAAACTGCGCTAGTTTACCTAATACCGCGGTCCATATCGCACTTTGTGTAATGAGCTATTCCACGATGCGAGCGCCATTCCAGCTGCGCCAGTAAAAGACCGCAAAAATGTTCATGTAAAGCGTGTGTGTTCCATCTTTACTGTGCGTCAAGTTGGCTTGAAGATTTATTAGTTATCCCACTCACGCTCATGGAACATGCAGAAACTATCATTGCTGTCCTGCAGTGGCAGTTATCTTCTATTCTTAAAACACAACCAATCCACGTTCATCTGCTTGCCCTCACTTGCATCACTGATTCTCTTTCATTTGGTTCTGTGGAATATTTCTTCGTTTGACACGACATAAGGCCATTCTTTTGAGGCATTTGAATTGAAAAGTGTCCAGTTTCTTTTTGTCACTTTCATTGATCTTCCATGTTTGGCAACCTAACACTACTGATTACGAGTGTGTTGAACAGTCTTTATTTGGTTTTCAATGAGTAGGCCTACTTGTACTTGTTTGAATTCCAAACTTGTTTCAGTTTCATCTGGAGTGTGTCTGCGTCCCACATACATTGTACATTTGCACCACTCGGTCTTCAGCCTCATGGCATATGGGACACAGACACACTACATACGTGTACATTATTCCGCGTTCCACTCGCGCTCACGGGATAACTAATTTTATCTGTAGGACTTTTATCTTTTAAACTTTTAGCAGGATTTATTATTCTTTTATTAAAAGTAGAACCAAGAAATTGATTGCCGAGGGTTTCAAACCCCAAACCTGTGACCTCTGGATTACCATATAATGGCAAATTACCATACTGGCACTAGTTTAAACTCATTCCAGGAAGTCATTACCCTAACCGCCCTGAATCCTTCAAAATCCTCTTTGCCAAAGTGGATGAATTTGGAGGATTGAGGTCACATGGCAAAAGTGCGTTACTGATTGGCCGGATCTTGTGTTGTTTTTGCTCAGCCATGCATAAACATAGGCCTGGATTAAATGCTTGAAATCCTCCGTACTGCTCCAGGAAAGGCAGGATGTCACTGGCCAAGCCTCAACATATTGACAGTCACTGCCGCAGGATTTTGCAGGATTCAGGCAGTGGTCACCCCTCCATGGACCATATTCAAGAAATAATGGAGGAATTTGCAGGATTGAGGCTATAATATGCTATTTTTCCATGAGGCCAATTGGAGGATTTTGCAGGATTGAGGCTACATCCTAGCAAAAAGGCCAAGGGAGTTAGGGTTTTAATAACAAATTACCACTGGATAAAGTCATGTCTATGGGAACAATATGCTTACAAATTTGCATCTATTTTGTTGTTGAGGGTTCAATGGAATACAACCCAGTACATCTCAGCATTTTTTTCCTTCAAGAATTGGCTGGAAAAACAGGAACCTGAACCTGTTTGCACAGGCGAAACTGATCCAATATCGCAAGAAAAGGAGATAACTTTCAACACTTGATTTGTTGAGGAAGTCTAGAACAAGCAAGCCCTCGGCAAACGCCGGTCAGTTAGCTACGGTCGGATAAACACAATCTCCCGTCGCCATCTGCTTATTTATGGCAGCCTGTTCTCCAATTGTATCACATCGTTTGCCGCTTGACGTGGGCCGATTGAAACGGATCCTGACTCAGAGGAAACCGACCGAGAAGGTGTTGGAAAAACTGAAATTTTGATATTTTGAGTTGAGCTGGCTGCTTGTTTTTCCAATTATAATTGTTACGCTTGGTGAAGTTGGCTGCCTCTTGGAGCAAATGACCGGGCCTACGTTTGGGTACCAGAAAGTCAGTGTTACCATGTAGGCAAAGATCGCAAAGCCACCGCACAGTTTGTACATGTACAATGTAGTAGGCAAGCCTTCGAAGCTGTGATGGATGGCAAAAACTGAGAGAAAAACGCAGAGCCAACCCCCAATGCTGGGTCGGCACAAGGAAAGAATATTGCATCCTGGTGACACTTTTTTCCATCATAATATATTATCTCAATACTCAATGAAGGTCATTCACTGCAAAAAATGTTGAAAAGACATGAATCTGGGACTGAGAAACATTTGCAATTTTGTTTGGAAATTGAAAATGTACTCGACTCTCCATTAGAAGTGGTGTCTGGCTACATTCTTTCCCAGCACAATTTTATGGAAGCCCTACACGTGTACATAGCACAGATAGTGACCATTTTGCCATCAATAAAGAATTTGTGATTTATTTTACATGAAAAAAGCCCTACTGCATAGTGTTCAATGCACAACATAGGCCTAATTACTAATAAACGCTTGCCTACTGCAATGGTGGCCGATCAAGGGGAAATATGGGATGGTCACATTGACCACTGACGTCATACTACAAACGAGGGATTAAAAGATACTATTAAAGGCTTTTATTTTATCTTCACTTGACTGAAATGTTCAAAACTTAGCAGCGGCTTTTATAAAACAGAGAGTAAAATAAACTGCATGACATCAGTATATTTCTGACGGTTCATCATTTAATTATTTGTTGGAGAAAAAAATTAATAAGTGGATGTTTCAAGTCAGATTTGTTCAATGAGTGAATTTTTAGATGGTGTAGGAATTTGACAATGCATTGGTTTGGCAAGTTCATTTACTGTATCCCAGCAATTTTGTGTGTGTTTTGTTTATTTTCGGATACTTTTACAAACGTGTATGCGGATCTGTATACACCAGGCGTTGTTGAAAGATGTACATTATAATGTATGTGCACTAAGCATGTAGACTATCTGGTACATACGAACACATAAAAACGTGTGTATTATTATTACACTCACACGTGTTATGTATTATCGTACTCCTGTGTGTACATTAAATGTTCGTGTTCCTTGTTAACTCACAGGAGCCAGACAGAAGACTGATATAATCTTTGTATCTGGCACCACAGACAAATAAACTGCCTTGCAGAAAATGAATTGCGTAGCAGAGAGCTTACTTGGCAGAATCTGGCTTGGCAAACCTTACCAGACATTTTTTTTTTTTTTTAAATTTAAACTGGTTGTCAAAGAATTGAGTTTTCTCCAAAAAAATTCTGCATGATGGTTTAAAAGTTGATACTGAATTCGACAGCCATCTCAAAATCGGCAGTTATAACATTTCGATGACTAAAGCAAACACAAACTTTGCCCGGTTAATCCACGTACAAACAGTCTATCAGCATCAATGATCCTTTAACTATTCCTCTATCTGTTGATTCAAACTCCTACTTCCTGATTTGAATTCATTACTTTTATGGCAATGAATAAAATGTAGACCTTAATAATTAATGTGTGAAACAAATCCAACAGTACACCCATAAATTATAAACTCAAGAATATAAGTGTTTGAGAAAATTGTACAAAATTCTTTCCGAAACGGTTTTCTGTTAAAACTGAGGAAACTAAAAAAGAGGAAAGCAAAACGAGAAGTTAGACAACTACAAAAAGTAGAAGGAAAATGCGGAAAACACAGCCACACGAACATTTTTACACCGGTAATACGTTACTCACTTTGTTTCGCCTTAACTTTGGCGACGATCCGCTGAACCTGCGCAATATCCTCTTCCTTCACGGCTTTCAATAACTCCATATCTTTTCCCATGTCTCCACCCTAACCAATCGGTGAAATTCCAGGCAAAATCATGATGAGGAATATAATCCTAGCCGCGGCTCCGTACTTTCTAAATTACAAAGAGAATTAATCCAAAGGGTCGCTTCTCGTGGGAACGGCTCTCAACATTTTAGCACTTTCAGTTCTGCCAAAAAAAGCTCACACTTTGGTTTTAACAAAACCCCGTGTTTACAGTACGGAGTCATTCATGCGTGTGTATTTGAATGGCGCGCACTCCACCTGTGCAACACTCAATGCACACCAATCCACACACGGTAAAAGCTATGCGGTGTCCACTGTACCTATGCGGTTTGCGGTGAGCAACTTTTCCCAAGTTACAAAAATCCGACTGAAAACAGGTTCCAAACGGCACAGAAACGACAAGAAATCCTTACACGTGAGCAGTATAAATCCTCGAGTGATGCACACGACGATACCAGCAATTCCCGATACCAGTAGTTCCCGTCAGTGGAGACGGTCCGCTCGGTGTACGAAGACTCACTTCGCGGTATTATCACTAAACAGAAATGACTTTACGTCATCAAGGATAACAGAGCCAGAAAAAAATTACTGGACTCACTAAAAATTAAAGTGCGCCCTCTCGTGGTTAAAACCGTTTAGGCAAGGTGAGCAGACGCTCGACAGCACAATGCACCTGCCGCTGCCCCCCCCCCCCCCCAAAGTACTGAACTCGACAATGTGATTAAAACACACTGCAAATTAAAGGTTAAAAACCATCTATCACTTTCTATCCATTTCTCTCTTTTTTTTGGGGGGGGGGGGGGGATCGGGGTCGTAGGTAAACTGAAGGGGGAAGCAACAACTTTAATTGATGGTACCCCCATACAAATAGTCTTTCGGCCGATCACCATTTTTAAAAGTGATCCTTCCCCTCCACTTTCAATTTCATCAAAATTTCATCAAAAATGACTTGGATATTAATAAATTAAAGGAACAATCAAATGGCCAAATTATTATTATTTTTCCCCAATACACTTTCTTCTGGTCTCCATTTGCTATTTAATCCAGATTCAATTCACAAAGTACACAATATAGACAAACTTGCAAATTATTAGGTTATATAAATTTATTTCAACTTAATTATTTTGTTTCTTTAATGAAAGTAAAAGTAATTTTCAACCAAACTACAGCCAAAATAACAAAATTACAATAGCAAACTATAGTGCAGGCAAAAATAAATAAAACCTACAAAATAATTAAAATAACTGTTCTTGTTAAGTTTCGTCTTAAATCGTACGAGTAAATTGTTCTAGTTAAAAAACGCAATTGTAATATAACTGGTTGGTGTATGGTTGATTGGTCGGTGAGTTAAGTTGGTTTGTTGGTTGGTTTGTTGCTTCTGTTTAGGTTGGTTTATTAGTTTAGTACTCATTTTAAAAAAAAGATGCAAGTGTCACGTTATTTTTCATCAATCTAAACTAGGGAGATATTTGACTGGGTGGTGAGAATTCGTTTATTTGTTTGTTTCTTGGGTTGTTTCCTAGTCTCTTCATTTTCTTCTTGTTTGTTGTTGTTTTACTTCTCAATATCATTGAAGAGAAAAATTTCTCAGGCCATGGGACCAATGAGGACTTAGTGTAGGACGTTAATGACTCAACTCGAGTCACAAGTTTCTGTGACTTGACTTGAGTCACAAGTTTCTGCGACTTGACTCAAGTAATAGGCAAATGAGTCAACTTGAGTCACTGCAAGCAAATGACTCGACTCCAGTCACTGCAAGCACATGACTCAAATCAACTGGAGTCTAGCTCTCATCAAAAGACTTAACTCAACTGAGTCGAAGTGTAGTCAACAGTCGAGTCCCCAAACTGCGTGGAAAAAAACTGGAAAAAAAAAACTGTGACTTACAACTGTCTAAAGTTACTAATGTTAGCCTCCCTACTTCACGTCAATTTCATAAAAATAGAAACAAACAAATGCTTACTTGACTCGACTTGACTCGACTCGACTCGAGCACACCATGTGAATCAACTTGACCTTGTTGACCAAATGACTCAACTCCAACCAGTGCTTTAAAATGACTCGACTCGACTCGAGTTGCAAAATCCAGTACAACACATGGCTGTATGACCACTCACAAGTTCTTCAGTGTAAACTGGACATTATGTGTGAACACACCGGTTTATACACATATAAATGACTGATTTTGGGCAAGTCTGGAGTGATTAAAAACCAAAACAAATCTACAAGTGGGCGCCAGATGCACAGTGCCGAATGCCTTCGTATTTCTGTCATATCTCTCTCAAGTCCACAACCCTAAACATAAGAGAAAGCCACAATGACGTCAGTTCTCAATGTGGCCGAGTTTTTTTGAGTAACTGAACACTCAGTGAGTGATCACTCCTGGGTATTTGCCTCGTCATTGACCTCGGCATCTGAGGACGACGACGAGGAATAGTTTTCTTCGATTGTCTGTCCGACAAAATATTCCTGATTTTTCGTTAACTCTTCCTGCAGGAAATCTTTGATCATGTCTGCTATCTGTTGATGATCTCTGTCGGGAAAAAAATAGAAAAAACACAAACAAACCATTAAAGATGTAAACAATTATTTTTTTTCATTTGAAATTTCACCAACTCAATTTCAATTGACAATTAAACTGTTCGTCACAATTACAAGTTTGATGTCAACAGATTTCGCACTAAATCTGGAATATTACTCACCCTAAAATGTCTGATATTTGACCAAATTGACTCAACATTTAATCATGGAATAAAGTGCCTTTATTGGGGCGAAATTACAGCCAATTAGGAGGCAATTAAACCATGCACAGCCTTATGATCACGAAACCCAATTCCGTCTATAGAAGTCTTTATTCCAAAAATCTGTCAATTGAATGATCGTCGGAAACCACCTACATTTCTTGATTTCTTCTACATAACTGCAAGCCAGACGGAACGATTTCACGGGTTGTTTAGTACCAGTACGATCTTTAGTCCAAGTAAGTTTTGGGATAATAATTTGGTTACTTTTGGGATAAATGCAAATGATCGTATGATTCGACTTTCAAGCATTTGAGACTCACTTCGAATTTCCCAGCGTGCATTTCTCTGTGACTGGTAGCACCATTCCTGAGGTCATCTGGAGAGCAACGTAGTAGCCACGCCCAAAGAATCTTATATCTTCCTGCTCGACTTCAACACTACAAACCTCCGAAATATCGGCAACAACTGCATTCCAAAAAAAAATAACCAAAAAAAAAAAAAAAATTAATGCAGGAGAACAAACATTTTCAAATTCAAACTTTTCTGTTTCGGGATGGAAGAGTTCTGAAGACAAATTGTTTACTTTTAGAAAAGATAGGCCTATTTTTATTTTTCAGTTGTTGGAAAAATTTAGTAAATCACTATATATTCTGCAGTTTATTCTGGGGATTGTGGGTTAATGATGAGTTTGAGTCTGGCCTGTGCTTTTGTGTTGTGTGTGTCCCCAGGCAAGACATTTTACACTAATTGCTTCTCCTCAACTAAGAATGAAATGGGTGAGTACTATGAAGGCAGGGTTTTTATTGTGTTTCAATAAGCATCAATGGCAGCATCAACGTGTGCACATTGTCATTTGCATTGTTACGTCCCAACTACGGCATCGTCCCAACTGTAGTTGGGACGATGCCAACTACAGGAAGGATCATTCCAATGATTGTTCGGACTGTCCAAACAATAGTTGGGCCAGTTCTAACCATAGTTGGGACCATTGCTATAGTTGGGGTCGTAACATTATTTTTCAATGTTAGGAATAGAAAATCCACCTGAAACATTTCAATACTCTGCATGCTTCCATTTTGTTTGTTGTCCAACGAGAGTTTTCAGAAGATGGACAATGAGCGTTCTTACCACTCCTAGCTTTCTGGAACGGCATGATGAGTCTCTCCAGTAAGCGATCCCTCTCCAGCTTGATCAGGGATGAACCACGGTCAATGATACAATTCTAATAAAAAAATTTAAAAAAAAATTTAAAAACTGGCCAATAAACAATTTTTGTTTCATTGTAGACAGTAAAACTGCACCAAATATATCTACAAAAGTGCAGTTAGGCCAAAAAAAATAATGGTTCTGCTTCCGGTTACCCTACCTACCCTATTTCGACAGCCCCTACATGAACCCTAATTTCATTTAGGGAAAAAAGAGGAAAAATACCAGAAAACCATCAATTACTACCTTTTACACTTGACTACACGCAGACACCTCCATATGCTAGTACACACAAAAAATTGCCAAACAAATTCCCTACCTACAAATGCAATGTAATCAGAAGCAGATTTTTGTTTTGTTTTAGCCTTATATGTCATCGTGCAGATACCTTACCCAATGACTGTCTTTGTCAACATGAAATGTTTGACCTAATCCTCCTTTACAGACTTCAGCTTGAGTTAAGAATCATAGATGTGTTAATGTATGTTCATCACGTTATGCATCATAAAATGACCCTCAATTACAACAATGGTCTTATCACTGAATGGCCTATACAGCCACATAAGTTGTTTTCATCTATTTGCTCTTCTACATAATTACGTGAAGATAAACCAACCTCCCAGTCATCAAGAGATGAAATGGCAACAAAGACAGTGCAGAAGAACCAGAAGAGCTTCCAGAGAACTCCTTCATCGGAGTAGATCAACAGACCCAGTCCCATTGATACAATACCTAGGGATTATTAAAAAGGAAATGGCTTTAAAGTTTAACACAGTATTGAGAGTCTCAAATTGTCGTACTAGGTTTAATCCTCAAAGCATCCTGCCTGTTACTCCGACCTTATACCCTAAACAGCCAGGGGCAGAGAAATCTTTGGGTGAAACGAGGATGCAGCTGACAAAACATAACACAAAAATAGAATGTGTTGATCACCGCGACGCACTGTTCAAGATTTCAAAAAAATAGGTTCAGGCATTAAAATTACTTTTAGGAGAAGTCTGATCATGATTATTGGTTGCAGAGGTCATTTTGGAATGATGAAAAACAATCTTTACTCTAAATGGACCAAAAATAACAAGTGGACAACCACCAAAACAGTGGCCTCAGTTGGCTACATGTATTAAAAAACATGTTATTTTTTTCATAAGATGAAATGTTTGCATCGGGTTGATGTAAATCATGACATGTTATTCTTTCCTCAACAGTTTTGACTCTGCAAAGTGTGTTATTTTGTCACATGCACCTTTAACCCAAAAAAATACTTTGTACGAAAATAAAATAGTCTAAAAAAAAGGTGTAATTTATGCTAATGAAAAAGGCACATGTGTAGCCTGAACACCGGTCCCCATAACGCCAATTAAAATGCAAGTTATGGCATTGAAAATGAATAGTACATAAATGGGCCTGTCATTTTGAGATGACGAATTCGTCACACCATGGAGGTAGATTCTCCATGCTCACACTCACACTGTCACACTCACCAATAAAAGTTGCCCATGATCTCAAACCAGGAGCTCTGGCAAGATGTAATTTTGACTTTGAACGACTCAAAACATTCATATAAGCCATTGTCTGTTCGAAGGATCTGGAACCCCAAGAGGAAGTCAATTCAAGAAAAGAGTGCAACACCAAACCCGGAAATGTAAAAAACCCTGACGCACGTGTTTTGTCCAGTGGTAAATAAACAGCGCCCTCAAGAGTGAAGATTCCACACCCGGCGCGGCTGCGCTCAGGAAAAAAATGGACAGAGACACAGATTTTCTAGGCAGATATCGCTCCATTTCGAGCAAATTAAAGAAGTGAGTACACGTAAATTATATGGAAAGTGTTCGTATTTGTTTTCGGAATATAGATTTGTTGAACCAGGGGACGAAGATCACCTGTGATTGCGACGACAATAAATTTAGGGGCCTACTCTTCATCATTATGTCGATGACGTTTGGTTTGCCATGTTTTATAAATTTGCATGCATGATCAGTCTGCGAGTCATGATACATTTTGGGGGGGGGGGGCTAAACTTGGACGATTGATGGATCCATGTGTGGATCTATCTGTACATGTACATGCACAATATGGAGCGTGATTGCCTGATCTTTCGTAGATTCAATGATCTTTCCCAATGTTATATTGTGCCATTTGTGGATGTGGGAACTGGGATCATTTCATTTCGTTTTGTTTGTTTGTGAATGGGTGGGGCCTATGGGGGGGGGGTTTAGCTTTTCTAACACGTTATTCATTTCTGTTTCATCTCTTTGGTTTTTTTTGCATGAAGACGATTTCTTCGGAAGCCCAATGTTGCTGAAGCAAGTGATCAGTTTGGTAAGAGCAGTGAATTCTGAGATCTGACAAACAAAATCAATGCTCAATGAACCTTTCCTGCCTGCCAGTAAAACAGTACACATTGATCAATTATATCATGACTTGGGGTCAGGTGAGCTCTACTTTAGCTCGGTCAAACTTGGTCAAACTCAAGCAATGTGATAAATATGTACATGCATACCTAGCCCCTTAAATGTAGCCAATTTACTGGACTACTTTTGTAAATGAAGGCCACACTTGGAACATGCACCAGAAAATGGAGAACTTTGCCAAATTTTGATTTTCACTATTTTTGTAGTTTATTTACGCTTTAGAAACATATTCACACTCTTTATAGCCATAGGAAAGTAATCCTGCATGTTTCAGACATCTTTTTTTCGTGTAATTTTGTGTTGGAATTTAGATACGCAAATGTGTGCAAACGAACCTGGAAAATACATTTTAGAAATGGAGGAATTGTCTTTATTTTTTCCAGGTTCATTAGTGAAGACCCTTGAGAATCAGGAGTGTGATTCCTACGCAGCTGTCTGTTGCTTAGCCAAAGCCAGGTATGATGTGAGATTGCTCAGGAGTTTCCTGATTTCAAGAACTTTTGGTCTTTATTTTTTGTCCAGATTTTTTTCCTAAAAAGGATTTTGAAATAATCCCCTTTGAACTCTGGAATACCCGAGGTTTTACTGAGAAAGGTGTTTTATTAATGGCCTATGAAACTTTAAATACCTGTAAAACGAAATTAATAAGTATTTAAGGGGTGCCTTTTTAACAGGCAAATAAAACATGAAATTCCCGGCAGCGTTATGTAATGTCGGTGACAGAGCTTTAAGAGACCACTAAATAAACTCACAAAAGTATTTTTCAAATCATATATAGGCCTACATCCATCATCTAGTAATGGCCAAGGAGATCACAGACTAGGAGTTTTGGATCATTTTTTTTATCATTAATTAGATAAAATGCTTAATGCTCAAATTGCCCATACGTATACCGTAGACAATACATTGCTGTTGGGTGACCTTGGGCCCTCTGCCAATTTTTCGTGGCATTTTCCGTTTTGGAAAGATTGTCATATATCTGGCCATCACTAATTTTTCCCTTCAGTGACCTATCAGCCAGTCTAATTCAGCAGGGAAAATATTGAAGTATTTGCTGAGAAAACACTTAGAAATTTTCAGACCAGTCTCATACAGTTTGTGCACAGGCTGAAATACGATGGCCAGATATGGGAATCTTTCCTCATTTTCCCCCAGCTTACCCTAAAAAATCCATGTCATGGGCCCTTGACTGTTGCTCTGAAACCACAGGATTCCTGACAAGCCAGGCTGTTTTCAGATTTTTCTTCATACTCTTTAACTCCAAGTGTCATTTTGTTTCCCTCCTCAGATGTGAGCACACTTTGTCCAACATGCCAGCAGAGGCTGAAGCGTTGGTGAGCGCAGCGCATCACTTCATGCACGCGGAGGAGGGGGACCACGCCCTGAAATGCCCCAGCTTTGAGGAGAATCTCACGGCTGCCATCAACTGCTACAACCATGCCGTCAGGGTGAGTTTTATTACCAGTGTTCAAACTCTGCACCCAATTTTATGAAACTCACTGTAACAACGCATCGTGTGATTCGTGATGCCATAAGTGCAACGCTTCAGAATCTCTCACTTTGGGTTTGTTATCACAGGTGTACATTGAGATGAAGCAGCCGGCATTGGCAGCGACATTGTCCATACAACTCGCAGAGTCATTGAGAGTAAGTAGGCCTCAACCTTTAAAGGCAGATAGGAGCATTTGCTTTGTCATGAATTTTTTTTGGTTCCAATAATAACACCACTCAAAATCCAAAGAAGAATGTTCCAAACCTAACCTGTTGAAGTTTCAGCTCAGTGGATATTACAGTTTTCGAGAAAACAGTGAAAAATAAAAAGCACAACCTTTCGATCATGAAACAAAATTTCGTCAATAGAACCAAAAATCTATCGTCTTTATTCCAAAAATATATCGGTTGATTGATCGTTGAAAATTAATCTTGATTTCTTCTAAATGACAGCATGCCAGATGGATTTATTTCATGGGGTGTTTAGTACCAGTTTTTGATAATAATTTATGGAGGTTCTGACAGATGCTAGCAGAAATTTTGGAGACATAGGACTTAGGGAATAATTGGGGTTTTTTTTCCTGGTTTTTTTTTTTTATTGTTTTGGTAGAAATTGGAGAAGCGTGGTGAAGCAATGGGGCACTACCAGAGGGCAGCAGATTTACAATATCAGGTAGACGAGACCAACTTTTTCTTTGCACATTCTGTAAATTCAACAGCAATTTTTGTGGAGTGCCGTGGTCCAGTGGTTACGGTGTTCGACTCATGTACCATAGTACGCAGGTTCGAACCCTGACAGGGAACATGGGGCTTGTGTTCTCGGGCAAGACACTTTACCACAATTGCCCCACTTCACCCAGGACTATAAATGGGTACTTGTAAAGATAGAGACCAAATTGCACTGATCTCGAGCTGCTGCAGAACATGGTCTCATGGCCTGATGAACAGGGGTAATAATTGTGAAGCGCTTTGAGACCTTTGCTATAAAGGGCTATGTAAGCACTGCATGATAATTATTTTTATTGTTATTATTTTATCATTGTCCATATGTATCGGGAAGCCAGAAATTCATACGTACGATCTAAATAGTTGAATTTTGTTTGCATGTCTTGTAGCAAGTAATTATTGTTCTCTTTTCCTGATTTACTCACAGAGTCCTTTAGACTGTCTTCATTCTTTGGGTCACGTTGCTTCCTGTAAAATAGAAACGGGTAAGAACTGTATTCTTTTTTTTTTAATAATAGTAAATGAAGTCATTGACTGAAGATGAAAAAAAGCAACCGATACGCAAAATCTGAAGCTCAAAATCCAAACTCCAGACCAGGATTGTCGATTGGAAGAGATTTTCTTATTTTTTAGCTTTGGGAAAGATGCTCTACAAGTACTCATGTCTTTCCGTTGGTTGGTTGGTTGGTTAGTAACAAACTTCATCAAATGCCTTTTTTTGGCAATCAATCACCGTGTCCCTTAGGCCCTCGCAACAACAAGTGCGTCAGGTCTCCACTGACCAGCTACCAATTTATTGTAGTTGTGGAAAATTGGGTCACGAGGTCACTCAAATCGCAAAGGGGCTAGCACTGTACTGCACACAAATTGGGTGCGCGACATGCTATAAAACGCTCCATGCTCCAACTGACGTTCAACAGCTTCTTTGATCATTTTGAGCTTGTTTCTGTTTCAGGTGATTATGACGGTGCTCTGGGTGTGCTGACTGAAATGGAATATCTTGCCCAGGAGAGAGGGACCAGTGGCCAGGGGGCCAAGCCCATCGGGGCATTCTCCGACGTCTTGGCAAACTGCCAAGTTTCTCGGGTCCTGCTGCTGATGCTGCTACAGGTAGGAGGAAATGTAGACTTTGAAAAATGTTTTTTTTATATAAAGCATCTTGGATAATGGTGGAGGGTGTGGCCTATTGGTTAGGGTTCGTGACTCATGATCAGAGGGTTAGAAGTTTGAATCCAGCTGCTGGCCATATGTTGTGTCCTTGGGCAAGCCACTTCACTCCCACTTGGCCTCTCTCTCCACCCAGGAGTATAAACAGGTACTGGCATTAGCTAGGGAGTAACCTGCAATGGACTGTCATCCCACCTATGGGGAATAGAAATATTCTCAGTCATTTCATGCCAAGAAACTGGACATAAACGCCGGCCTGATGGGCCATATTGACAAGCAACAGACTTGAAAAAAAGTATCTTAGATAACGAGTGTACTTATCAATGGCCTCCTTATACTGGATCAACCTTTTAACAATTCTTCTTCAGCTACATGTAACTGGCCTCGGCCATTTTGGGAGTAGTAACATTAAACAATAAAAAATAATAGTAATAGTAGTAAAAGAAAATATTAGTATCGATTTCCAAATTTTACAACTTAACACAGGAAGTACCCCACCCCCGTGTATGAAGATTAAAAAATGCATATATTTTCAAACAATTTTATGTAATTTTTATGTTTGTTTTTTTTGCTACCTAGCCCACGCCTCAGCGCATCAGACCAGAACATGCGCAGACATTAGAGAGATATGCCTGGGAATCAACTGAGGAAAGTAGCCCAGGTGAGAACGAATTGCTGCCAATAATTGACTGAAAACAAGGCCTACATCTGGCTTAAACACGTGTTATAGTCTGTTCTGTATGTACATTCTGTTCACCAGTCTCCAAACTTGCAAGCTGTAACCGTAGAAATGGTTTTTAAATAATTAAACGAGTTTGGTCAGCTCGCCATTTAACTTTTGCAACTCTTGTTGCCTTGTAACTTTTAGTTCACAATCTAAACCTTTCTTTGCCGACCTGTAAACTATGGAAGGTAAAAATTGAGAATAGTTGTAGATGTTATAGAATAGTTATAGATGAAGTTAATTTTTTTTTGTCAAGTATTGTAAACTATCATCTGTTGATTAAAATTATTTTTTTCTCTCCTAATTTCTTCGTAGTTGTTGAATGTTTAAGTGAGGAGCTTTTCCTTCTGATGCAGTCAGTGGTGGTGAGTTTTTCCAACTACCGTAATTTTCGGAATATAAGCCGCCGCGCGATAAGCCGCAGCACGAAAAAAAAATCAATTAATGATTTGAAGGGTAGTATAAGCCGCACCGCGCAGAGTTTCAATTTTGTAGGGCCTCAAATTCTAGTCAATGCTCTGAACCATGCTCTTTTACACTTCCATTTAGCTATAAAAAAATATAAAAAAAAAGTAATATCAAATCAAGTCACAGTCTTACAATAATACAACAATAAAACAATTGATGATGATGATGATTGATGATGAGAAATAAAACGCTGCCGGCTGCCCCGGCCGGTCCCGTCCGCTGGCGCATGGCCCAGCTAGCGCAGCCAGCAGCGAACAATGTTTCCCAGCATTTGAGATATTGAGATATATGTAACCCAACCGTCGTATCGTCGCTGGCTCTACTGCTGCTTTGGCAACAGATGCTGATTGCTTTGTCCTAAAAATAAAAAAACAGGTTTCCTTACAACAACAAACAAAATTGTGTGTGATTTAACGTCAAAAAAAAAAATTCAACATGAACTTTCTTTTCGAAAATAGCACTTTACTGAAAAAAAAATTTAAAAATTTATGGATTTAATTTATTCATTTTCATATTTAGCCCCCGTTTAGTGATATTTTGCCGTTTTTACACATTTCAAGAAAAAATTTTATTGTGATTATTGATTAGAGAAATATTTGGAACTCATAAAAGTATTACTTTATCTTTTTTTTTTTTTTTAAGCAGAGAAATATTGGTATTTATTGTTCCCAAGAAAGTACACCCCTTACACAAAAAATGGTGTGGGTCCAGGGGAAAGCAAAATGCATGCAGCATGAATGCAGAATCACGACGCACGGCGTTGTCTGATGTCGATGTCAAAAGAGCAGCCAAGAGACAGCCTTTTTTTTGACGTACGGTACCTACCGTTGGGCGTGCTTGTTTGGTTTTTATTTTCTTTATTGATGATTTCATTGATCAACATAACCAGTACATTAAATATACATTTGAATATCATTTTTATTCTTCACGGCTCGGCGTATAAGCCGCCCTGTGTATAAGCCGCAGTAAACATTTTCATGGGCAAATTCAACGTATAAGCCGCGGCTTATATTCCGAAAATTACGGTAAATTCCCTCAAAATTGATTGACCAACGATTCGTACACATGAATTGTACTCATGAATGTAATCAAACAGTATTTCATCTCTAGACTTTAGAAATGTTAATAGATATCCTGGTTTTCTAGGGCCCAGTTGAGGGCAGCCATTTTTACAGAGGAATAATAGACATCTAGCACTTATCAACCATTTGCAAACCTTCAATAATGAAACGGCCAAAATATCAAGAAAAGTCCTACTTGATTGTAAGTAAATAATAGGTTCAAACATCC
The DNA here is from genome assembly GCA_029964075.1 of Patiria pectinifera. NCBI lineage: Eukaryota > Metazoa > Echinodermata > Asteroidea > Valvatida > Asterinidae > Patiria > Patiria pectinifera. The sequence goes on from CM057146.1 coordinate 21,512,429, forward strand.
TGTGAAATCAGTGCGCCTAATGTAGTTATGCCGTCAATTTCAAGAATATTGGAATTATCAGCCCTTGGCAGAGGTTTACGCTCTCCGAGTGCTTTCTAGTTTCTTTTATTTCACAAAGTTTTAGGATTTTCTTCATTCCTCACAAAAATGGTCGCCTGAATTTTCTGCTTTCACAGATGGCGTGTCAGTCACGGGACATAGACTCGTTACAAGCACTGCAGGCTGACCTGTGGTAAGCACACTGACAACGGCTTGAAACATTTCTACAAAGAAGTTGACTGGAGCAGGGGTTTGAACCTGCGACCTCCGGATTGCCGTTCCGGTGCTCTACCCACTGAGCTATCCAGCCCTATGTTGGCGGTTCCCCATTTCTGTCAATGTCTTTGTTCAAGGGGCGCTAGTCAGAAGCCATAAACTCGTATATGCCATGTAGCTAGGGATCACGCCCCACGTCACGACGCTAGCAACATTAGCAGTGCTTCACATCTGGATAGCTAAGTTGGTAGAGCACTAGAACGGCAATCTGGAGGTCGCAGGTCCAAACCCAGCTACAGTCAATTTCTTTCTGCAACTTCATAATTTTATATAATGCACCCTGTCAGTTTCCCATTGTGGTTTATTTAAAAGTTCATCTGTGTTTTTAAATGTCTGTCTGTGGTCAGCATTATTATTATTTTTTTTTTTTTTATTGGCTGTGCATCGACCTGTTGAAGTATCAATTAACTGGTGAAATTATAAAATTGTAAAAAAAAACTGATCGTTTTCCTACAATGTACATCTGTATTTTTTTTTACAGGAATCATCTGACATCCGAACAGAATCATCTTCTACATCTTGTCATAACCAAACTCTCACATGCGGACCAAGAAACGACATACGAGTAACTTTTTTTTTTTTATTGGTGTTAGGGAGACACATAGCTACAAGTTTCAGCTTAAAAACTGCCGTTCAAATATCACGGTTCGATGTGTGTGCTTTTGGGGGGGGGGGGGTTCAGGTCAATATAACCAGGGATGTAGTTAAGTCCATCATAAGTTCAGTCATAAGTTCAGTCATAAGTCCAGTCATAAGTCCAGGCATAAGTCCAGTCACAAGTCCAGTCATAAGTTCAGTCATAAGTCCAGTCACAAGTAAATCACAAGTCCAGTCACAAGTCCAGTCACAAGTCCCGTCACTAGTCCAGTCACAAGAAACAGTGGATGAACAGTAGCAAAGGAATGCCTTTGTCAAAGCTCATTTGACTAGCTTGTGAGTTGAATTGGGACTGGGGGACTTGTGATGGACTTGCAGGGACTTGTGCTGGACTGGACAACATGGGCCTTATTCACGAGTCGGCCATATTGGATTGAGAGTGAGGTAAAATCTTCATTTTTGGAACTTGTGTAGAGAAATGAAAGAAGTTACAAATTAATACCAGTCTGCTCTGATGAATCATTTAAAACTTGTGATTAAACATACAGTAATGTTTTAAGCCACATTTTAAAAAAAAATTGAAAGTGAGGCTACAGTGAATAAATAGTCTGGCACCATCCCATTCAACAGTTCACAATTTATGAAATACATTCAGGGAACATGACAAAAATGGCCAACTCGTGCATAAGGCCCATACAACAGCAGTTGCTGTACAAATGTAATGAGTGAAAATTGTGTTTTTGTGATCGGGTTTAAATCATAAAACTGTCTTGGATATTATGTTGCATTCTTTCATTCTGTGTGTTTTTACACAAAGCTAAGAAAATGTTGTGGAGAAAACAGTTCAAGGCTAAACTTAAAATAAAACAACTCCTTTTTTTCTCGAGAGCTATCACAGTTGTCCCCAGAACGTTACCAAATGTGTATAAATCTGTATGGTTATTTCCTTAAATTATTTGTAATGGTAAAATCTATTGATCGTGAAGCATCAAGTTTTGCCAGTTTATTCAGAATGTACCGAGAGTGGCATGACTTTTTGTGCAAGTTTTTGCAAAAGTTTGGTAAGATTATCACAAATTTGCAGGGCTTCAGTGCCGCGGATTGAGAAAGTTTAAGCCAGAATTTGTTCAAGATGATAATGATTGCATTAAAAAAAAAAAAAAATTATTTGAAGACCACAGCAAAATGTTTCATTATTAATAGCCCTTTTAAGCCTCCGAGTTTCTCTTTCTTCTAGATTGAACATACACGGAAAAAAAGTATAAAGTTACAAACATATGATACCAGAGAACTGTGCCATGATGCAAGCAAGGACGTACATGTATCTATTATCTTTGTTTCAATTTCATAGGTTTTGATTTTATTTTATTGTTAATGTAAAATGATCACTTCCTTGTGGCCTAAATGAGCACTTTCATTAAAAGGAACAAAGTTGGAATAAGTGCAAACACTTTCACTCCATGTATGTGAGCTGAAATTGAATATGGCTCTATCTAGCCCTTCATCGCCAAATATGGTGATGTGGACAGGTATGCAAATGGGGAGGGACGTCTGTATGCAAATGAAGTGTATCAGCCACTCAAAGAAACCTATGCAGATGAGAAGGCGTTGCAGTATGCAAATGAATGAAGGGAACTCCATGCCAATAAGCCTCTGTACCGATGACGTCCACTTTGTTTACATGTGCACTTTCCTATGGAGCCAGTGGGGGCCCACGGTCCACCGAGCACCACAGGAAAGCACACACGTAAACAAAGTGTGACGTCATCAGTACAGAGGCTTATTGGAAAAACCCATAATGGTTATTCTCGGTTTTTACATGTACATGTAGCATATACATATGGTGGTTTCCCCCCTTTTTTGTTCAATGTGCAATTTCTCCCTCCTACCTCCATGGTCTGAGTATCACCCGTTGTTCAACGGGGGCCGCTCCAATCTGAGTCAACTTTAGAAATTATGACATCAGTTTGATCAGAAATGTGAACCAAGGTATTAATTGATTGGCCAATTTGGCTGCCACGTTTTTGTAATACAACGGGTTACCGAAGACCGGATAGAAGGCGCCCGCTGAATGGTCAGAATCTGGAGATCAAGATGCAGTCTTGTTTTGCATAATTAATCACCGAATCTGCTGGCATATCATAGAACATTGCTGTGAAAAGGGGATTTCCATGGTCTCACGAAAATTTTGTGCAACACGTACACAATCTGTGCAAACACATTCCGATATGAGACGCACAGCCACACTTCCGCATATACATGGATATAGACACAGTTTAGACAAGAAAAGAAAAGTTTCACTTTTGGGGTATAGACACCCCCCCCCCCCCCACTTTTAGGACATTTTGTGAAAATGATAGAACAAGGTGCATCTGGTTTTGTAATATGCTCTCACCGCTTTCAATTTTAGTTTCATTAAGAAGACTGATCATATAAATGCGTCAGCCAGTCCATGTGGATTAAAAAGGAATGCTTGCAGTTTCTAAGAGTCATACAGCTTCAAGATTCAACAAAGCTTTACACTCATTTATCAGAAAATTGGACCACGTAGGTTCAAGAGTTTGTCATCCGTTGTTGATCCATTCAATGTATTAACAGCCATGCAGAATGATTCAGAATTCTATCAAGCAAAAAACAGTTTTTACAGGAAAGCTGCAGACGACTCTGCCATCGCGTCTGAAGCCGCCTTGTACTTGGCACCGGTCGGCCTATTGTTGAATGCGATGTTTCTGTACGTCGTGGCGCGTATAAAATCCATGCGGTCCATCGTCAATGTCTACTTGGGCAACTTGGCAGTGGCTGATAGCATTTACCTTGCATGTGTGCTCATAAGTAAAGTGGCAGTAGTGCCTGTAGCAGCAGTATGGCCTTGGGTAGTCGTTGGGTGTATCTTAGCTTTAAGCACCGTGGCATCCTACTTGATCGTGACAGCATTGGCTGTGGAGAGGTATTCGGCCATTTGCCAACCGTTTGCTATGCGAGCAGCATCTAGCAAAACTAGAGCTGCCAAAAGACTGGCTGTAATATGGACAGTCGCACTCATCGTAGGGAGTGGCTATGATTCTGTATTCCATTTGGATGGAGGGGCGACGTCACAGACCATCGTTATTGCTCTGCTGCTAATCTTATTTACAGTGGGACTGATCATCAATGCCGCCCTGTATAGTGGGATCGTCAAGAAACTACGGAAGCAACCACAGATGACGTCAACAGCTGACCATCAGCAACGACTGCGCCGTGTGGTTCTCATGCTCATTGTAAACACTGCATTGTTTTTCATCCTCAACATCACAAACGTTGCCCAAATGATCTTTCACTTGGTCCTCCTTTGGTCCGACACGTCTCTTTTGAGTACCTTCAAAACGCTCCCATCCTTTAGTGAAATGACACTGGTCAGGTACATTTTCGCTTTGATCAGTTGTTCGGTGGACCCTCTGGTGTACAGCGGTGCAAACTCAGATTACCGAGCAGCCGTAGTGCAGGCATTCTCGTGTCTCAATCCGAAGTGTTGTCGCTGCTGTTTCCGGAAACGCAAAGATTGCCCACAGCAGCCAGCAGGGCAGATTGGTTTGCAAGAAATCCTAATCCACCATGATGCCCCGCAGCAGCCAGCACAGCAGATTGAACTGAAAGAAATCTGCCACGGCAAAGATACCCCACAGCAGCCAGCACAGCAGATTGAACTGCAAGAAATCCGCCACGGCCAAGATACCCCACAGCAGCCAGCACAGCAGATTGAACTGCAAGAAATCTGCCACGGCCAAGATACCCCACAGCAGCCAGCACAGCAGATTGAACTGCAAGAAATCCACCACAGCCAAGATACCCCAGAGCAGCTGGCACAGCAGATTGAACTGCAAGAAATCTGCCACGGCCAAGATACCCCACGGCAGCCAGCACAGCAGATTGAACTGCAAGAAATCTGCCACGGCCAAGATACCCCACAGCAGCCAGCACAGCAGATTGAACTGCAAGAAATCTGCCACGGCCAAGATACCCCACGGCAGCCGGCACAGCAGATTGAACTGCAAGAAATCCACCACGGCCAAGATACCCCACGGCAGCCAGCACAGCAGATTGAACTGCAAGAAATCTGCCACGGCCAAGATACCCCACGGCAGCCAGCACAGCAGATTGAACTGCAAGAAATCCCCCACGGCCAAGATACCCCACAGCAGCCAGCACAGCAGATTGAACTACAAGAAATCCACCACGGTCAAGATACCCCACAGCAGCCAGCACAGCAGATTGAACTGCAAGAAATCTGCCACGGCGAAGATACCCCACGGCAGCCAGCACAGTAAATGGAACTGCAAGAAATCCGCCACAGCCAAGATACCCCACAGCAGCCAGCACAGCAGATTGAACTGCAAGAAATCCACCCCACACAAGATATCCCCCAAATAAAGTAATTATCCCTTCTGTTACAAAAACATCACATTTCTTGTCATTCTTTTTCAGTAGAAAAGATTTTATCTACATGTCAATACCACTGGTTTTCCTCACACTGAAATGAAATAGACAGTAATTTAAAAAAAAAATAGAAAGCTGGTCTTCACATTTTATTCCATAAAGATTCATTATAGACAGTTTTCTTAATGTAAAACACTGTTTTTGTTAACTGCTGAACACAGAAAGGCTACCTACTTACATGTGTGAATTATTTAAGTCTTACCTCTTTATGAAGTGAAAAATTGGGAATATTTCTGTTCATGCAGCCGTTTCTTTAAGTCAACATGGACCCAGTGTGCTTACTGTAAGTAAATAAATTAAGCTTAAAGGCATTCAGGATCATTTGAATTTATACCAAAAGTAACCTACCAACTTATTACCAAAAAGCCTACAGTGGAGTCGCTATACCGAACACCGCTATACTAAACATTCGGCTGTACTGAACATCATCCTTGGCTCCCAATTTTTTGTACAAAACCAACTGAACATTGTTGTTGAAAAATGTCAACAGAAGAGTGACAAGTGGCTATTATTTCCCCAAGGAAAAAATGGGGAAAGCCCCCCATTGCCATTGCTGTGGGTTGTAAGCTCAAAAACTGCATGTAATTACATAATTCAATAGTCGGAACGTGTTCAAAGTCGTCTTTCAGTAACTACCAGGGCGTGCAGGGTGAAGTTCTGAAGGGCACTATTTATTGAAAAGTGATTACCGGAGCACCGGCAGCTTAAAATCACCATACCGAACAATTGCAATTACGAACAATTTCTGTGGATCCCGCGATGTTTGTTACAGCGGTGTTCTACTGTGTTATGATTGAAGATTGTACTGGTACTAAACACCCCGTGAAATTCCTCCGTCTGGCTTGCTGTCAATTAGAAGAAATCAAGAACTGTAGGTGATTTTCAACTATCAGTGACTGATGTATTTTTTAAGTTGTGCATGGATTTTTACTGTTTTCACGAAAAGAGTAATATTCACTGAGCTGAACCTTCAACAGGCTAGGTTTTTAACATTCTTCTTTGGATTTTGAGTGGTATTATTTGGAAATTAACAAAATTCATGTAAAGCAAATGATCCAAAATATGCCTTTTATATAAACGCAGAATCACATGGTTTGTAGAGCCGTGAAATTGGCCGTGCCCACTTTATCGTTTCTGAAGAGCGCAACACTGATATTTACTCAAGTTGTGCTGTAAAGCACTGGTCTCATTACCAAGAGCAACCTGTAATTTATTTGTACCCAATCATAAAGAGAAACAACATTTTTGATGAACCACTTGAATAATGTTGAATCTTCCCTTGTATATATTTTAAATAATGCTTACAGTTTTTAATGTGTGTAAAATAAAGCACACACATTAAGTCTGTACAACACACAATGATCTTTACATGTTGGTATTGTAAATACATTTAAAAAAAACAAATTATCTGTACATGTTTTGTGTAAATACTGTCAATGACTGGATGATTTATTATCAAGGTAATTATTACTAAAAGAAACCATCTTCTCTCAGCTCATCATCTGATTTTTTTTCCCACACGAGTTTTGGGCAGTTTAATTACATTGTAGGTTCAGGATAGAGATCCAAAGGTTTTTTCATTCATACATTCATTCATATTTATTAAACCAATTTGCAGCTGAAAGCTGAATTCGGGCAATTCACAAATTCACCTAGAGTTTGACACGGCGAGTTGATTTTCCCCGGTGCATTGTGGGAGATGGTCAACAATTTCACAGCCTGGGACATTTGAAATTGTTAGTTTTTTTCGGTCAGTAGTTTCGTAAGAGTATGATTCGAATATATGTTCGCCCTTTTTTTCTTTTGATCAATATGGTGTTTTTTGTAAGGCGGCAGAACGCTATGTCCCAATCTATAACAAAATTAGCTCAAGTTGTCTACTGACACTCATTCAAATGGACCGCGTTTTGTCGACCGTAAACTTGAAAAATGGACTCTCCATGGCAAACTCTTGGTGGCGCACTGCACTGTGAATCGCCTGAATTGCATGGTTATTACATGAACTGAAACAGAAATTAAACACAAGTAATAACTGGAATTCAAGATAAATAAGAACTTCAAAAATTATAGAAACAAATAATAAGTTTTTTTTAAACATCAGCTTTACTCTGACTTGATTCACACAACACTTTAAACAAAACACTAACTGCAAACTACTACATTTCAGCAAATATTTTGCAAAATTCAACACACGTTAAGCACTGACGTTTACTCAGTATATGGCATGTAAAATAATATAAACAAATAAAAACGGTACACAAATAATGATACAATCCGAACAGACATTCCAAAATGTATTCATCACATTAAAACAATGGGGCAAGACATCTGGGTGAACTTACAGATAACAATTCTACATAAAACAAAATTAATCAATTATACAGTCGTCCAAGCTCCTGGCCTTTGACATTGGTCACATGACTGATTTTGGTAATGTCACATGACCCAACTACTTATTTCCAGGTTTAACAGCATGTATGTGGATCACGTCATCATGGTCCTGTTCTCCAACATCCAGTCGTGTGATTGGCCGACATTTTGGTCATGTGACACCTATGTCAGTCATAGCTCTCTTCCTATTGGTCAATTCAACCAAGTAGCCTTTAGTTTTATTCTCTTTTTTTTTCTTCCGGCCAAAGGCAAACCTCAGGGCGACTTGTTTTTCTGCATGTTTTCACTGTGCGCTTTCTGTTGGCATAACCAATTGAATGAAAAACAAATTAGATCCATTTGAATTTTATAAGTGTAAATTTTGAAGAAAAAATTGAAAGTTTTGTACAGATGGTGGAGCGGCAAAGTGATTTGACTTGCTATCTGAACAGTGATGGACTAATGATTGACTAATGATTGACTTGTGACTGACTTGTGACCAACCACAGATGGGCTTGTGATTGACTTGTGATTTACTTATGACTAACCTAAGATGGACTTGTGATTGACTTGTGACCAGCCACAGATGGGCTTGTGATTGACTTGTGATTTACTCATGACTAACTTAAGATGGACTTGTGATTCACTTGTGACCAACCACAGATGGGCTTGTGATTCACTTTGTGATCGACTTATAACCAACCTCAGATGGACTTGCGACTGAATTGTGACCAACCACAGATGGGCTTGTGATTGACTTGTGATTGACTTATGACCAACCTCAGACTTGTGATTGAATTGTAATAACTTGTGACCACCCTCAGATGGACTTGCCACTGACTCTGGATTGAGCTATCGTCCTGTACCTGAAATGACAATTGCTTGACACAAACAACACGAATCATACTTACTGCAAACTTTGCCGTGAAAACCGAGAATATTCCGAAGAAGGAATCGCTCTCGGTAGAGGCCGGGTCTTCTCCAAAGTACTGGGCTGTCTTGTTGAATTCCTCTTGAGCCTTGGCATGCAGGGACTCGATGGCCTCCAAACGATCTCGTGCCTCATCGGTAAAACTCTGATGACACCATTTAGTTAAGGATATAAATTATTACAAAAACTTTAAAGTTTATCTATCCTCTCTCTGATGAAAATACAACTTTATAGATTCCCCATGCTCTTCAACAAATTCAGTTTTTTCTTCTCATGAATTTTCAACTTAGTTTTCTTTTTTGGCACGTGTGCAATTCTCTGAAGAAATGTTTTCGTTTTTTAATAAACATGAACAGATCCGCTTTGCGAGCAGACTGGCTCCCGGGCTGTACATTATTGATACTGATAGAGGGGCGGGAACCAGCCTACCCTGCGAGAACGGAATTATTGTCAGACAGCAAAAAATGTTTATTTATTTATTAATTTTTTTGGAGGGGGTTGGGGGGGGGGCATTTTGTTGCACAAAGTTGCATCTGAAAGAAATACAGGGATGATCCAGTGAGGTTACTGACGGCAGTAAAAAATATATAATTTTAATCAAAACATCATTTGGTGCTCACCCAAGATACGACTTTCATGCTGTTTTAATTTATTGTTGTTTCTATGGCACCACAGTCTGATGGTGAAACCAATAAATATGAGATAATATTTTTTCAAAGTAAGGATACGTCCATGACTTCAGTGAATCGGTCGTCAGGGAGTTGTGTGGTGTCTCCTGGCTCCAGTTTGTCTATGTCCAGCACCAAGTCCTGTCCAAAATAAAAATTGCCTCTGGTCAGCTTGGTTGAACGTCTAACATTTGAGAAATCAAAACCTGAACATTTTGGGACAAATGCAAATTGTGCCTTATAAGGCAAAATCCCAAATTTATGTTACTTCATGTAACAAGTAACATACAGTGCACAAATTTTGACTTTGTCAAATTTTTGGTCTTTTTGATGGATTTTTTTTTATCAGATTTCAGAAAGTTGGATTTTTAAACCTAAAGTACAAAAAATAAAGTCAAATAGTTACATTTGAACCAAACACTTTTAAACCCTGTTTCTTAATCGACTTGACATTAATTGGTGAACCAACTTTTTTGCGGGGCTGCTGTGTTTTGAAAGGCTTTTGGAAATGCCAAAGCTGGGGGAAGTTTAAAAAAGTTTCACCGACACTGAAAAATTATTATTCAAATTCAATCCACTGCAATTAAACACTGGAAAATTGGTCTTCAAACTGGTGGTCTTCAAACTGGTGGTGAATCGCCCCCCCCCCCCCCCCCCACCTCACAAACTTCATCAAAACTGGCTGATTCTCAACCCTACCTCCAGTTTGTTTTTGACCTCTTGAAGTTCGTCGTTCACCCATTTTAACGAGACTTTGTTGGCCTTGGGAACCATGGGAAGCTCGTCCCCAAAGGTTATGACCTCCGGCACATTTGCATACACTGCCTTAGCAACAACATGGAGGAACGTGGACTTGTTGTCTGCCGTCTTTGTCGTGTCAAGCTTTAAAAAAAAAAGGAAGGGGAAAAAATCAACTTCATGCATTGTTTTGTGAACATCAAGTTTTGAACATAAATTGCCCAGATCTTCTCAAGCACTCTATGGTTTTGTGAATTTACAGGAAATCAAAACACAAAAATACAACATGATACAATGTAAAACAAGTTCTAATTTGTTAATTTTTGTTTCAAATTTTCGAAAAACTTATCTTCTAAACCCATTCAGGTTTGTTTCATTAAATTTTTACAACTAAATTCTTAAAAATCCCAAAGCATCTTACCTCAGTAAGGAAGGTGATTTTGAAGCCTGTTGCCCCGGCAACCCGCTGGTTTCCTTTATTCATGTAATTCCCCATCGCCAGTACCAGCTGTGGAAACAATACACAAAATATGAATGGCCTAGGTTTAAGTCTGAATATTCTGAACCTTCAAATACATTTCCATGTGTATCAGTATGAGGACTCTATCACAAGTGTGAGTAACGGAGAATCTTTCTTAGCAGGAAAATTACGAGTAAGAGTACCTTTCCCCGCGTATAACCATGCGTCCAAATACAGAGAACGTTTCCTAAAACATACAAATATGAATACGAGTCTGAGTACAACATATTAAAGTATTGAGTGTGAGTACTACTAGAGATGTAGTACTCGTACTCTGTGCTCGCAGCGAAGTGCAACTTCAGTATTTGTTTTAGAATATTCGACTGAAATTCACAGCACTGGTACTCAATAAGCAAAGTACGTGGACTTGACTATTCCCTATCAAATCTCCCTCATCAAAGTTCGGAGAAAAATCAAAGTAATTTACTTTTGAATGAAAAAACTCCTCACCTGGAGATGCATGCACTCTGTTTTAATCAATACTGAATAGAACCGGGTGGTTTCAGTTCCGGCTCATTCCGTGATTTTGTTTTTCACGTGAATACCTCATAAAGTATTTGTACTCGGAGGTCCAAGTACTCAAACTCGGGTCCCTGTACTCGTTCTCAAGGGTCAAAGTACTTGGATGCAATTGGCACTCGATAGCTTGGTACCTGGCTGGTTCTTTGTACTCGGATAAAAGTGCTCGACTGCTACACTGCAATTGTCTTCTTTCTCTAAATATTTACCTCCAGAACCTTAGCTAGCTTCTGACTGGCACGCAGTTCGATGGCGGCCTGCTCGATCACTTTCAGCAATTTGGATATCTCCTCCAGTTTCTCGTCAAAGCTGGATTTGAAGAGCAAGCTCTCTATGCGGAGCTTGTAGCCAGGGATCTGGCTCATCTGGAGGATTTACAATAAAAAAAATTCAGAGTGTTGACTGATGAATTATGTGGGACATGGATTTTTTTTATGCTTGGTACGTGAAGAGAAATAAAAGTCAATACACTGTAGTTGTTTTGTGCATTGGATTGCATAACAAGAAATAATATTAAAAGTGTTATCAATGCACACAAAAGTGTCATATCAGGCTGCTTTTGTTTTTGTTTTACCTCGTAGGCAAACTTGTCTGGTACTGTCAGCTGAGACAGTCTGCTGCTGCATTTCTTCAGCTTCTCAATCTGCGAAGAGAAAATGAAAACGTGTCAGACTATTGTCCGTTATAGCACCTCCAGGAGCAAGTCACGCGGCATTCGTTATTTTTTTTACTGTTTTTAAACTTGATGTGGCTGTCTTGGTCTAAAAAAATTCTACATATGTAGAAACAAACGTAGCAAACAGAGGTCCGTGTGCACATGCGTACTGGTGTGCGCGTTGCGCGTATTGTTCCCATGCACTACAGAGTTGGTTTCAAACATTTTTATCAGAAGGGGTAGTTTGAAAAAGTGAAAGTAAATCTTCAACTTATTTCGTATTCGAATAGAAGAACAGTGGAACGTTGCTATACTGAACACCGCTATACCGAACATTCGGCTATACCGAACATCGTCTTTGGCTCTCGATTTTTGGGTACAAAACCAACCAAACATTGTTGTTGAAAACCATCAACAGAAGAGCGACAAGTGGCTATTATTTTCCCAAGGCATAGAAGGGGAAAGCCACCCATTGATGTAGGTAGTAAGCTCAAAATGGTAATTACATAATTCAATAGTTGGCACGTGTTCGAAGTGGTCTTTCAGTTACTACCAGGGCGTGTATGGTGAAGTTATGAAGGGCACCATTTATTGAAAAGTGAGTACCGGAGCACCAGCAGCTTAAAATCGCTATACCGAATGATCACTATTACAAAAAGTTTATGTGGATCCCGCGATGTTCGTTATAGCGGCGTTCCACTGTACAGTTTAATTTGATGTTGGTTCAATTAAAAAGTTTCAAGTAAAACTCAAGCAGAACATGTGGGCAAGGCGTCATAAAATAAATATTGAACTCGTGGTGATCCATGGAGCACGCCATTTCCCTATGTCTTTGCCTCGGGAAACAGAACATGGATCAACTTGGGAGGCGAATTTTACAACACCACTTAAAGCAGTCAATATTGTATTTACTTCTTGATGAACACAGTTTTAAGGCAGTAAAGTTGCTTGTACATACCTCAGCATGGTCCGGTGCATATAAAGCCATCTGCTGCAAGTGTGACGTCGAAAACTTGTCTGTATTCATTTGGAGGATATCAGCCTTGATGTCCTCTATGGGCAACCTTAGATGACCCAACAAGATTGCTATTTAACAAGAAAAAAACCAACAGCTGAAATGATCTAGTTCAAGACATTTTGAAGATTTGTTCCCATTAACCTTTTTACATTTACGCATCATCATAAACATGATAAATGTGCACAATGTGTACTGAGTGAAAAATACCTAACTGTAGCAGGAAATTCCATGCTTATGGTAAGCGTATTTCACAGGTTTGCAAGGAATTTTGGATTCTGCGCATGCGTACATCCCGTAACTAAGGATTCTGTACTTACAGGGTTAGGCCAAAAAAAAAAATAAGTCGGTCTCTGGTCAGCGCGCGTCAATTTTAATCATGCGCGTCGATCTTTTTTTTTCCAAGATGTTCCGCGGTAGCTCCAACAGCGCCCTCTATTCCCACACCTCCTCAATTTTTTTTTACCAAAGAGCACCAAGGAATGGGAAATTGCACCAAGGCAAATGATCGAAAGCACCAAGGCAAATTATGGAGGACACCAATGTACATGAGGACACCAAAAAAGCAAAATAGTACCCCACCTTGTCTGTACAATCCAAGCTTGAAGAAAAAAAAAAGAAAAAAAGAAAAATAAAAAAATGCGTGGCCGCGTCAATTCCGAACTTTGGTCTGACCAGAGACCGAATATTTTTTTTTTTTTGGCCTTAGCACAGAATTTTTCTGCTAGCGCTGTTGGCGCAAAAAGGTGATCGTAAAATTCTATAGTTAGCAGAGCCATAAAATTGCCCCCCCCCCCTCTCAACAGCACCGTGCAAGTTGCTTGAGCATACCAAAGCATGTTTGGTATGCACTCGATACTTGCAGAGATGGGGCGTGCAAGTTTGCCAGTTCAATGTTATCCTTTTCTTTGTGAAAGTCCTGGTGCCAAACACTAACTAGTCTAGTCACAGACTCCTTCCTGTGCTTGTGTTTTCCCAATCATTATCGGCACGATTGATTAAACGCAAGTTGAGATTAGGGGTGATGTGTATAGGAACCGGGTACCGGACCGCTAATGTCACTTAGCAACTTCTCAGACAATGGAAAAGAAAGGTTTTGAGTGCCATTTGTGGGATTTTGAAAACCAGGCCTATATTGAAAGTCAAAACAGTTTTCATGTTTATGTGCATTTTCAAGTACAACAGATGACGCTCGCGAAACTTGCAGTTTACACCGTAAAGCTATAAAGCCCTTCAGACAACTCTAAAAATTTGAATTTTGGGGTTGGGTTTCTTTTACGGGTGCCCGGGTATCCGTGTTTCACTTCAATAGGGTACCTGGTCCCTGTAGTACTCTTAAAAGCACACCACTGGTTGAGATCAATATATAACAAATATATAGCAAATATTCTTATACAATGGGGTGAATTGGTGGCATACATTTTGATGGGGAGGATCTTTTTCGTCTTGCTCTTACCTGTATTGTGGGCCTTCTTGTGGTTGATAACGGCAATCTGAGGTTTCTTGTCTTTTGGAGAAGCTTTGGAGGAAAAAGAGTGCAAAGTTGCATATATCAATCACATCAGTCTTGAACTCGTATGGCAATTTTAATTGATGGTTATACTGATGATTATTGTTGAGAGATTTCTTCCTTTTCTCGCAAGTTTTGCATAAAAAAAATGCTATTGACAATGATGAGACAGAAGTTTCTTGATCAACTTATTTAGGATCTGAGTGTCCAATCTCTTTCAACAAGTACGTGTTTCAGTCAAGTTTGTTCCCTGCATATTGGTGGGAGCCGACATCCGAGATTTTTAAAAAATAATTGGCTTGTCTAGCTCCCAGACCTATGTTGTTGAAACTCAATGGTTCTTGAGTCTGGAGTGCTGAATGGTAACACATAGCAACCGATGAGAACTGGTGTGCAAATGAATAGATGTTTTCATCTGATGACGTCAGCCTGCCCCCACCTATACCTTACACAAAAGCCTTCAAACCATGTTTTTTTTCTCACATATTTTACAAATCAATTTTCTATTTAATATGAATTGTGTGTGTGTGCGCCAGTGTTGTAGTCGAGTCCTCCTCATCCGAGTCCGAGTCCGAGTCCGAGTCCTTGAGCAAAGGACTCGAGTCCGAGTCCGAGTCCTTGTCAATTTTTGATGTCCGAGTCCGAGTCCGAGTCCGAGTCCTTGAAAAAAGGACTCGAGTCCGAGTCCGAGTCCTTATGTATCAAATTCAAGTCGCGGTTCACCAATACTATATTAACGTTTTCAAAATGTCACTATCAAATGTCAGGTGATAGAGAAGGGGTAATGGTTTTGGCTGTATGCACTATGCAATGCATTCATTATGTTTATAATGTACATTAAAAAAAAACTTGCATTAACTTTTACCTTAGTATGCGTAGAAGCATACAGATATTGACGCAGATGAATCAATTGATCATTGATCAATCGGCAAGTTATTTTTGCGAGCGGCAGAACTGCGGAATTCGGTTCCACAGCAAAACCAAATCAAGGTGAAAGACATAAAATAATTGAAATAAAACACCTAAAAAAGACCCGATTTTGCCGGACTCGAGCCGGACTCGAAGCCGAGTCCTCGAGTCCTTGGGGTCCGAGTCCGAGTCTGAGTCCGAGTCCTTGAGCAAAGGACTCGAGTCCAAGTCCGAGTCCTTGAAAAAAGGACTCGAGTCCGGACTCGAGTCCGAGTCCCGAGTCCGAGTCCTACAACACTGGTGTGCGCTCTTCGTTTTTAGGTTGTGTATTTCCTTTTTATTTGACAGCCTGGTCACAGTTTGCCAAAGTTTACGGTGCTAAATAAGATTTATACACACAAAAATGACGCTTGTATACTCACTCTTATGTTTGTTTTTGACACTGAATTTCTCCTCCAATTCCAGACGTTTGATGACATCAGACAAGTAGTCCTCCCCTTCACCAATCTACAAGTAGGAACAAAATCCATCCTTGTTAAAAAGTACTTCTAATTTGTCAGAAATTTTCACTAATACCACATACTAGCTCTTGACAAATAACTTGCTGTTCAGAGCTTCACGGGGAATTAAGGTGAAGTCTCATTTTAAACAAATGAGATAAATGGTTTGTTTAGAGAACGTTGGTGTCTGTGACTAACTTACCCCACTCCACACCGTGTTTTCTGTAGCCTGTATTTTCTCCCAGTTTAACCGCTTGACCGCCATCTTGCCCGGATGCCATCCCGGGTTGTTGTTATTGACCTCCGGAAGGGGCGGGGCCGGCGGGGGCAGAGGCGGAGGGGGAGGTGGAGGAGGGGGCGGTGGGGAGATGGGCCGCTGCAGCTGCTTCGGCCGGGACGCGTTACTCAAGACGGACGCGTGCGAACTGGAGTGATGCGAGGTTAAAGAATAGCGGCTGCTCGCGTGGGATACGAAGCTACCAGGAGGGGAGGGTGCTCTTCCGTTGGGCGTAGAGCTAGAAGGATGGGGGCGGAGCCTGAGTCGCTCGCTGCCGTCGACCGAAGGTGCGTAGCTAGCCCTGGCATTGGAAGGCGCCGATGATGGGCCCGCGCGGCCATTGACAAGAATCGACGTGTTGTTGTTGGCGTTGAATCCCGGATGGTTGGAGGAATGGGCCTGACTGGCAGAGCTTTGCATGGAGACTGAGTCGTCATCCGAAAGCATACTCGTAACAACTGTATCAAGAAAAAATAAGTTGGTGTCTTCAATGTCTAAATACTTGCACACAAGAAACACGGCAGTCTTGAAAACAAGGAAAAGACATCTAGAACAATAGTGTTGCAAATGTAGGTTAATAAGCGACAACATTGCAAAGAAATACATGCACACAATTAAGACAAGTACATACTCAGGCAATTATAAGCATACTCATGCACTGAATGTACAGACAATACACATTGAGTTGATAAACGTTTAGCATAAAATGCCAACAGTCATTTGCGATTACCAAAAAAATTGCAAAATGGAAATTCACGACAAAAAGATTAAGCATGTGATAGCAGTACTTTATAAGAATACCAACAGTATGTCCACTTTTACACCATCTCGGTAGACTTTGTTTTTTTGAATTGGAATAAAAGCCTACATAATATGCAAATAATCCTATTGGCATAAAACAAAGCAATCGTTCAACAGTGTTGTAGAACTCATATTCGTACTTGAACTCAAGTACATTATGTGGTACTTGTGCGTGTACTCGTACTCATGAGAATGTACTTGTACTCGTACTTGCAAGAAAAAAATGTACCAGTCCTAGTACTTGACTCATGACAAAGAACTTTGGCTTTGAGAACATGTGTACCCATTGAAATTTGCTTTGACTCGTGGGTGATACAATGTACTCGTACTTGAACACGTATTCATACTTTAGGTATATTTTTTGTACCTATACATGTACTTGTACTCATAGGAACAAAAACGCCTCCTACTTGAACTTGTCACAAAGCATTTTACCTTCAAGTTGTTCAGGGTTTACAGTATACAGACTGCCCCGTTTCCGTCTATCATGGCCAGGCTGGGGGGCCAAATGGAGCCCTAAGGCTTCGCTCTCCAGGGGGTAAGAGGGGCGTGTCTTGGACGGGGGTTTACTGCCATGATGGGATGGCGGTTTGCGGTGGGCGGGGTTTGGATGCTGGTGGGGGTAGGAAGTCTCACTGACGGAAGGGTAGTCGGTAAAATCTGTCTCATCTTCGCCTTTACAGAGCCGTCGAGCAAAATTAGGAGTTGATGGAATAATGGGGGAGGGGGGTATGGGAAGGGATAAAGGAAAACATGCAACATCATGCAACTGAAAAGTTTGTAAGTTTGGTTAGCTTGCATTTTCACATTTGGTCACTGTTATTATTGCTGTATTGCGTCACTTTAAAATGAAGATTGCATTATTGTTGGAACTGAGGGGCCGGGCTATTGTCCTCTGACTAACTGAGTCATTGACTGACTGAGTCCCTACTGAGCATAACGTCCTTAACTGAGACTTCAAGATGCAACTCCAGTAGGCAAGTCTATACATGGGCGTCGCGAGGGGCGGGGGGCACTTGCCCCCAAGCTATTGTCCTCTGACTAACTCAGTCATTGACTGACTGAGTCCCTACTGAGTATAACGTCCTTAACTGAGACTTCAAGATGCAACTCCAGTAGGCAAGTCTATACATGGGCGTCGCGAGGGGCGGGGACTCCCCGGAAAAGAAAAGAAGAAAAAAAATACAAGCATTTTTTGGCAAAAAAAATTTTTTGCCCCACTCTAGAAAAAATCCTGGCGACGCCCATGAGTCTATAGTCTTGTTTCAAAGGTTTTTGGGGATGGACTAGAAACAACGTATTATACTGAAGTATTTCAATTGATGCATCAATCTGAAAATCCACAATCAACAATTGTGGAAAAGCATCTTGGGTCGTTATGTTCTCTTGAAATTTTGCAGTTATTTCTGATGTCTAACTTTGAAGCACGTGTGGCAAAAGTAAAAACTACAGTCATACAAAATACATGCATTTACAGCACAACAGGGTAACAGGCAGCACAGCACAGCAAGGCACATCTAATTATGAAAAATGTTTCTCAAGGTACTTCAAACACAAAGTACACTTTTTCCCTTCAACAAAAGCCAAAAAGGTCAAAATTCACAAATCCGTATCCAATATTAGGTTGATCGGTTACATTGAGATTTAAAAAAAGAGAATATACACCAGACCTGCCTTTTAGGATTTTCCCTTATTAAAATAAATGGTTTGCATTGAAGAAGCCGATACCACTCCAAATTTAGCTTATTTTTGCAGAAATAAATCAGTGTGAATTTTAGTGCATTATCTCAAAGGAAACAATTTCCTTTTTCAAAGCACAGTGTCACTTAAACTGATGCTCTCATTCTACAAAGTCTCTCAAAGACGGCCATCTCTGTAGGAGAACTGCAACTGCGTATTTTACGCAATCAAGCATGCACTGCGCAGTGTTGAAAATGTTCCAAACACGCGCGCTTGTTGCTCGAAATGTGTTCGAAATATGACGCAGCCGATGCGCGTTATGCAAGTTGACACTCAAAATGCTGATGCACATGGCATTGACGTCATTTGAAAGAGACCTATTATTCCGGTGAAATGACAGATTTAATACTTTTTTTAATATATATTTCGTACATTTCTTGCATACTAAGATTATGGCCACAAATATGCTTTCTTCATGACACAGTCAAGATGGAACATGCACGCTGCACATGGACGTTTCAGCGGTTACCCTGTTACACCTACTTGCAGCAGGAATGGCGCGCATCTATTAGAATAGTGCGCTATGCAACTTGGACTGTAGTATATGGGATAACACTTCACTGTTGTTGCCATGGATCGACCAATAAGGATCGAGGATTCAAGTTTGCTCGGAGATAAATACAAATGTGCTCACTTTGAGGAATGATATGAAGGTTAATTGTGTTTTTGTTAGTGGATCAATAAAAACTCTTACCTTCGCTAAATCCAGGCAAATACATGCCGTGTAGAACTCGTGGTTGTGCATCCGATGTAGCTATTGCCAACACAAGAAGGAATAAAAAAGGGAGGAAAAGCCAAGCATTAAAGGCCAAGTCATGTACTATGAGAGACAGGAGGTTCTGCAGCCAGTTCAATCTCAACAACTCATCTTTCAAAATGAGAAATTCGAGCAGTCCAAACTTATATTTAGTTGCACAAAGAGCAGTTTAGCCAGAAAGTATCGAAAGTTGGTGTTGAGTCGCAGTGCGCAAATACATGTAGTATAGTCAAATCAATGGTTCTGTGATTACAATTTTTTATTAAGTATAATTTTTTGGACCTATATGGATTTAGTGCACTACTTTTGGGGGTTTGGGTGTTGTTGTTTGTTAGTTGTTTTTTTTTTTGGGGGGGGGTCTTTATTCTTGGGTCCAATGTACTCTTGACTGTACTATAAGATGCCAAAGGTTTGAATAAATTCAGACAAAATCTAACATATTTCACGTACGCTACGTAAGTGGTATGCTCCAAACACTCATGTTTGGTCGAACAGCGCCATCTTCGTTTGTGCACGGACTCCTATACCAGTTTGTGGACGGAGTCCTATACCAGCCATATATAAATATCAGAACTGAACTGGCTATACCTCCTTCAGATGGTTTGCATAAAACAAAATCATTTGAAACAAAGGCAAAATTATTTGTGGTTTTTTTACACATGTACCACAAGTTTTAGCTGAAAGTCACGACTTTTCAAAACTTGAGTTTCATTACAAACAAACTAAAATTAATTTGCAGAAAATTATATAACCTTTCGATTCAATTAATCAAAAGAGTCACATAACAAAAGACAAAGGACTGAACAATATGTCATATCAAACAAATTGGACAAAATGATTGTACATCGTTACCCAAAAAGGTAAACAAAAGATCAAAAATGTAAATTAAACATTTGTACACCAAAGCAAAATGTTAGAACAGCAAAAATATATGTGAAAAGGAAATGATTTTGTGATGTCTTATGCAAACCATCTACATAGTACAATTTGTGGACCTCTAATGAATCACTATAACTACACATTCCAGTTAGATTTGAAATGTAAAAACTTTCATCCGAAGGAGCAAAAATGACAAATGATGAGATTTCTTTAAAATAATTGTCCCTTTTTATTCCATGATTTTACAAATTATCAGAACAGTTAAATTACCCTTTTTTTTATATATCAGTAAAATGATTAGATTTCCATAAATTGATCCATTTTTACTTCAAAATTACATGTATGTACAGTACGTAGATGGTTTGAAATAAGACACCACAAATTACAAGTTGTGACATAGCAGGCTACAAATGCTCACATGTGATACTCTATTCCTAATGGTCAGTGCAAACTTAAGGATGTGATTTATAAGATTTTTTTGCAAAATCTCAAAGACACTTTTACTAAAACAATAATTTGAAGCCTCCAAAATGTGCACTCCATTTTCTGTCATGCGATCGATGACCTGATTTTCTGCTTTTGCAGTAAATTTAGAACTTATTTTAGAAATCAAACGCATCTTGGCTCAGGAAATTACGGAACATGGTTTAATTGAGGAGGTTCTTACAATTAAAGACAAGGTACTGAAAACCTTATTCTTCATACTCTGTGAATTCAATGTATTCTTGTTAAAAAGTAGTAAAAAAAAGAGTAAAAATTGTTTGTTTGTTTGATGAGAGAGCAAATTTGTTTCTACATGTTTAAAATTCTGTCCCCACCCCTGTCTGTTTGGGAAAACAAATCACAATTTGAGATTTGCAGCATATCACTTTTCCTTTACATTCACAATGTACCTTTTTTTCCAAATAGGTATTACAAATGGAGCCACGAGAATTTTTACTTGATTTCTTAATTTGATGATGCCGATTTTTGTTTTTAAATCAATTAATTCCAGCACAAATATCTGAATATGTGAGCCCACACCATCACCTCCGCAAATTAACAAAAAGGGGTTAACAGCAATCATAACCATTTAAGGCCCAATTTTCACGGACGCTTGGCAACCATGGCAACAGCTTATAAAAGGCATATACATGTAGCAGAGACCATTTACATTATCCTAAAATTTGCCTACCAAATTATTCTTAAAAAGCTTACTTGGATTAAAATCATACTGGCTCTAATCAAACTGTGAAATTATTCTGTCTGGCTTGCTTAGAGGAAACCAAGAAATGTAGGTGATTTCCAACAATCAATCAGTTGACTGATTTTTGGAAATAAAGACTGCTATGGACGAAATCGTGTTTCGTGTTCAAAAAGTTATTCGCGATTTTTTACCATTTTCTCAAAAAGTGCAATATCCACTGAGCTGAAACTTCAACAGGTTTATAGGTTTTGAACATTCTTCTGAGGAGTTTTGAGTGGTGTTAATATTGGAAACGAACGAAATGCATGAAAAGCAAGTGATATGCCTTTAAAGGCTTTCACTTGGACAAAAACAATTAAATACGCTTGTACCAGTGTCAAATTTGCCTGGCTTGCAAGCATACGATGCTGTATTGTGATTATATGCTTAGAAACCTAAGGGGAAAAACTGCATTTCCGGCAAATTAGCTAGGCAGTTATTTATCATACAGCAACATGCGGATGAAAAAATATAGCCTTTACTCATTTGTGAGCTCACATCGCATTTTGCTATACCCATGTAAAATGTTCAATTTCGTGTAGAAAAACCCACTAATGTCCATATTCATGTTATCCAAAGGCAAGCATCTGTGAGAATGGGCCTTAATAAGTTGTTGTCAAGAAGTGCCTTCTGACAATCACTGGTATGCATTGTGTGCATATGAATTCGTGCGCAGCTTTTCTCTTGAACAATTAAATCCATATTAATCTTTTGACTCAATAGAAACAAGTATGTCATTCAAATCTGAAAAAATATTCTTATATTATACACAAATATATACACATAAGAATCCAAAAGTTTGAGTTAACTATCACCGTGGTATGAAATTTAGTTCTTTTACAAATTCATCAGTGACTACACGAAGTAACACTCATGTACAAACCAGTAAAAACTAGCAATCCGAGAAAACAGCATCTATTAGTTAAACGCTTTCGAGAACAACACTTTCGCGCAAAAGTTGCCATTGATAATTACCGTAATTGTTAAAGTTAAGCTCTTGAAACTTTGAAACTTTGTACAATGGTAGGCCTTGATGAATAATATTAAATGTAAAAAACCGAAAACTGAAAAAAATATGGTTTAACACTTGTAGTGTTACTTCGTGGTGTCGGCGACAACTTTTTTTATGTACATCAAACTAATACTTTTGCGAAACACAAATATGTGGGAAAAATAACAATAAATCATACCACATGGCAAACACGTGTGAATGAAGTGGGTGGTAACACATGTAAATATTTTCACAATGAAAAACGTCGTAGAATCATGACAATAAGGCACACGTACAAATATCATGAGCAGTAAAATTGTGTTAAACAAGAGAAAGGGTACTACACAAAGGATGATTGTTCAGGCATCATTTTTCATTCCATATAAAAAGCCCTATTTAAAAAAAAAATGAAATCATATTGATAGAATGATACAAGCACAAAGGCCACGTACGGTTATGCAGGCAAATTGTCACCATAGTTACAAGACAACACGAAACCCCAAAGACAAATGAATAATAACTTCTTCTTCCAACAATCACATGGGCTTAAAAATAATAAATGGTTCAAAACCTCATTCAAAAAATTACGAGAGGAGTTTAAAAATTGAAAAATTACAACCGACTGATTATGGGAACAGTCATTAATAATAATTTTTAAAAAATGCACCAAACATGTTTCAGGAAAATCCTTAATACAATGGTTACAACTAACCACTCTTTGAACTTGAACTTTGTTGGAAGGTACAAAATTTATGCGACCCAGATCTGAAGAAACCAAGTTCAGCATCTCTTCTAACTTAGAGATTCTTTACAAATTGTCTTCATTTTGCTTTACAAATTCTGACCCTGCTTTTGTTGAATGATGAAAAAAGACCAATCAAATTTTGAAAGAATAATCATTGACCAAAACTTGATCGAGTCTAAAAGTAAATTACGTCCACTTAAAAAAAAATGTCCTGAGGGAACAGGCCTCTATTAAGTCACTTTGTTATATTTGAAAAATGACTTCATGTACAAAAACAAGTTGGTGGTAGTTAGCAATGCACTCTTAATTAGTAACACGTTTCAAACCAAACGAAGCCATCAGGTTTTAGTACAACAGAAGATCTTCAGAACCATAAAAATTACCTTCATCAGATGGGGAAGAAGGTGGGTAATCCCCCGGATAATCCCCTGGATAATCCTGGGCTGGATAATCCCTTGGGATTGGATAAACATTAGGGTCGCCAGAGAGGACGTCGTTGTGGCCGCGTATTCTGGGGCCGGTGCCGTAGTAGTAAGCCATGGGAGGGTGGTACTGCGGGTCGTAGAATTGGTCGTCATATCGACGATGCAGTTCCTCGCCGACACTGCGCGTTCTGGGCCGGCGCGGTCTACTGTACTGCTGCCGTTCCTCCCTTCGGCCTCTTGGCAAATTGCCAACACTGCGGGGCCGGGGCAACCGCTGTCGGGGAACGTCGCGGGTTTCACCTCGCGACTGGTGCTGGTATCGCAGCCAGTCTTCGTACTGGGAGTACTCGTCGGGCGAGTTCTGCCGCGAGTATCGCGGCCGGCGGGGGTATTGGGGAGTTTCGGGGAATGATGGGTAGGGGTACGAGTCGGGGGCGCTGTCCTCTGGGCTGCGATCGGATGTTAGCCCTGTCATGCATAATTTAGGAATGAGCATGGTGAATTGTTAGTCAATCATGCAATTACATGATCAAGTATGAGTTTGCCATGCAAAAATTACGTGCACAATACGACAACAGGCATTCATTTTAATGACAGTATGGAAGAGTCTCTATACAAGATCACACGCACTTATGGATAAATATAAACATGATAAAAATGGCAGTACATGAACACAATTTCTTCTTGTACAATGTAGTCAGTTCTTGATTTTCACAACTTGTGACTGAAGGTGAAAATTGAATTATTCCTTTGGAAAAAATTGATACAGAACAGGTATTTTGGTTTTGTTTGGTATGTTTGTTTGTTTGTTTGTTTGTTTTTGCTTTAGTTTTTTGTTTTACCTGAGACTACACTTGGATCGCGAAGTGAGTATCCCCCAAAAGAATGGTCTAGTCTCCTGTTGCTAAGCAACTTGGGTGGCTCATCATCTGTCGTCATGGCAATAGATTGAAACAATGCAAAAGTAGGTAACAATGTGCCTTCATGGATTGTTCAGCAAAAGTAAACATTGAAAATATAAACAAATGTGACACGTGTGACGTTCTGGCAAAATAAGATGGGCAAAGGTCGAAATGAGGGTTTGCGGTTATTAGGAAAAATAAACAAAACCCAAATGGCAGGACCAATTTTTGATTGAAATGTTTGCCTGTAGCACTTTCAAAATCTAGGACATGAAAGCCCAATTAGTGTGCTTTCTTTTAGTACAAGAATAATTCAAATCACTCAAGTACTTTCCAAGATATGGAATTTTGAACGCAATCACCATTTTTAAAGTTCTGTCCACGGATTTGCTCATGGACAAATCATTTTCCAAACAGCTGGATTCGAACCCCCGACCCTCTGATCGTGAGTCGCGCACTCTGACCACTAGGAAACACTCCCCACCAAAAAACTTGTGTGCCCGGTAAGATGTGGTCTTATACACATCAATAAACTTACAGTCTAATGATCGACGGTGTCGTCTAGCTCGCTCATACTGGTCCTGCTCAAGCAGCAAAGTTGCGTCTGATACTGTAACAATGGGCGTTAATCAAACGTTAAGTCACATGCAATGGTTAACGAAGCAGTTAGCACAATGCTTTATCATACTCTTGTCTTGTAAAAAAAGGACTAGTGGTTGTATACAACAAGCCCAAAACAACTTTTTTTTTAAAATAGATTTGGCTTTCTTGGTATATTATTTTTGATGGTTTATATCTTGATTGTGAAATTTTGATTAAAGGCATATTGGATCATTTGCATTAATCCAAAAAGTAACCTACTTAATTATTATCATAAAGCTTACCGTATTTTTCGGAATATAAGCCGCGGCTTATACGTTGAATTTGCCCATGAAAATGTTTACTGCGGCTTATACACAGGGCGGCTTATACGCCGAGCCGTGAAGAATAAAAATGATATTCAAATGTATATTTAATGTACTGGTATAAGGAAAGATCTGTTGCTGAAATGAATCATCAATAAAGAAAGTCATAAACAAACCGAAAGCACGTCCAACGAAAAGGTAAAAAGTACGGCTAGCGAAAGCTGTCTCTTTGACATCGACAACCGGCAGTACATGATCCTAGTGCAGTGTTGCATGCATGCTGCATGCCTTTCCCATGGACCACATCATTTGTTGTAATAAAGGGGTGTACTTTCTTGGGAACAATAATTACCAATATTTCTGCTGTTTAAAAACAGAAACTAATACTTTTTAGGGAGTTCCAAATATTTCTCTATTCAATAATCAGTTGTTCAATGTCACAATATAATTTTTTTTTTTGAAATGTTTTCAAGAAACGATGTAAAACTCAAAGCAGGGGCTAAAAATCACCCCTTACGAAATGAATGGATTCGTCCATAAAATTTTCAGCATCGTGTTGACTATTTTCGAAGAGAGTTACGATCGCAACTTGAATTTTGACGTTAGTAATCACAACAATTTGATAAGTTTTGTTGTAAAAACGGACCTGTTTATTCTTAGGACAAAACAAATCAGCGTCTGTTGCCACAAAGCAGCATTTGTAGCCTCCAGTCAGACGACACACGGTGGGTTACATATCTCAAGTGCTGGGGGAAAATGTTATCATTTGCCGGCGCTAGCTGCTGGGCCATGCTGAGACCGGACGGGGCAGCCGGTAGTAATTCCCGGTGTTTATTTCTCATCATCATTTCCATATTTGTTTGTATTATTGTAAGAGTATCAACTGTGAATGATTTGATATAACTTTTGTGGCCCTTTTTATAGCTTTCGTAGTGTAAATGGAACTGGTTCAGGGCATTTTGACTAGAATTTGGAGGCCCTACAAAATTGAAACCACTACGGTCGGTGCGGCTTATACGCCGGTGCGGCTTATACGCCGACTTCAAATCTTAATTTGCAGATTTTTGCGTACTGCGGCTAATACGCCGCGCGGCTTATATTCCGAAAATTACGGTACTTGGATTAAAGATCATACCGGTACTAAACAACCCATGAAATTATTCCGTCTGACTTGCTGTCATTTAGAAGAAATCAAGAAATGTAGGCGATTTCCAACAATCAATCCATTGACTGACTTTTGGCAGTGTTGTAGTCGAGTACTTTTTTCCAAGTACCGACTACTGCCGAGTACTTAGGTTGCCGAGTACGAGTACTTGTACCTCCGAGTACGAGTACGACAACACTGACTTTTGGAAATAAAGAGTGCAATTGGCGAAATCATGTTTCCTGATCAAAAGGTCGTGCATGGTTTTTCACCGTTTTAAGTGTAATATCCACTGAGCTGAAACTTCAACAGGTTAGGTTTTGAACAATCTTCTTTGGATTTTAAGTTGTGTTATTATTGGAAACAAACATTCATGTTAAGCAAATGATCCTATGTGCCTTTAATCTTGAGGGATTATTCGCATTCCTAATCCCTTGTTATCTCATAATCACCTGACTGGAATTCATCCTCCCGCCTGCCAAAGATCACGTCCCCATTGGTGGGCGCGACGTTGTAGCTAGCACTCTTATTGAAGTTGGATTTGGAATAGTGGCGTGACAGCACTGCGTCGGGGTGTTCATTGGAGGGGCGTGCCCACCACTGCCCCCTTGACCCGTACACGGCATCTGTTAAGGGGGAGGGGGAGTGGTTAGATCATGCAGGGGGGGGGTTTATAGGTTAAAGCGAGTTAATAAAGCAATTTCATGTCTGCTTGTAGATCTCTTTTTAGACACAGTTTGAAAATGTATAGAAACAAACGGCGAGTCAGGTTTCAGTACCAGGTGAAAATTCCAGTTTAAACCAGTTCAACTGGAACTTGGTGACAAGTTTAAACTGTTTTTAAACTGGTTTGAACTGGTTTAACTGGTTCAAAAACCAATTATCCAGTTCAAACCCAGTTATAATAGAAGTTCAAAACCAGTTATACGAGTTTTAAACCAGTTATACCAGTTCAAAACTGGATACCAGTTCAAAACCAGTTATTGCGATTGCACTTAAATGGATAACATTCCTCAATTCTGATCCACTCTGAAATTAGTTGGCATTAATGTTCATTAGAATAATCTGCAGCGTTTTGTGTTTCATTCAATTTCAGATACATGCAGCTTATATTATCATCTCAAGCTTGTTAGCAGCAATCAATCAGGCAACATTTAAAAATGGATGTGATACTTCAAATAATCGATAATACAATTGGTTGAATAGGCAGGTTGGCAACAGTGCGGCGTTACGTCAGACAGTGAAAACATCTTTTCATTAGCATGTGTTTACAATTCAGCACACCAGACCCAAGAACCGTCCAGATTTATAAAAATGGGTCTGGAAACTAGACAAGGCAATGTAAGAAGCCCGCAGATGTCTGTGCTTGCCTTTACTTTATCCATGTATCTCCACATTTCGACAATGTTTGTATACATTGGCTCTGCAGAAACCGGCCTCAACTTCGGCAAATCATCGGGCTTCAAAACCAGGCTTGACGTGATGCGTCATCATCAGGCCAGGGAGAATTCCGATGTACACTGATGTTCTTGTGTTCTCATTTAGTCTTCAACCGACAAATCTCAATTTTCCAAGCCTTTGCCAGAGCTCGACTTCCTTGCAAACGCACAGTGAAAGCGAATCTGGCTCGAACGCTGGGAATTCTAGTCAAACTGGTTCCAATGACGGCGACGTCCGTGTACACTGCTTGTTTTGCTCAGCCGTGTTTGATGGCTAACTTGGGGAACTGAGGATTAGTTCCGTGGCTTTGCTAACTCTGCGTGAATTGAACATGACACATTCAACCCAGGAATGTCGGAACACACATTTTCAGTTTAACTAGTGTCTCACAATCCTTGCAAATACTTAAAGTACCATATACAAAATAATATACCAGTATTTCCATTCACAGCCCTGCAAATGGAAGTAGGCTGTTGAACAGTTAAAAAGTAGAGGGAGAATCCCCCTCCCCCTCTCCCGCCACCCAATCTCCCCTACTTCCGATGCCTATGCCAAGGCTTGACCAACAGAGCTCTAGTGAAAATATTTTATATTTTCTGTGAGCCAGACTTACCTGCAGCGTGCCTGTCGATCAGGTAGATGACCTTTCTCTTGCAGACTTCCTGCTCCTCCTCTGGTAGGATCTGAATGATGTACGGCCACAGCGTCCTCTTAGCGTTGGTGTCTAGGACTGGGAACAGCTCCACGATCAACCCATCCAAATTCCTGAAATGAATACAAATCAAGAAATATTTAAAATTGGTGTTCCCTGTGCTATTTTCAAGATTTCTTGTTTTTTCAAATTGCTTTTTCTAGCATAAAAAAATATTTACTATTGAATGAGACATCGACCAAAGAAACAATTTATGTTTGGTTGTTGAATTATTGCTTTCCAATCTCAAATTATTGGCTGCCAGACAATAATTCCATTCTCACAGGGTAGGCCTCGCCCCTGAATCAGTATCGATAAGTCAAGGCAATTACTATAAAGGCATTTTACAAAACACTACACAGAATTTAAAAGACTTTCCAATGCCTTACCTGCATTGGTGATATTCCTGCAGAGCTCTTTTCACCATTTTCCTTTCTTGGCCAGTAAGATGATGTTCCATCTGTATTAAAAGATTGAAAGAAAGTCAAAATTGTAGGAAAAATTTCCCAACACTGGTTTAGCCATCCTCGTCTTCTGCTTCCAGTTTAGCAGAACGAATTTTGCCAAAAGTTTACATCGCACAACTTAAGAACAAGTTTGTCAACTTTTAACAAGAAGAAGAGCTCGTCTCTCGATCTTCAATATGTATGAGGTATAATAATATGGACTATCCACTCTCAAACCATGTTATATAATTTTTGTAAATAAGAACACACCATTTCCTTGAAAGTCCTGCCCACCGCGTACAGGTCCTTCCTAGACATGGGGCCCGTCTTGACGTCCCCTAGCTCGTCCACGGTGCCTTTACTCAGAGCCGACTCGGACAGCCAGTTGGAGATGGCAGACACCTCGCTAGCTGTGGTCACACTGCGGGTGGTCACTGACGGAGCACTGGAGTAACCTGCAAGACAAAGGATGATGATAAAACACACAATAATAAAAGACAGCAGCTGATTGTAAGAAACTTCATACAACAGTTGTAGTAAGCAAAAATTGTACATTGTACTAGGCATCAGGGACCATTTTTATGCTGCTAACCACAAAATTTCGCCCTTTAGATCACCATTATTTGCTAACAACTGTAGCATCAAAATCATATGCTAGCCCTGTTAAGCACAGAATTCCTAGTCACGGGAGGTACGCATGTGCATTTAGCTAAAATTTCTCACTAATCCGTTAAATGCACTTACAGTAAGCATAGAATTTTCTGATATGTAAGCAGAGATATTGGAACCAGGTATTAGACAAGCCTTCAAAGCTGTGTCGGATGCAAAAACTCTGAGAAAAACATGGAGCCGACACCCAATGCCAAGTCGGCACGATTATGATAACAGGTAGTGCCCATTATGCCATTTGATATAGAATTTGCTATTATCTTAAAGGGAATATACATCATTTGCTTTTGCTGTAATTTTCAGAAATGGATGGAATTGGGGGGTTGGAAATATATAGCAAATATAGTTACACTGACTTTTTTGAGGTTTTGGGTTCGAAAATGCTATAAAAACCAAGAAAAACAATTATTTTCCTGTAGTCTGGTTCCCTGACTCCATATAAGAAAAAACAGAGCAGTTTACATACATTGGGGAATTGTAAGATTAGGGAACCAGTCTAGCTGGCTCGTACCCGTTCATAGGTTTGTAATCGATTGCAAACAAGTGCGATGGTCAATTGGGGCCAGTATTTGAAAAAAAGCCAGTTTTTCCAATGCTGATCGGCCGATCAAGCGTTGGAAATTGATACAAAAATACCACTTTTCTTGAAAATGACAGTATACCAGGTGCCATGATTTTACAGGATGCTTTACACAGGTCATTCACTAACAGTCGAGCAAGGTATTTCAAAATGATTTGGTAGTTTTATTTTTTGATGTTTGCAAATGTTGTATTTTCCCTTTAAGTGAAAAGATGCCCTTATAAGCCCTTTGACATCATGCGAAACCCATTTTGTGACTGACAGGGAAGAGGAAGTACTAACCACTTGAAGGCATGGTCGGTCCCGACTCAACGGCAATCGTGGGAGCACTCCCACTACCCTTCAGCAAGAGGATGAGCTCATCATGGGTCTTCCTCCTCACGTCCAGCCCGTTGAGTCGCATGATGCGGTCACCCGGGCGCAGCCCTGCCTTCTCGGCGGCACCGCCGGGGTCAATGGACTCTATCATGACGGGACTGTGGCCGACCAGCATGAATCCAAAGGAGCCGCCCCTGCGGTCAATCTGAATAACCCTACAGAAATAAAGGATTGTAAAACTGTATGTTAAACTGAGTCTTAATAAAAAAAAAAAAATTGGCTAGGAAAAAGAATACATTAAAGATGTACTTTTCATGCTGTAATATGCTTTTCTTAAATATCTTTTTTCCTAGCAGTGCAAAAGTTTATTCGCATTTCTATGAGACATCAGAAAACAAACAAAAAATTGTCCATGTTTATTTATGTCCATGTTTGTTTGTTGATTTTAGTAAACACTTTACAAATTTTGAATTATTTGAGCCAGGTGATAGTTTTTGTGCATTCGAAGTACATGTACAACAATACCTCAAATAGGAGTCATTTTTTTCAGGGGTTGCTGCCAACATGGAAAAAAGAAGTTTGTGTTTTATAGTTGGAATCAAACATGCAACTTGATTAACAGAAATTGAATCCATTAAAATTTGTGGAAAACCATCCATGGATAGTGCAAAATCTTTGAGTACAAAATTGCTACATTTTACACGCCGTTTACTCATATAATGACCTTAATTTTTCATTTGCAGGAGGATGGGCCTGTAAAACCAATTATTGCAAAATTTCCAAATTTTAACATTCACAAATAAACTTCATGAGCAGAGCCAGACTTTTTTCTAACTCATACATGAACATAATGTTAACAGAGCTTATAATGAAGTAATGGGGGCCTATATAGTGGTTAAGGTTCGTGACTCAGAGAGTCAGGGGTTCGAATCCAGCTGCTGGCCATATGTTGTGTCCTTGGGCAAGCCACTTCACCACCACTTGCCTCTCTCCACCCAGGAGTATAAATGGGTACCAGCGTTAGCTGGGAAGTAACTATGGCCTGGCATTCCATCCAGGGAAATAGAAATAGTCTCATTCGTTTCAATCCAAAGAAACCAGAGACAAACGGCGCCCTGATGGGCCATATTGGCTCGTGACAGACTTTAACTATAATGAAACAAAGCACAACAAACGCAAACCTTTTGCCGGATATTGGAGGATCTTTGCTGACTAGGTAATCAAACCTCGCTCGGTGCTTCGGAGGGACGAAAATTCTACGAAGACAAAGAAAGGAAAAATTGAATTTTATTTAAAAATGATAATGTTAATTTTCATTGTTTTTCTCAACGGCCATATTTTATCATTAATTTTTTTTTACTAATATAATACAATGTATATTGTAAGAACAAGATACACATGTGAACACTTGACCTCAAAAAACAATTCAAAACAGTCAGTACAAAGTAATAAATTGCTAATTAAAAAATCCATAATCTGGCAAAAGTAAACTGAAGCAAATGGAAGGTAATAGAAATAACGTAAGTAAGGCAGCAAGCACTTTAACGTACACATATGTATGGCTGCTCTTAAAGGCTAATGATAATCAGCTGTGACAATCCCATCCCATATTTACATGTAACGACTGTTGCCTGGGAATATGGCTATACAGGATCATAAGTTAATTGGCTCATTTCATTAAAGCAGCTAGCGCCCCACCCTCCTCATTCTAGTTTCATGAGAAAAACTGGGTGGTTGGTCATTAAATTTAAGTCATCACGTTCAGGTTGTTTTCCGTAAGTCAGCTTTGTCTCCGGCTATTCATATTTTTTTTCAACCTAACGCTGTTAGGTTGTTGCCTTTAACATTGGAACCCAACATCAAATAAGGCCCTCCTGTTCAAGGCATACAGGATCATTTC
This sequence comes from Patiria pectinifera, assembly GCA_029964075.1. Classification (NCBI taxonomy): domain Eukaryota; kingdom Metazoa; phylum Echinodermata; class Asteroidea; order Valvatida; family Asterinidae; genus Patiria; species Patiria pectinifera. The sequence continues at coordinate 21,544,984 of CM057146.1, forward strand.
ACAAAAGCAACCTACCAACTTATTATCAAAAGCTCACTTGGATTATTAAAGGTTCATACTGGCACTAAACACCCTGTGAAATGATTCCGTCTGGCTTGCTGTCATTTTAGAAGTAATCAAGAAATGTAGGTGATTTCCACAATCAGTCAATTGACTAATTTTTCTTTTAAATAAAGAGTGTAATCTGTAAAATGTCTTTTGTTACCAAAAGGTTGTGCATGGTTTTTCACAGTTTTCTCAAAAAGCATATTAATATCTACCGAGCTTAAACCTCAACAGGTTAGGTTGTGACATTCTTCCTTGGATTTTGAGGGGTGTTATTTTTGGACACGAACGAAATGCATGAAAAGCAAATGATCCTATATGCCTGTAAGTCCGCAACCGCATGTCAAGCAAAAGTCGGATGTGCTAGAACATGCATTGTGGTATTGTGGTATTGGGATGACCGACAGGTACAAGTGCGATATGGGCGGGGTTTCTAGGGAGAATGGTCAATTACCTGATGTCTTCAAATAGCAGCCTCTGTGCAGGCGTGGTCAGTAGCGAGGCCAGGGCACGCCCGAAGTGATCCACCCTCTTGTCCTTGGCATACTGCTTCAGAAGGGAAACGAGGGCGTCCTTCCTCAGGGGATCGTCATAGAAAACACCATCCAACTGAAAAAAAATAATAATAATAATAATAGTTAGTCAGCAATTTGAAATTAAACATTTGTGGAAATACTATGAAGTTTTAGCATACAATCTGCATTCACGGTTTTTAACCAAAATTGAACATGTCCGCTGTGCGATAAAAAAGTCAAGTTTTTTTTTGCTTTTTGTTTTGGAATAAGTATTTCGTGGTTCACCATCACAAGGCTTATCATTTCTTGATTTCTTCTAAATGACAGCCAGCCAGATGTAATAATTTCACGGGGTGTTTAGTACCAGTACGATCTTTAATCCAAGTAAGTTTTTTGATAGGTCTTTAATCCAAGCAAGGGTTTTGATAATAATTTGGTAGGTTACTTTTGGGATAAATGGGTCTATATGCCTTTAAAAGGAGTCCTTCTTTGAGGTTTGGTCAGGCTCCCCCCCCCAAACAACTGGCCCCCATTGTCAAACACCATAAGCGTAAAAATTATGGTGACTGCTCTATGTTCCGACACCCCTATGTTCCGACAACCTAGATTGTGTTACTCCCGGTTAGGGTTAGGGTTAGGGTTAGGAATAGGAATATGTGCAGTCGGAACATAGGGGTGTCGGAACATAGAGGTGTAACCAAAATTATAAATGTGTTTTTTTTTCTGGTTGTGTGCCCGCCTAGTTTGTACTGGTTTGGTGTGGGCATTGAAGGTTTCTAATAAAATGTGAAGCTAAATATGAATAGCCGGAGACAAAGTTGAAAATTTGCGGAATATCTTATTCCACATGTTTCTGAAAATTACAATGCAAACATTTCCATTAGAAACCCCTGAAAATCTCATATAAAGGTTTTGTCGTAAACCCATTAACGGTTTCATTGCACTGACGCACACAATGCTTGTGACTGCAGATGACACGTATTGACAAAATTACCCTCGCTGTAATGACCACTCCTAAAAATGAGCAATATGTTTATACCCGCAGCCAGCTGCTGCCATTGTTGTATAGTTGCCATAGCAACAGTAGCCACTGGTTATCATGTGGGCTCGCCAGAGACCAAGCAATCGTTTAATCAAATGCGTTTTAATTTATTCGTGGCTTTGTAGTCTGCTGTGTGGAATACTGATCAGTCTGGGTTCCTCTATGTAGACTCATTACACTAATTAAGTTTAGTACTGCATTCAGTGGACACACCGGTAAAGCAGATTGATTTTTGTGTTGGTATGCGGAGCATAATGCTAAAGTCTGCCTATTGTGTACGTTCTACGGTTTTGTTTCATTTCAGCCGAAAAATGTGTTTTGTGATATTACTTTTCAAGTTGTAAACTGTTTTTTAAAGGCCAAAGAAAAAATAGCTCTGCTTCTGATTACAACATATATGGCATTTGAAAATAGGGTAGGTAGGTAGGTAGGGATTTTTCGGGGGGTAAATGGTAGTAATTGATGGTTTTCAGGGTTATTTTCCTTATTTTTCCAAAACACAAATTATGGTAGGGGCTGTCAAAATAGGGTAGGTAGGGTAACCGGAAGCAGAATTCTCTTTTTTTGGCTTAATGTATGAATTCTAATGCATATGTAAACAAATTAAAAATTAAATGAAAAGTATCAATTCTTTGATCAAAAAATATAGGCCATCAGCCTCGGTCCAAAATTTTGGCCACCGGTATCAAATGAGGGGAATAATAATCATAGCGATTTGGGGCAAGGTATACACATCCAGAGTTGGAAAATATGTGATACATTGCAGCGGTGGCAGCTTTTTGGGCGCTATCACCCTTTTTTTCCAAAATGTCTATCAAAATGCTTGTTACCATTCTAGGGGCGGTATACCTTTGCGCATGCGCACTATAATCATTTATGCCCTGATTTGATACTGACAAAACCCCCAGGCTGATGGCCTACAAGTCATACACTGCAGAATGAAATGTGCATGCAGGCCTATTCATTTTTTGGTAACATTTGTGTATCTTGCGCAAGTGATTCAGTAGTGTATTCAACTTCAGCATATCAGATCATTTGTGTTTCATGCATTTTGTTCGTTTCCAATAATAACACCACTCAAACTCCAAAGCATGAAGGTTTAAAACCTAATCTGTTGAAGTTTCAGCTCAGTGGATACTGCTGTTCTGGAGAAAACAGTGAAAAACCATGCACAACCTTTTGATCACGAAACACAATTTCGTCAATAGCACTCTTTATTTCCAAAAATCAGTCAATTGACTTATCATTGGAAACCACCTACATTTCTTAATAAATTCTTCTTCTGACAGCAAGCCTGAAAACTGCCTGATGGAATAATTTCACGGGGTGTTAACCCTAAAATCAGGTACGTGTACATGTGTAAGCTTTTTGACAATAATTATACGTAGGTTAACACTTTAGGGATAAATGTAAATGATCTTTTAGGTCCTAGCTAAGCTTTAAGTTTTATTGTCCTAGAGATTGTAAAACTGTCCAGTTCGGTCCCACCAAAAGTTAAACCCTAAACTAAATATTTTAAAGTATATTTACTTGTAATTTTATAACTTTTAAAACTAATAATTATACTACATTATCAGCTACTTTGTTATGAAAATAATTTCATTTGTGTAAAAATAGCTCCTTTGTGGACGCCTCCTCAGATTTTGTTTTCAGAAAAAAAATCTGATATTTCTCCAGCGCATTAAAATGTTGCCATTTTATGTATTTCATTTGTGACCTAAAATTAAGTGATTTTAAGCAGTAAAGTCAATCTCCTTTTCACACTGGATGACCTACTTTCGATCGTAGTTTGTAAATTTGACTGTTTACTTTTCTCTTCTTTTTGAAACTGTCATAACAGATTACGGTGCCCTGTCCTTCCTTTTTGTGCCTTTATTGTTATGGTTCAAAACTTTAACCTCCAACCCATGAACACTCTACTGTTCACTTTTTAATTTTTCCAAAGACCAGAATTAAATGCGCAACGCAGCCCCTTTAAGGTTACATACCCCAAGGCACCCAGGTCCAGACAAAACTACTCAGTCAACCGCGATGACCTTAGTGTACAGTAGCCATAGCAACGACTCTGTCACTACGGTAACAACCTTAATTCACTAGTCTGTAGACCTTGTGAACTGTGTGGGGAATGCCAATGAATTTAGTTGTTTTGAGACATGCATGTACATGTATGTTCACATAGCCTATAGTAGGCCTACACATTCACGTGTACTTTTTTGGTGAGGCCTACATGGATGTACATGTATTGCTATCATTACATATTATTTCACATGAATATGACATATATTCTCAGCATTTTTGGAGCACATAATGATATGAAGAACACAAACATGAAAACACTTGTTTCATTTAAGTTCAAGTTTTGTTTTGATTGTCACTTACATGTATTCCTCAAATTCAAGTAAAATAATACAAACATTGTTTGTTTTTCGAGTGTGACATTGAATGACACAATCCATCAACACTAAGTTACAGAAATCATGTACGGTAATTCCTTAACTATTTTGCAAATTATTAGATGCCAAAAGCAACCCAGAATAAAGGCTTTTTTTCGGAGTGTTGCAGAATTTGCCAAAACTTGACAAAAGGCATATGTATCCTGCACTAGAATTCTTTACTAAATTGTTCTTTTTCTAGCCAACAAAAGTTATTCATTTGAATGAGACATCGATTGAAAAAAAAACGGGCAATGTTAGGTATATTGAATTGTTACTTTTCCAATTACTGACTGGCTTTGGCTGCCAAACTAAAATAGGCTGGTTCCAGCCCCGCAATCAGTATCAATAAAGTACGGACTAGGAGCCAGCCCAAAACAAAACAAAACAACTTTTTTTTCAGAGGTTTGCAGAAGTCCAAAAAAGGAAAAAGGAGCTTTTTTGGGGTTGAAATAAAACAGACAAGGTGAACATTTATTAACAGAAAATACAAATCGAATTTGTTCAAAAGAAACGGGGAAGACAACATTAAAGTAAAAAAATCCTGAAATTGGAAAAAATTATTCGAAGAAAAAATAAAACATTTTGGTGGACAAGCGTCAACTTTAACTACATGTCCAACCACCAGTTCTTCAAAACTTTACTTCAAAGTATGTCATGATATTTTAATACCAGGAAGTTTAAAACCGTGAAAACCTTTGTTGTACACACTGCACAGAATGCAACTGGTAAATTACTTGCCAGCTAATGGCAGCAGGCTTTTTTATGCACATAAATTTGACTCCTCTGTTGTCCGAGACACCACTAGGTGTTGCCTTTATAACAAGTGAGTCAGAGCAGACCTAACCCCTCCTTAAGGAATCAATAATCTCTATTGTAAGGTGGGCAGTGAAGCATTCATAATCGATAGTGGTTGTGCCATCAGTGTTTACGTTATGGACTTTCGGAGAACAGGGCTGTTGACTGCTACATGCAAAATCAGATGGTGGACATTCCTGTACATGCACTTGAATGGCGAATTTTTTAAACATTTCAGGCCACGGTTTTGAAAGCTTTTAGTTGTAGGCCCTTATTGTTAAGGTACATTAAGGTATTGTTAAGGTATATCCTACTTGATTGTAACTAATATGCATCCTGTGAAATCATTGTGCGATAAAATGTTGTCATTTTCGAGAAAAGACTTATTACCATCATTCCCTCACAAAAATTGTTAGGACCGACCCATCGGAAAATTAGATACTTTGTGTCGAGAAAAAGGAATTACAAAGATGCATTTTCCCTGTTTTCTCGAAAAGTAAATCTACCGGGCCGAAATTTCAGCACAAATTTTTTTTTCGTAACCCGTTTCAAGATTTATTGTATTGTTGTTCCTTGAATCTGCAAAAAGCCTTCTTCTCTTTTTGTTACAAATGATGTCCAATACCTTTAAATTCAACATACAATGTAAACATTATAAGTCTCTGTAAAATGACAAAAGCTCTCATCTGATCATCAGTGTTACCCATTTTAATTTCTAAAAATGACTCGCTCAAAAATTGGCTGTTGAGCAACAAGGCACCCCACCCTTTTTTGCATCATCTTTGGCCAACGCCCAATAATTGCCCCCACATTATCAATTGATGTGCAAGCAGTATTTCAAAGCTTGATGGACATTTAATTATTAGTTAGTTGGAAAGGCAACCACATGCTCCTGTAGAGCTTTCCATAATTTACACAACAATAAAGTCACTCGGTATCATATTTCAGATCCGTTAAAAATGTTCACACACAAAATTGCATGACCATGCAGTCATGGTTTAAAAGTTGTTCCACATGCAATTTTCGAGTTTCGTCGCGAAAAAATAGATTCCTTTTCTAAATTGCTATTTTTCTGGCAATACAAAAGGTATTTACTTTTGAATGAGACATCGACTTAAAAACAAATAGGCCTGTATTTAGTTACAATTTCAAATTATTGACTGCCAGACAATAATTCAATTCTAGCGGGGTAGGCTGATTTGTGCCACACAATCGTTATCAATAATGTACGGAACGGGAGCCAGTCTGCTCTCCAAAAAGATTTACTCTAGCTGCCTTAAACTTACTTTTTTACTCGACTTTAAACTTCCAATAAACTTGACACTTTCCACCTAAAACTTGTGGTTTCATGACAAGTGTCGAATGCACAATTGTAGACATGGAGACCTAAGTCTTTAATTATTTGTCCTTGAACTACTGATTTAAGTTAAATTTTTTTTCAAGTTTTGGGACTTAGGTTCCGGAAAACAAAGGTTCAGTAAACAAGTAATGTGTCTCACCTTTCTGAAGAATGTCTCTGCCCGTGTCGATCTGTCCCTCGCTTGGACCTCAAACTTCTGCGCCAGCTTTCGGACATTCTGATGGCCAGCACCAGGAATGATCAGCATGCGGAGTTTGTTGGACCCTTGGACGAAAACCTTCGTGTCGTCCGAATGTCTGATGGGTAGTCCGTTGATTTCTAGGACCATGTCGCCGGGCCTCAGCCCGCTGCGCGCGGCCGCGCCGTGAGGCTGCACAACCTCGACGTAAACGGGCCCCGCCCCTATTACGGTCATCCCAAAACGACCCTTGGGATCGCGGACTATTTCCACAGTTTTGACGCAGGAGACCACCACGATACTCGGCGGGACTGTAGGACACTGTCGTGCCATCGCTTGGATGTCCTGGGCGCCCCGCTGCGTGACGGTGGTCCCGTTCAACTCCACCAGCTGGTCCCCCGGCTGTAAACCGGCCGAATGCGCGTGGCTGTTGGGCGTCACAGTGATGATGTAAGCCGGGGCATCTCCGGCTATCGTAAATCCGAAGTCCTCCGGCCAGTGGCGGTTGTTGACCGGCATTGGCAGCGCTGGCCGCTTGGTGTTGTAAGACCGGCGCGTGGCACCGGTATTTCCTGATTGTTTGGAGGAACGCCCCGCCGAACGGGCTGACTTGGCGGACCTTGCCGATCGTCCAGACCGGGAGGTCTGAGCGTAAGTCTTGCTAGGCATTCTGGGTGAACTCCTGGCCGACCTATATTAGAATTAGAAAAATTAAAATATCAATTCGCAATATACATACTTTATTCTTTGACAACAAACAAACAAGAAAACAAAACAAAAACCCCAAAAGAAAAACAAGCCAATTGAAAAATTATCCAAATGATCTTACATTTTCCAAGAACAGAAGGTCAGAAGCTCATGACGTCAAAGTGTTTGTTCTCCATTCTTTGTTTTACACCGATGGAAGGCCTTTGTTTCTACCAAATGAATTTGTTTCTCAAATCATATTCAGGAAGTAAGTCCTAACAATAAATAACAGATCCTCCGCAAGATCCTGGAAGACATAACTGTTCCTTAGCTTCTCCACTGAGGACCAATCTTGCATTCATGATGTTTGGCTCAACAACAATTTCCACGTCGGTTTTGTTATCGACCGTAAAGACACAGGCCTAGCGACAACCACAGAATAATTGCCCAAAGCAGTTGTTGGAACAGTTTTTGCCCCCTGCATAGAAAACCCAAGTGTTGCCATGGAAGCCAAGGTGGCTTGTGGTCCCTCTGTCTTCGCTGTTCCCATTCCACAAGGGGGCATTGCATTACAAGGAATCTTATGCATTTCACAATGTAAAATTGTATTTTAAAATTAATTATTTGTATTCAATTGCATTCAAATGTATTTATTAGGGTGAATCATGATATCGAGTTGTTTTTACTATAAATTTGACATAATTAATAATTTTGTTTTTTTCACCTTGAAAAAAAAAGTTTTATTACAAAGGCCTACTTTATGCATAACAAATAAAATATCAATGTGTTTAAGTAGAATAACTAAGGCAAAGTATAAAAAATGTAAAGCAAAATTTGGAAACATATTTTATGAAAAGTCATGACAATTTTTCCTCTGCAATTGAATATTATAAAGTTGTAGTAATTGTACACATTTCTGTTAACTTATTTCAAAATCTGACAACATGTACAAATGTATTCAATATTCGACATTTTGGCATTTTTCAAAATCTTTTACAAAAGATCTTAAACCAAATAATTTAACAATGGACAGATTTTATGTAGAAAATATTGCATACAGATGAAAGCACTCATTTCTTACTTGATTTTCTTATTTTGAATGTTTTGTTTTCCCGCTGGAAAAGAAACAGCCGGCAAAAAACTGAAATACTAACTCTGTCAAAAAGGTCAAGCAGTAAGAATTTATTGGGAGAAAGGATCAGAGATTGACATCAGGAAGCATGTTTAAAGGAGCATGTCGCTATCAGAAAAAAAAATAAAGGCATATCAGGACCGTTTACATTTATCCAAAAAGTAACCTACCATATTATTATCGGAATTACTTGGGTTAAAGATCGTATTGGTACTAACACCTCATGAAATTATTCCGTCTGGCTTGCTGTCATTTTGAAGAAATCAAGAAATGTAGGCGATTTCCAGCGATTAGTCAACTGACTGATTTTTGGAAATAAAGAGTGCTATTGACGAAAATGTGATTCATTATCAAAAGGTCGTGCATTTTTTTTTCACTGTTTCACTTTTATTCATTCATTTCAAATTATTCATTTCTGATTCTGGAAATCATTTTAAAGGGAATGTACAACATTTGCTTTTGCTGCAATTTTCAGAAATAAATGGATTTGGGGGAATAGTATGCTATAGCAAATATTGTTAAACTGACTTGCTCCACTTTTTGGGTTCAGAGATGCTAGAAAATCCAAGAAAACCAACCATGTTCTTGTAGTCTGGTTCCCTGACCTAACTTAAGATGAAACAGAGCAATTTTAGAATTTGGGAAATTGTTCGGTCAGAGAATCAGTCCAGCAGGCTTGTACAATTTCACAGGTGTGTAAACAATTGCAAAGAAAATGCGGAATAACTAAATGTGAAAATTTAGGAGCAAATTTGGAAAAAAAGGCCAGTTTTCTCCAACGCTTGTTGGCTGACCATGCGTTGGAAAAATACAAGTTTTCTTGAAAATGTCAGCACACCAGGAGCCAAGATTTACAGGATGCTTTGGACCGTCATTCCCTGACAATCCAGTAAGATATTTCATGATAATTTGATCATTTCGTTTTTTGATGTTTGCAAATGTTGTATCGATAATCTTCCCTCTAAACATGTTCACCAACGAGATCTGAATTTCCTTATTTATTCAAAAGTTTACATTAATTTCCCCCTTAATTAATGTAGAGAATGTTAGATTAATAATAGAATGTAAACAAAAGTCGCTCGACCACAAACAATAATTACATGAATCACAATAATTAACTTAATTAAGCAATTAAATGACCATCAATATAAAAAAGTTCATACATGTACTTGTAAAAAATCACAAGTTTCCCACTGTTATAATAATAGTGTTAAGTACAATGTACATTGTACATGTATACATCATGTTGTTCGACACTACAGACGGCATACAGACGACAGGTGTTTCGTTAAAATCATCAACGCCAATCACTCTCAAATAAAACAGAATTCCCACAATATGTACCAATCACAAGAAACAACATGACATGACACGAACTCCGCAATATCAACAGTCAGGAAATACCACGACATCGACGAAAACTCACCCAGTTTGGAGCAAAATAACGTGTGAAAGTCCACTACGACATTGAGAAATCCACCTGTTCGCTCGCAGGAATTTCTAGTTCCAGTTAAAATGCATTGTGTTGTGTACATTATTGTGGCACGCGGTTCAATGGGCCCCTTTGTAATTCTCCTCATGAATAATGCATGATTTACCTTAGCAGCAAGCCGATTGGTTCTCGCTTGGTCACAGCGTCCGTTGGTCAGTCACGTGGTAGGAATCCTTTCACTGCGCAGTGACAGTTGAGCCGACTGGAAATTAAATGTGTTTTTTAAACCGAGCTTGTCACACTTGGTGCCGTGCAGCACCCGAGTTTCGTATCAAATCATCCGATAAAGTATCAGTATGGATGCGGAAAAGGTGGAAATTTTACCGAATTTACAGTGTCTTTATTGCGATACGAAATTAGCATTATTAAGGGTAAATGTTTTCGTTTTTGGGAGGTTAATTGGGACTTGAAAGTTGCTTGGGCTAGGAGGAAATCTATTCCACAGGCTAGATCCAACTTGAAGGTGTCAAATACAGTGTACTAATCGCGAAAAAAAATCAATCAGAATATTCGAGTCACTTTTAAATGATCAAACATAAAACACTCTGTGTCGAGACGATAACTCAAGAAAAACACATAGCATTAAACAAAAAGTGCGGCCAATAACTAGTCGAGATACGGGACACAAAAGGTTGGAAAATCGACGGGAGCAATTGAAGAATAATTACTTGATTTACTAATCGCGAAAAATTCAATCCGAATTCAAGACATTTTTATTTGAACAAAAATCAAACACACTTTGTGGAGAAGATAAGTTAAGAAAAACACATTGCACTGAATTGAAATTTCGTTCAATAATTGTCTGGATATACGACACACAAACGAAGAGAACCATTGAAGAGTAAATTAAATATGATTTAAAGAAATACAGTGTACTAATTGCGAAAAATTCCATCCAAATTCATGTCATTTTTAATTGAACAAAATTAAAGCACTCTTTGTGGAGACTATAATTCAAGAAAAACACATTTCATTGAATTGAAATTGCGTCCAATAACTTGATCGAGATACACAACATTTTCTGAAAATGAACGGAACTCTTGAAAAATGATCGAATTTAATATCATTTAAAGAAACACAGTGTAATTAGCGCGAAACTGCAATTCGAAATTAAGTTGAGTCACTTTTAATTGAATAAAAATAAAGCAATCTTTGTGAAGACTATAACTCCAGAAAAACACACTGTATTAAATTAGAATTGGGTCCAATAATTATTCGAGATATGGGACAGAAAAGGTTTGAATCAACGCCAACCAATGAAGAATATATTTAACGTGATTTAAAGAAATACAGTGTACTAATCGCAAAAAATTCAATCCGAAATCAAATCACTTTAAATTGAACAAAAAATAAAACAAATGCTATCCGAAAACTGTCTCACAGAAATGCATACATTCCAAACCGGATGTGATATCTTTTTTATTTTTTATTTTTATTGCGGACCATGTGGACAAAATTTGAACGTCGCATGATAATGCAAGTTGACCCGTCGTGAATTCAAACCGAAGCCAGAGCGAGTGACGGAAGTAAAACATTTGCAAAACAGGTAAGTTTTCAGATTTTCATTAAGTGGTCTATGGCCCGGCACGAACCACCTGCTTTAATATTCTTTCAATAGAGGGCGCACCACATCACTAGTGGTTTTTACCAAACTCGCTTGGGGGGCAACAACTCCATAAATACAAGATATTTTAAATTGAATTTTCGACCAGTGATTTGTCATTATGTTTAACATTAAGAGATTTAATTTCATAAGAAACCGTCAAAAAATAAAGCAATATCGACCGTAACAATACAGTGTTTTTAGCGCGACAAATGCAATCCGAATGAAAATCAATGTGAATTTTTCGTATGTAAAACACTACATTGTTACGATCATATTATTTTTATCGTTGGACTGTTGCTGATGATATTCAATACACCTTTGTTACACATCGTGGAAAATGAGTGCTCGAAATTTCAGTTGAATATATCGTGTATTTCTTGAGTTATGTATCGGAAACCGAGTTGTTCTTTTTCTTCAGATCAATAGTGCAGCGCAGCATCCGCACCGATAATCTTATATTTATAGAGGGCGCCCCACATAAATAGCGGTCTCGATAATTATCCACCACCAAACTCGTTTGGGGGGCAACAACTCCATCAATACAAAATATTTTAAATTGAATTTTCGACCAGTGATTTGTCATTATGTTTAACATTAAGAGATTTAATTTCATAAGAAACTGTCCAAAAATAAAGCAATATTGACCGCAACAATACAGTGTTTTCAGCGCGACAAATGCAATCCGAATGAAAATCAATGTGTATTTTTTGCATGTAAAACACTAAATTGTTACGATCATATTATTTTTATCGTTGGACTGTTGCTGATGATATTCAATACACCTCTGTTACACATCTTTGAAAATGAGTGCTCGAAATTTCAGTTGAATATATAGTGTATTTCTTGAGTTATGTATCGGAAACCGAGTTGTTCTTTTTGTTCAATAGTGCAGCATCCGCACCGAAAATCTTTTATTTATAGAGGGCGCGCCACATGAATAGTGGTCTCGATAATTATCCACCACCAAACTCGTTTTGGGGGCAACAACTCCATAAATACAAGATATTTTAAATTAAATTTTCGACCAGTGATTTGTCATTATGTTTAACATTTAGAGATTTAATTTCATAAGAAACCGTCAAAAAATAAAGCAATATTGGCCGTAACAATATAGTGTTTTTAGCGCGACAAATGCAATCCGAATGAAAATCAATGTGTATTTTTTGCATGTAAAACACTACATTGTTACGATCATATTATTTTTATCATTGGACTGTTGCTGATGATATTCAATACACCTCTGTTACACATCGTGGAAAATGAGTGCTCGAAATTTCAGTTGAATATATCGTGTATTTCTTGAGTTATGTATCGGAAACCGAGTTGTTCTTTTTGTTCAGATCAATAGTGCAGCATCCGCACCGATAATCTTTTATTTATAGAGGGCGCCCCACATAAATAGCGGTCTCGATAATTATCCACCACCAAACTCGTTTGGGGGGCAACAACTCCATCAATACAAGATATTTTAAATTGAATTTTCGACCAGTGATTTGTCATTATGTTTAACATTAAGAGATTTAATTTCATAAGAAACCGTCAAAAAATAAAGCAATATTGACCGTAATAATAATTTTATAGTGTTTTTAGCGCGACAAATGCAATCCGAATGAAAATCAATGTGTATTTTTCGCATGTAAAACACTAAATTGTTACGATCATATTATTTTTATCATTGGACTGTTGCTGATGATATTTAATACACCTCTGTTACACATCGTGGAAAATGAGTGCTCGAAATTTCAGTTGAATATATAGTGTATTTCTTGAGTTATGTATCGGAAACCGAGTTGTTCTTTTTGTTCAGATCAATAGTGCAGCATCCGCACCGGTAATCTTTTATTTATAGAGGGCGCGCCACATAAATAGTGGTCTCGATAATTATCCACCACCAAACTCGTTTGGGGGGCAACAACTCCAACAATACAAGATATTTTAAATTGAATTTTCTACCAGTGATTTGTCATTTTGTTTAACGTTAAGAGATTTAATTTCATAAGAAACCGTCAAAAAATAAAGCAATATTGACCGTAACAATACAGTGTTTTTAGCGCGACAAATGCAATCCGAATGAAAATCAATGTGTATCTTTTTTGCATGTAAAACACTAAATTGTTACGATCATATTATTTTTATCGTTGGACTGTTGCTGATGATATTCAATACACCTCTGTTACACATCGTGGAAAATGAGTGCTCGAAATTTCAGTTGAATATATAGTGTATTTCTTGAGTTATGTATCGGAAACCGAGTTGTTCTTTTTGTTCAGATCAATAGTGCAGCGCAGCATCCGCACCGATAATCTTTTATTTATAGAGGGCGCGCCACATAAATAGTGGTCTCGATAATTATCCACCACCAAACTCGTTTTGGGGGCAACAACTCCATCAATACAAGATATTTTAAATTAAATTTTCGACCAGTGATTTGTCATTATGTTTAACATTAAGAGATTTAATTTCATAAGAAACCGTCAAAAAATAAAGCAATATTGACCGTAACAATACAGTGTTTTTAGCGCGATATTTAATACCCCCCAAACGAGTTTGGTGGTGGATAATTATCGAGACCACTATTTATGTGGGGCGCCCTCTATAAAAAAAAGATTATCGGTGCGGATGCTGCGCTGCACTATTGATCTGAAGAAAAAGAACAACTCGGTTTCCGGTACATAACTCAAGAAATACACGATATATTCAACTGAAATTTCGAGCACTCATTTTCCACGATGTGTAACAGAGGTGTATTGAATATCATCTTCAACAGTCCAAAGATAAAAATAATTATGATCGTAACAATTTAGTGTTTTACATGCAAAAAATACACATTGATTTTCATTCGGATTGCATTTGTCGCGCTGAAAACACTGTATTGTTACGGTCAATATTGCTTTAATTTTGGACAGTTTCTTATGAAATTAAATCTCTTAATGTTAAACATAATGACAAATCACTGGTAGAAAATTGAATTTAAAATATCTTGTATTGATGGAGTTGTTGCCCCCCAAAACGAGTTTGGTGGTGGATAATTATCGAGACCACTATTTATGTTGCGCGCCCTCTATAAATAAAAGATTATCGGTGCGGATGCTGCACTATTGAAGAAAAAGAACAACTCGGTTTCCGGTACATAACTCACGAAATACACGATACATTCAACTGAAATTTCGAGCACTCATTTTCCACGACGTGTAACAGAGGTGTATTGAATATCATCAGCAACAGTCCAAAGATAAAAATAATATGATCGTAACAATTTAGTGTTTTACATGCAAAAAATACACATTGATTTTCATTCGGATTGCATTATTCGCGCTGAAAACACTGTATTGTTACGGTCAGTATTGCTTTATTTTTGGACAGTTTTTTATGAAATTAAATCTCTTAATGTTAAACATCATGACAAATCACTGGTCGAAAATTCAATTTAAAATATTTTGTATTGATGGAGTTGTTGCCCCCCAAACGAGTTTGGTGGTGGATAATTATCGAGACCGCTATTTATGTGGGGCGCCCTCTATAAATATAAGATTATCGGTGCGGATGCTGCGCTGCACTATTGATCTGAAGAAAAAGAACAACTCGGTTTCCGATACATAACTCAAGAAATACACGATATATTCAACTGACATTTCGAGCACTCATTTTCCACGATGTGTAACAGAGGTGTATTGAATATCATCAGCAACAGTCCAACGATAAAAATAATATGATCGTAACAATGTAGTGTTTTACATGCGAAAAATACACATTGATTTTCATTCGGATTGCATTTGTCGCGCTAAAAACACTGTATTGTTACGGTCAATATTGCTTTATTTTTTGACGGTTTCTTATGAAATTAAATCTCTTAATGTTAAACATAATGACAAATCACTGGTCGAAAATTTAATTTAAAATTTCTTGTATTGATGGAGTTGTTGCCCCCCAAACGAGTTTGGTGGTGGATAATTATCGAGACCACTATTTATGTGGGGCGCCCTCTATAAATTAAGATTATCGGTGCGGATGCTGCACTATTGAACAAAAAGAACAACTCGGTTTCCGATACATAACTCAAGAAATACACGATATATTCAACTGAAATTTCGAGCACTCATTTTCCACGATGTGTAACAGAGGTGTATTGAATATCATCAGCAACAGTCCAACGATAAAAATAATATGATCGTAACAATTTAGTGTTTTACATGCCAAAAATACACATTGATTTTCATTCGGATTGCATTTGTCGCGCTGAAAACACTGTATTGTTACGGTCAATATTGCTTCATTTTTGGACAGTTTCTTATGAAATTAAATCTCTTAATGTTAAACATAATGACAAATCACTGGTCGAAAATTCAATTTAAAATATCTTGTATTGATGGAGTTGTTGCCCCCCAAACGAGTTTGGCGGTGGATAATTATCGAGACCACTATTTATGTGGCGCGCCCTCTATAAATAAAAGATTATCGGTGCGGATGCTGCGCTGCACTATTGATCGGAACAAAAAGAACAACTCGGTTTCCGATACATAACTCAAGAAATACACGATATATTCAACTGAAATTTCGAGCACTCATTTTCCACGATGTGTAACAGAGGTGTATTGAATATCATCAGCAACAGTCAAACGATAAAAATAATATGATCGTAACAATTTAGTGTTTTACATGTGAAAATACACATTGATTTTCATTCGGATTGCATTTGTCGCGCTAAAAACACTGTATTGTTACGGTCAATATTGCTTTATTTTTTGACGGTTTCTTATGAAATTAAATCTCTTAATGTTAAACATAATGACAAATCACTGGTCGAAAATTTAATTTAAAATATCTTGTATTGATGGAGTTGTTGCCCCCCAAACGAGTTTGGTGGTGGATAATTATCGAGACCACTATTTATGTGGGGCGCCCTCTATAAATAAAAGATTATCGGTGCGGATGCTGCACTATTGAACAAAAAGAACAACTCGGTTTCCGATACATAACTCAAGAAATACACGATATATTCAACTGAAATTTCGAGCACTCATTTTCCACGATGTGTAACAGAGGTGTATTGAATATCATCAGCAACAGTCCAACGATAAAAATAATATGATCGTAACAATTTAGTGTTTTACATGCGAAAAATACACATTGATTTTCATTCGGATTGCATTTGTCGCGCTGAAAACACTGTATTGTTACGGTCAATATTGCTTTATTTTTGGACAGTTTCTTATGAAATTAAATCTCTTAATGTTAAACATAATGACAAATCACTGGTCGAAAATTCAATTTAAAATATCTTGTATTGATGGAGTTGTTGCCCCCCAAACGAGTTTGGTGGTGGATAATTATCGAGACCACTATTTATGTGGCGCGCCCTCTATAAAAAAAAGATTATCGGTGCGGATGCTGCACTATTGATCTGAAGAAAAAGAACAACTCGGTTTCCGATACATAGCTCAAGAAATACACGATATATTCAACTGAAATTTCGAGCACTCATTTTCCACGATGTGTAACAGAGGTGTATTGAATATCATCAGCAACAATCCAACGATAAAAATAATATGATCGTAACAATGTAGTGTTTTACATGCGAAAAATACACATTGATTTTCATTCGGATTGCATTTGTCGCGCTAAAAACAGTGTATTGTTACGGTCAATATTGCTTTATTTTTTGACGGTTTCTTATGAAATTAAATCTGTTAATGTTAAACATAATGACAAATCACTGGTCGAAAATTCAATTTAAAATATCTTGTATTTATGGAGTTGTTGCCCCCCAAACGAGTTTGGTGGTGGATAATTATCGAGACCGCTATTTATGTGGCGCGCCCTCCAAAAATAAAAGATTAACGGTGCGGATGCTGCACTATTGAACAAAAATAACAAATCGTTTTCCTATACATAACTCAAGAAATACACGATTATTATTACCCACCACCGAATTTAGCTCGTAATGTATAAATTGTAAAGGGACCATGCGATTATCGCAAAAGGGACTATTGGTTTTTGCCTCACCAATTTCCCATCTCGAGAGGGGCACAATTTTATTATTGTGAGACGGATATATATATATTTGTGGTTTCGAGGGATACTTTTCCATCTTCAGAAGGTTAAAAAAAAACTTGTAAAAAATGCGCGAGGGGTAGGTTTTTGAGGGGCAGAAGATTAATTACAAGAGAGAAGACAATTTTTAAGCGCGATCATAATTTTGCTTTCGTGCGCGCGGCGTTTGAGGGGCAGTTTGTTTTCATCTCGAAAAGGGGCACATTTTTATGACCGCGAGAGATAGGCACTTTTGTTGGCCTAATATGGGGGAGGGGTGCCTCCCCCCCGTACGGTTCCACCACCCCTGTTTAGAGGTGCACTGATCTTTGGATTGCATTTTCTCCGGAGGATTCTTTTACCTGGTTCATAATAATAACATAATTATTATTATTAAGGCGGGTGTCCTGTGCATCTGTTTGGACGTTGGGGGCGCGCAATCATTAAAAATCATGGCGGCGCCCATGATGACACTTGCCGGGAAAGTTTCCATCGTGACAGGTAAGTCATGTAAGGGTTTTCGTTAGAATTTATTTCTGTAAGAATAAGATCTAATTGTATTGTTTAAAGTATCAAAATTTTCATGCAGTATTCATCTTTTACAGGCCGATGTTTATTTCTTGTGATCATGGTGACTGACAAACGGTCGTGACGGTCAAAAGTTCCATCCACCATGTCCACTTCCCCTAGCCTAGCATCAAGTAACAACAAGGCTCAGAATGCATGTTTTCATAGGAGGGTTTTAATTGGCTTTAGATAAAATCAGTGCAATGAAGTGTATGCGATCACGTGTAGGCCGGCTAGCCCCATCAATGTGGCCTTATGTGGCCAATTTACTGGACTAGGCCTACCTCCGTAAACATAGGCCACACTTATTATTTATTAAGTCCACATGTACAAAGTCGTGTCGAACTTTGTCAAATTTTGATTTTCACATTTAGGCTTATTTTGTAGGTTTTTTTTGCTTTAGAAGCATACTCATCCTCTTTATAGGCTAATCAGAAAGTGCTGCCTTTTTCAGATGTCTATTTTTTGTGAAATTTCCAGATTCATTTGCACACGTTTGCGTATCAAAATGTTAACATGAAATTTCCACAAAAATTAAACATCTGAAAAAGGAAGCACTTTCTGATTAGCCTATACAGAGGGTGAGTATGCTTCTAAAGCAAAAAACAAACAACCAACCTACAAACTAAGCCTAAAATTGAAAATCAAAATTTGGCAAAGTTCGACATGTCTTTGTACATATGGAAGTGTGGCCTATGTTTAAGGAGGTAGTCCAGTAAATTGGCCACATTTATGGGGCAACGTGTAGGCATGATCGGCCCCCACGCGCGCGTTGCATGGTCGACCGCATGCAGGCCCCCGCCTAATTAATTAATTGATATATCACAGGTGTATTAGAATGAGCAACAGCAGTCTGAGAACAGTCCCATTGTCCTTAAATATAGCCACAGTTTATTTAAGTTCTATTATTAGTAGGCATGGCTATTTTGGGAAAAGGCTGGATATGAGAGGTCGTTAGTAAAATTTGTTTTGCACATCTCCAAGTGATTTCTCATTGTTTTTCTCTTGGGATTGCTTCTCTTGATCGTTCAATCTTTCTTGTGTTTGACAGGTGCTGGTTCTGGCATAGGCTGGGCTACCAGCGTGCTGTTTGCCAAGCTCGGGTCGAAGCTAACCGTTACTGGGAGAAATGCTGCTAACTTGGACAAGGTGGCAAACGTATGCCAGGACAATGGATCAGAGCCGGTAAGCGGACTTTCCACCTTATGCACTCTGTCTGGCAGGGTTAGAGTTTAAACGTAGAAAATGGAGCTTGGAGCTGGAGACAAATATTCCATCCTTTTTTTGGTCTTTTTTTCCCAGCTGGTTGTTGTCGGAGATTTGACTAAAGAGGAGGACAACCAGAAACTGATCCGGAAGACACTGGAACACTTCGGCAAGTTGGACATCTTGGTAATAACATCACCAGTTTGGGTCTGACTTTTTTTTCAATTTAAAATCCAAATTTTCTGGTTGATGCCAAATTAAGATGCAACTCAAGGCTTTGTGACCAAAGGCTGTATTGCAATGCTTGAAATAGTGAGTTGTGCCACTCAGCTCAATTTCTAGCTGAGTGAGTGGGGCCTATAGTGGGAATGTGGCCTATAGTGGCTTGTGTTCGGGTTTGTGACTCCTGATCAGAAGGTCATGGGTTCGAATCTAGCTGCAGGTCAAATGTTGTGTCCTTGGGCAAGCCACTTCATCCTCACTTGCCACATCTTCACCCAGGAGTAAACATTTTTAGGCGAGTGAGTGTGGCTTATAGCAGAAGTGTGGCCTATAGTGGTAAGGGTTCGGTTCGTGACTCCTGATCAGAGGGTCATAGGTTTGAATCAAACCGTTGGTCAAATGTTGTGTCCTTGGGCAAGCCACTTCACCCCACTTGCCTCTCTCCACCCAGGAGTATAAATGGGACCCGGTTTTAGCCGGGAAATATTCTCAGTCATTTCATGTTACTGAAACCGGAAATAAACGCTGGCCTGATGGGCCACATTGGCTTGTGACAGACTTTACTTACTTAAACCAGCTCAATTGTAGGTAGAACAAGCGGTCTCATCATGTTGAAGGCGACTGGCCTGACGTCATTTGTGACCCGTGAAATGTCGGCGCAGCGCAGGCTCCTGGGCTGTCTGAAGAGTTCTGATGGTCACTCACCTAAAGGGTCGGCCTGTCGTTATCTGATTCAATGAGTTACTCACTGAGTCACCGAGTGCAAATGCATCATTTGACTTGGATGAACTCCAAGTTTCATCCAAGTCAAAGATGTGTTTTTTAAGTAATCAAGCTGAGAGACTGGCCAAAACGAAGACTGACCAGCTGAAGCCATCCAGCTGACCAGCTGACCAGCTATCAAACGTTCAGATCCAGTTTGGACTAGGCTTATTATCCTTGTCTTGACTTCATCAATGACGACCCATTGTCTCAGAACCACCTTAGAATTTTCTCAGATTCCTCTTTGAGTATGGTTCTAAGGAAAACCCAGAGACGCAGTAATCATTATCAGTTTCATCGAAGAGGAAAACTCAACAGTTTATTTAAAAGGGAAATACCAGGTGGTGTACTCGGGAAAAAATAGAAAAAAAAGAAAAAGAAAAGAAAAAGAGGCATGAAGTCTAAATATTTTTTTTTATTAATTTAATAAACAAGTTGAGCATCTGCAATATGCTAGAGAAAGTGTAAGGATTCTTTGGGGAAAAATGTGCTTTGCCCCCCCCCCCTAGAAAAAAATCCTGTCTATGCCCATGTGTATGCCCTGAGCTGAACCACACGAAAGAATTGTGCAGGTATTTGAAGTGTTATCCATGCTCCACAGAAGATTACCTCAAAGGAATTTGAAGTGTTTGGTTCTAACTCTGTGGGAAAAGTGGTTTTGCAAAACTTGAAGGGTTGTGAAGTACAGAAGGCTAGAAGGGTTAAGTTTTAAATTGTTTTTGCTTGTTTGTTCTCTTTTGTTCATTCTTTGTTGCCTAGAGCCGAGATTTAGATAATTATAATCTTGTTATTATTGCCAGAGGGTAGTTTCGTCCGAGTCAAATTCCATCTAAGAGTGAACACAAATGAAAAGAATTAACGCTAATGTGAACAACTAAAAATATAGAGTTTTATTGTGTATTTGACCAGGTAAACTGCGCTGGCATTATATCGCACGGAACCATTGAAACGACGAGCATGGAGGCCTATGACACCATGATGAATACCAACATCCGGTAAGCATTGAACGTTATGTGTTTATTTCGTAGGATTGAGCCACAGAGTCTTCCATTTCTCTGAATGACGGGCATTCTAATTACCCATGTGCTGGGCTGCACCCGATTTCCTGATCATGAAGTGCTGCGATGAGTCATAAAGCCCGGTTCATACTTGGCGCGAAAGCGAACGCGAATTGTGACGTTGTGGCAAGTATTCGCGCTGCGAGTTTGTAAAAGTTGAACATATTTCAACTCGGGCAAATTTCGCAGCGAATGTTTCCTGACGTCAAATTCGCTTCGCAATCGCTTTCGCATGAAGTATGAACCGGGCTTCACTCCAGTCGCGAGGCATAACACGTCACAACTTGCAATGCGTTTTATGGTCCAGTTCACAAAACTTACGTTGTATTTTACTCGTCGTAAGTTCCTTGACAATGGCTTAAAAGACGTCACAAGTTACGAGGTTTCTAGTGGTCATATTAAAATAAGAATAGTACTTTTCTTGGCCAGTTTTACACCATAAATGAGACTCTGGAACCGAGACAATGTGTGAAGTTGCAAGTTAAAAATGCATCAAAGCAATTATCATTTAGCTTGTGGTTGAAATTACGTAGCTGTACAGCCCACAGCAAGCTTGTTTGCCTTTAAAACTGCATCTTACGTCCGCCATTTGGTTTATGTTTTAAAAACTTTTTGAGAGGAGATCCAATGACTCTGCTGAATGTCAGACCACTTTTTACTGTACGTTGAATAAATATGTATAACACTCACTATGTTGTGCTATAAATACACCTACGATGCATCGCCCTTACGGTGGGTTTTGAATGATGTCTGAATCCAAGAATCTATTTGGGTCGACTCGAGTCGCTCCTATCCGCTCCGTTCACAAGTACCCCCTCACCGGCAAAGAGAGTACAGTTGGGGGTGACCGACCGACGCCATCTTGCCTGACTGTGGCGAAGCCCAGTCACTGCGTGTACATAGTACAAATCCCCTGGTGTAGGTGCATCACACACAAGGAACGGTGCGCGTCAACCAGCGAAATGTCCCGCCCATGGGACGTCGTT
Organism: Patiria pectinifera; assembly: GCA_029964075.1. Taxonomy (NCBI): domain Eukaryota; kingdom Metazoa; phylum Echinodermata; class Asteroidea; order Valvatida; family Asterinidae; genus Patiria; species Patiria pectinifera. The sequence continues at coordinate 21,567,102 of CM057146.1, forward strand.
GCTAGGTAAAAGGGCGCCCTCTTTGTTGGCACACGGAGCCCATAATCTGATTGGTTTGGTGCGTCTCAGGAACGCCAGCCTGATAAACCGGGGGTGAGGGTCCAATGTGCTCCTCAATTTCCGAGGAGCATCAAGCCCACCTATAAAGTGATGGTGGCTGGGCTCTACCTTCCTCAATCCTTCAGAATCTTCCGATTCCCCTTCTGGAAGACTTTGAAAGATCCAGGAGATTTGGGTTGACGCCCCTGATGGATATAATATTCTCTCATTGACACCAGGTCAGTATTTCATCTGACATCTCTGGCCGTTCCTCACTTGATTGAAAGCAAAGGCAACATCGTTAATGTCTCTAGTGTCGGTGGACTGCGGGCGGTGAGCATTTTCGGATATTTTTTTTGGGGGGGGGGCTTCGTGTCCCAATTTTATTCAGTACGGCCAAAAAATCAGAAATGGAAAGGGCCATCGATCTTATACTGTATAGTTTCTTTGAATTTGGTGGGTTGACGAAGCTTCTTTGCAAAAGTTCCCCTAACATTTCTACCCACACATCTTTCTTTTTTGGCAGTTCTGAAACTTAAAGAAGGAAATCGTCAAAACAAATATGAAATCAATATATTTTTTTTATGGGAACCTAAAATCAATGACAGCGGGACAGACTCGAGTCCACATGTATCTCCTTCCTAAGGAGAATGATTCGCAGAGGATACAATAAGAAGGATGACGAGTTCAAACTAAAGCTGACTAATGTCGACATCTTGCGGATTTGTAGATGCGAAAAGCTTGCTGAATTCGTACAGCGTCAGCAAACAAAGTACCTAGTCTATCTTGTCAGACAACCAAACGCTTACCTCACCAAGCGTCTCTTGTTCAATGAGGACAAGAACCGGAAATCTGGCAACTGGTTCCCGACCCTCCTGCCGCAGGTAGTCAACATCCATGCCATCACCACTGACGAATTCTTCAAGCGAGCGCTGCGGAGAAAATACTGAGGGTTTTTTCTGTTAGGCATTGGACTGACTCTCCATGCCCGCTCAACAGCTGCTGTATGCAGCTAGAGTTAAACTTAAATGAACAAATGAATGAATAATACATCATGTTTCCGTGTGGTAAAGTAAATTCTGATTTGTCCTTTTGGATACCAGTTCCCAGGAGTGTTAACATACTGTATGTCTAAGAGCGCCCTGGACCAGTTCACCAGAGTGACTTCATTAGGTCAGTCTACTTTGGTCAATTTGCTTTTATAGCTTATTTGTAACAATTTATGAAGGTAGAGTAGATTATTTTGCAGCTAACCAAAAAGTAACTGACAAAATTATTGTTCAAAAGCTTACTCGATTTAAAGGGACACTGGGTCCTGGAACAGCCCAATTGGGCTACAAAATGCTCTTTGAATGAGATGATGTTAATCGGAAAGAACATCTAAAAGTAGGATATAAACATCCACACAACTATGCGCTTTTGTGTTATTCCTGTATTATGCGTGCGGGAACGAATTTCGGGGTCCACTTTTGCGACCCCATAAATTCGAGCTGTTTGGATGCTAGTTGTGATTTCATTCGTAAAGTAATTCACCTTTTGTGGACAATGAAGAAACCCTTTTTTTGCATTGGTGATTGGTCACCACTGTTCCCGAGACACACAACGTGTATATCGTACACAGAGAACGACATGAAAAATGTATTCATACTCCATGGTGTCCGATGTTAACAACCAGTTTTTTGTTGCTGTTTTGTCACAGGAACAGTCCAAAACATGAAATTTTCAGGGATCTCAGAACTTAGTGCCCTTTTAAAGATGGTAATGGCACTAAACTCCCTGTGAAATTATTCTTTCTGGCATGCTGTCATTTTAAATGTCACGCTGATTTTTTTCTTTGGTGATTCATTGTTGTGTCAGTGCATGGCAGTACGTCATTGAGCAAACCTTGATCCGATACACCGTGCCCTCTGGAGACATGCACACAATAGGGAACAAAATATTGTATACGTCTCCACAGGGCAATTTCTATAGATGAATACGTCTCCACAAGGTTTTCACGAAATAGATATATAATGGATTTTACTCAAAAACTAGGAATTTCCAAGGTATGTTGATCGCAAATGGTAGGGTTTTAGAAAATGGATATTAAGTCAAAATTTCAGCCAAGGAAATTAGTCCTGGTTAAAAAAAAGAGAATTTTGAAACTGTACTTTCAAACTCGAAAACTTTAGTACACGAGAATAAAGAAATATCTCCACAAGGAAACAAATTTCAGTATGGACGCTCACAAATGCTTTTAAATGAGCACATTTTTGGGTTCACAATTTGATCAGAAAACCCCCAAACTGAACAGTGAACAATGCCCTCAGTTGACTGGAAAAGCATGGAAAATTTTTAAATGTGCACATTTTAATAAAATTAACCAAAAAGGGGTGTCAAATAGTTTTCATGCATTAAAGAGGAGTAGAAAGTTGCACAAAATGTGTTCCTGGGAAAAATTCATCTCATGGACCCTTCAAACCATTCATGTAGTCTTATAAAACATTTTACAAGGTCCGTCGGATGTCAGCTTACAAATGGCTAAATAAAAGAAACAATTTCTCCATTATTTACCAGGACTTCAATATCAAAGTAAATAGGTCGAAGAAAAGTTTCCAAATTTCCCCCCGCCAAAAATAAAATATTACATTTTATTGTTTCTTATGCTATTTTCAGAATTGGCACCCAAAGGAGTGCGTGTGAATTCAATTAAGTAAGTGCGTGGAGAAATAATTTATTTAAACCCACAATGACGTCGTTATCCTGAAAATAATTTTGTATTTGAACATGTTGAAGAGAAGGATAAAATCATTTGCTAAAAAATTGCCGTCTGTTTATTTTATTTTCAAATAACAAATTCTGAGGTTTTTTGGTTTTAATTTCTCTAACAGTCCTGGTGTAATTGTAACCAACTTACAGAAAGCTGCCGGGATTGACGATGAAGCTTATGCAGAGGTTCGTTGCTTTTTTTGTTTAAAATTGAAAAGGTTTAGTTTTCTTAAACTAAAAAAAATCTGGAGCCTCTCTGAGAGATCCCCTGCCATCATTTCCCAGATTTGAAGCATTGCTAATGTTATAAGCTTCATAATTACTGTCTGTACTGTAGTTATTTTATAGAAAATGTCCTCCCCAAAATTATAAATCTTTAGTCACACCTTAACCGACCTAGTTTGGGGCAAATTCAGTCAGTGATAAGACCAAGCTAAAAAAGTTTCTTTTCCGGGCTTTTGAAAAAAGGAAAGAGGGGGCCCTCCCCCCTCCTCCCACCCCACCCCACCCCACCCCACCCTCCACCCACCCCCTCCACCCCCGGAAATGGCGTAGTTTCCAAGATGGCGGATGGATTTTTTTACGACTCTTTTGCTGATACTTTTGTGTCCAAAGGAGCTGTCACCCTTTCTGCCAGATTTTGAACTTGAATTTTATTCTGGAAACAAATAAAAAGACTGTAGATATTGCAATTGTATTAATAAAAAAAAAGAAGGCGGGCAGGAAAAGGAAGCCAGCAGGAATGAAAATGCTTTATTTTTCTTGGACAAATTTGTACATGCAAAGGAATGAGGATTAGGGCCAATAGGGGTCCACGATTGCCCGACCGGTTTTCACAAAGATGGGTGTGTGTGTCTATCCTCGATCAATGGATCAAAGTGGTTATTCTCCGACAAAGTGGGGAAGGCGGCAAAGCAAAATGAATACATTTGTTTTGCCCCTACAGTTTTTAGAACGCTCGAAAACAGCTCACGCCCTCGGGCGACCCGGGCAGCCCGACGAAGCAGCCAATGCCATCGCCTTCCTCGCGTCCGATGCTGCCACGTTCATCACGGGGGCTACCCTACCGGTGGATGGCGGACGGCACGCCACGTGCCCTCGATAAACGAAGAGTATTCCAATCTAAAAGCAGAGTGATTACAACTCTCAATCGCCTGGTCTTCTATTTTCACTCTTTGGAATTTAGAGTATGAGGATAAAAGAAATTGCCCTTTGCATTTTATGTTTCATAACCAGAAATTGGGATTTCTTGTATGTTAAAGTTGTCCTGTATTCCTGCATTCTTGCCTGACAACGATCCATTATTTCTTACTGGGGCACCCACTTTACAATTTCTAAAACCCTCCTAATGTTTGATCAGTCACAGACAGTCAAAAATTACTTCAACTTCCCCTGCCTCGCATTTGTTTCAAGACGAGTCAAAACAGTCAGGTCTCATTCTCATAAATGCTGTGACTACTCAAATTCCATCAACAGACAAAAGAGATAACTGGTATGTACAGCTGGCATATCAATCACCTCCAGTCAAAGCATGGCTCTATCAAATTAACGAGGGAGTTTCTAACTGTTAATAACAGTCACCTGATTTTGACTGCTGTGATGGCGTAGCTGACTGTGTCTGCCTGAGAAGGAGGGTTAAATAATTGTGTCCTGCGTAAATGTCAATTCTGGCAATTGCACAAATTTAGCTCTTTATGGGTGTGAAATCCCAGGAAAAAAATATAGTTAATTATTTGTAGATAATGGTAATATGTGTTGAATATGTTTCACATTTTCAGTAAGAATGGGTTATTTATGTGCATCAGTCTTTGTGTATATTATAACTCACAATAAAAACTACATGTAAATATTTAAAAAAAAAATTAAAATAAATCCACAGGGTGAGTAAAGAAAAAGCAGAACCCAAGCCCCCCAAAAATATATTTCGTATTTAAAAAAAATATGTAGCACCAAACATAATAATGACTGGAAAGCCAATTTCATAAGCTATTTTTTAAATGAAAAAATTACTAAAATTGGTCAATCTGTTCAAAGAATATCACCAACATAGTTACCCTAAAACCTGTCTCGTCCAAAAATGTGATTTCAAGAATCGTCGTCACAATTGTCTTCAAACATCACCAGCGATAAAATCTTAAAAAGTTTAATCGTAACAAATATTCAACAAAGTCCTTTTGAAGGCCCGTCTTTTAAAAAAGGTAGATTTTATAAATCATGTTGTTTGCCTAACCAGGGTTGTTAATAAAGATATTGTGTACTACAGTTGTTGACAATTGTTGAAACAAGTATTCTGTGTCATTTTCTTTGTTGTTCCAAACAGTCAAAACACACAATAAATTGTTTTGTTTTGACGAGACAGGTTTTTGGGTCATTGCGTTCAAATGGTGATATTCAGTAATTTTTTCATCTAAAAGTAGCTTATGAAATTGGCTTTCCAGTCTTTATTAGTTTTGGTGCTATATATTTTTAAAATATGAAATATATTTTTGGGGTTTGGGTTCTGCTTTTTTTGACTAGCCCTGCATAAAAGAGTAACCTTGTATTTTTCTTTAGTTCAAATTTACATGAATTGATTGTGAATTATGTATATTGTAGGAGAAATACATTATTTTTTTTACACAGAATTAAATGAAATTTGTTTTCAAATAAAGCGTTCAGGTATATATCTTGCGTTTACTGTTGAAGTTTAATTACGCTGTAGGCCTAATGGTTGCATATTTTTGCTCAGTAGCTCTGCTAGTGACAAAGTGCATTCCCATTAGTTAAATAGGATGATAAATCGGCACGCGACATGATGTCACTGTTTGCACAAAAAGTTACCATTAACCAGATTTGCCCCAGCTAAATTTCCTAGGTCAGTTAATTTGGCCCAGAAGCGAAGGGTTCACACCACTCCAGCTAGCAAAAGCAAATATGGGAAAACCTCATAATGCATGTGACCTGTTGCCATGGTGACAAAATGATAATTTTGATGACGAATACGAGCACATATACATAAATAGTAATTCAGTTTGGGTAGATGTCGTTTGACGTTATGTACAAAGTTCATACAAAGTGCAGTGTTTTTTTTTTTTAATCGATGGCTCTATATTTGAACCATTACCCCATAGGCCATGCGTGCCGAAATTTATTGTGTACGGCCTAGCTATATATACTAGCAATTGTTGTCAGCGATCACTTTGTGTGTAGCTATTCTGCATGCGAGTGTGCAACGATCGACATCCGACCTTGAAGAGACCATTATTAATACACACGTGCTACATACATAGATGGTAAGGATAGTTGCTGTATTAGATTTCTATATGTGTTGTAATTAATATGCCTACAATTGTATTTGTTGATTTATGTGAGTGGATTTGTTATGCCTCAACTGTGGGACAGTCCCAACAATTGTGTAGGGAATTCCAAAATATAGTTGGGACGATCTTAACTGTGGCTGCAGGGATCGTCCCAACTATATGTTGCCAAATGAGGGGGGGGGGCATCACAGATTCACTACAGTGGTGGTTCCAGGGGTTGCGCCCCCTCCCCCACTATAGTATCACAATTTGTCTCAAATAAGGCCATTTTTTCACTTGTGAGAGCCCTTCCGCTCCCCCTCCCTACAGCACAGCTGCAGCTTACCCAGCATATTTTTTCCTGTAGGTGAGGGATGCCATTTTTGTAAATATTTCAGTAGTTTCATTGGAATCAAAGGCAAGACACTTAGGTTCTTGTTCTATTTTTTTCCCTTAAATTAAAATTATCCCAACGATAAATTTGGAGAAGAAAATTAGTCGGTAAAAATGAGCATCTGTGGATTCGAACCAGGGATCTTTCAATCCATAGCCATGGGCGTCGCCAGGATTTTTTCTAGAGGGGGCAAGCACATTTCCCCCCGAAATCCCTGTACTTTTCCAGCATATTCTCGATTGATCACTTTTCGAGGGTGGGCAGGGACGTTTGCTACTCCCCCCCCCCACCCATTAAAATAACAACAATATGACTTTTTGCCTCTGTTTTTTTCCCCCCCCCCCCCCCCCATTTTTTCCTTTTCCGGGAAGAGAACCCTCGTGATGCCCATGTCCATAGCTCATCTCGCTATCCACTACAGGCTGCATTGGTAGCACGACGAAAGCGGTTCTTTATAATGCTTTAAAGGAACTATAGTTGACTAAAAAATAACAATGCTGTTGAAGTCATTGTTCTTTTCTCATGAATAAACAAAATTTTCCCATCGAAACTAGTGAATTATTCATGATATTGCTTTACCCGCCTATAATGAAAAAAAAAAACCAGTTCGCTGCCTGGCACAACTTCTCTGGAGCCGCCGTTGCATTATGTTTACTCAATTGCTGTTTATAAATACCACAGAGAAGTGCTGGTACTGGACGCTATAGCAATAAAACTGAAACCGATCATAGCTATTGGGACATACCCTGAGACATGGGTGGTGTCAGGCAGCGGTAAATTCTGATATTCTTGTTCATAGATCATGAGTGTACATGCCAGTGTTTCAATTAGTTCCTTAGAGAAATATCATACTTGTTTGAAATTTGTCGTGTAAAAAGATATTCTTCCATGCATTTCACTTGGAAATTGATTGGATAAGTGGACTTCTGTCCCAGAATACACTTTTTTCCCTCACTTAAAGACCGAATTTTATGACTTTAGGCCTATTAGTTCATAGGATTCTACATCGAACAAAAATTAGATTTGATTTTTTTAAGTGAATAAAGGAAGGCACTGTGTACACCACCATCTTTTCCCAAAAAAAATTGGTTAAAGTTGTCAGAAATTGCCTCAGATCGCACCACAGAGCATCTAGAATCAAAAAAAAATTGGGGGCCCTTAAGCGGGCCCCAAATACCTCGCCGTAATTTTTTGGACCCACTTTTTGGGGGACCAAAATTGTTTAAGGCCCCTCTCCAAACAAATTGTGTTCTTGATCTGCCCTTGCATGGTGTTAGTGTATACTAGTGAGATTTGCAGTATGTGGAATAATCTCTTTTGAGAAGAAGCAGTTCTGAAAAAAACCGGTTGGTTGTGAAACTCGACATTTCAATCGGTGTACATGGATCATCTTCTCCTGACGAAGAGCATACAGATCAGAATGTCGAGTTTCACAATCAACAGGTTCTGTTCTTTTCAGAACCACGCTTCTTCTCAAAAGAGATTATTCCACATGGTGGCACCACAAACCTCACTAATTATCGAACAAATTTTTATTAAGATTTTAGTACCGATACTGCATGACTAAGCCTGCATGACTATAAGCCTGCACAATACAATAGTATTATACAATAGTACTATATAATAATCATTAATTTATAGAGTTAATATTTTACAGATAACAGATGTGTTTTTCGTTCTTGTTTTTTTCAGTTGGGTGTAGCCGTTGAGACTTTAGATCTGATGTTAATCATTAGCTTTTTTTAAAGTGATTTGTGTATTGCGGATATGTAATAGTTTATTTATATTTTTGATTTAACCGTAAAAGCATATCTGCATCTGCAAGTTAATATTGTACAGAGAGTGCACTTACATGGGAAATCATTCACCAATAGACTAGCTGTGTTCTTCTCTCGGTTTGTCCAACGCCCATGATTCAGACAGTATTTTGCCACGGTAGAAGATAGAACACCTTTACGCAGAGCCAGAGAAGTTGCGTGACAGCTACATTTGCAAGGTTTGAAGGCCTGGGAGTGATGTCATCAACGGGTGTCAAAAATTTCATTATATTTTTGAAAAAAAAAATTACATTCAGATCATGCATGAAAAAGATTGTACCTTAACGTCAAGTGAATCGACACTTGAATAATTCTGGCTATGATTGGTGCGGTTCCTGGTGGCTTATGGGCCTTATTCAAAGACGGCCATCTCTGTAGGAGAACTGCAACTGCGTATTTTACGCAATCAAGCACGCATTGCGCAGTGTTTTTTCCAAATTTGGCAAACACACTTGCTCGTTATGTGTTCGAAATACGACACAGCCGATGCGTGTTGTGCAAGTTGAGGCTCAAAATGCCGATGCACGTGACTGGTCTGTAGGAAATGATGTCCTTTGAGAGAGACCTATATTTCGCATAATATTGTCGTGTTTATGATCATGCCCCTTCCAATATTTAATATAAAAATACCACAGGAGGTTTCACATTGAGAAGAGGCATGCGGCTTTACAAGATATCTATTTCCATATTTTTGAATTCACTCTGATCCTCGAACCCCTGAACATTTTCTCCTAAGTGTTTTCAATCAGGTATGTATTTTATGGCGACACAGAGATATAGCTTTGGATTTTACCACTGTCGACGGGTGAATCTTAAAACAGATATGGCCTTTGACTTAATTTTGTTTTCTTGATTTTGTTGCAGAAAGGTAACTGACTGCAGACAACTGTGTGAAAATGACGTCCTTCTGGCAACAGTTGTTGGTTCTCCTTTATCGCAACTTGTTGCTGAAGGGAAGGAACGTCAAGCAGATTTTGCAGGTAAGAAATAAGGGGAAAATGCTCCAATTTGGCAGAACCTGATATATTTAGCTGTTCCAGCTATCAATATATGTACATTATGCGATTTGGGATTACATTTTTACTTGACTTTGCGTTTTGGATTGGTGGATAAGTCTGGGTAATTCTTCTCAATTGTGAACAGTTAAGTAAATGGTTACACATGCACCCATTCCTTGGATATGCTGATTTCTTTGTTTTGAGTTCTAGATCTGATATGTGATATGAAATACAAGCCAAAAATACAAACAAACTAACAAAAAAAACAAACCCAATTACCTTTTGACATCCTGTAAATCTTTTCTTCCTGTTTGTGTCTCATAAATTTCCAATTGCATACTTTACTGTGCATACTTTAATATTCATACTTGGATAATTTCAATGTAATCACGGTCAAGGGCAGATGCGAATGTGAAAATGGGGGGTGATTGACCTCAACTTACAATGAAAGGTGCGAGGCTTTCCCTTTAATTTATCTCTCATTTTATTACTACTCACAAATCCACAGGGGAAATGGGATTTTGTAACTCTTCGTTTGGTTTAATTGCAGAGAAAAAAGGGGAAAAAGCTATTGTCTTTTGTTGGGGGGGTGGGGGGGAGGGGAGGGGCATTCTAGGCTTCTAGACTGGATCCCTGACCTTATAATTCCCTGACGTCTATAAATTGCTCCATTTCAATTTAATTGGGGTCAGGGAACCAGACTACAAGAGCATGATTGTTTTTCTTGGTTTTTCCGAAATATCTACGAACACAAACCTTCAAGCAAGTCAGTACAACAATATTTGCTATAAAATACTAACCCCCCAAATCCATCCCTTTCTGAAAATTACAGCAAAAGCAAATGTTGTATATTTATAAGATGCTGATCGATGTAAAGACATATAAAATTGCAATGATAAAACAAGAATACTTAACTTTGGTATCAAGTTTAACCGGTTTCTGTATCAACGCTACACACACATGTAAAGTCATTATGGATGTTGTTTTTCTGTTCTTATTTCTTTCAGGAGCTACTAGTTCCCTGTGTTTTCATCCTGGTCATTCTGATCTTCGAACAGTTCAAGTATTCAGAGACATATTATGGGCAGAAGTATGATCAATTCATCAGCTACAAAATACTGGATGGTGCCAATCACGACTGGAGTGATTTTGTGCCTCGTAATGATCATCCCTTTGCTTTCGCTCCGAACACATCAGAGACTCGAGCAGTTATGGACACGCTGCTCTCCACCCTCAATGACATCGAAGATGCCCCATATTACCCAGCTCCTGTAGGCTACGACAGCGAGAAGGCCTTGGTTGATGCCTACAATGTATCAACATGGCCAAGGTCTTTTGAAATAGCCATTGTGTTCAGCGGCAACTTTCCTGATGACTTGACTGTTAAGATACGTATGGGAGGTGAATTCACTTACACTTCTCAACCGTTGGCGAATCCATTTGGCAGACCAGGTAATACTTTTTTTTAAATTTGAAATACCTAAAGCAAGCCATACGTGTATCATTTGCTTGATCTTAAAGTCGAGCACAAAAAGGTCGACTTTTTAAGTTAAAAAAAATGGACCAAACCGTCACACTAGGCTTTTGCTACATAAACTTGAATCTGTCTTACATACCCATGATATTCATATTCTATTATTCGCGTTCCTAGAATTGCCATTTGCTTTGGAATTGGAAAGGCATTGCACCGTGAGTTCACTATAACTACCACAATATACTACACTGTAAAGAAAATATTTAAACTACAGGGTCAGTCAGAAAGATGGATACCAAATTTCAAAAAAAAAAATTTAAAACATTGTTTTGTAAGTCGGGGGTTGAAAATAGTACATCATTGGAAACCTCTGTTCCTTAGCTGTCATCTGGTGAAATGGGCAAGACAATACAACCAAATTTCTGAGAGAAAAAAAATAGGAGGAAAACAAAGCTGTCCACGTAATACCCAAAATGCAAAGACGTGTCGGTTTTACTACAGGCGAGGTGTGAATGACATACGCACACAAATAGAATCCTTAATCATTCTCAGTCATGTGAAAGCAATAACAAAGTGAGACGGAAATGGTTTCAGAAAAACTGCATTCATTTCCATTGTTTGTAATCTATCAGCTCTGCAATAATCAGAAACATTGTTGAATAAACAGTTCAATAAGTAAAGAAAGAAACAAAAACCCCGACATTTTAGCCTGACTACGGTGAACTGTGGACAAAATAGATTTTCATGAATTTTGGGGGGAAAAACTCTGCCTCCCCAACCACAAAAGCAAAATTGATGTAACAACAATTAGGTGATTGCTTAAATGTAGTTTGTGTTTCTTTCTTTAAATTGCTTTGAATTTGTCTTGAAGTTGACAAGGAAAATTTTTTCTTACTATCTTTCTGACTCGCCCTGTATACATGTATAAAAAAAATATGAAAATATACAAATGTATATGAACTTATAACAGTGCTCATTGTTAATCTTTAGATATATAGCCTATATATTTTGCATACACAGGAACTTGTCAATGGAGTAACCCCCCGGAAATTGCGGATTGTGACACAAATGAGTACTTATTCACCGGTTTTGCTGCCATTCAAATTGGTTTACAGCACGCTGTAGCTTCGGTAAGTTTGAAAAAGGATATGTGAATGCCTGCCGTTCCCCCGAGAATATTTGAACTGGTCCCATAAGATCCCATTGCCATGGGACTCCATTTATAGCTATCGGGGGAACTGTTTGTCGGGCAAATGTCCCCCTGCCACCCTAAAAAAAAATGCTTAATTGAAAATATGTTAGAGAGAGTACAAGGATTTTGGGAAATATTGTGCTTTGCGCCTCCCCCCCCCCTAAAAAAAAATCTTGGAAAACATTGACTTTGGGACATATTCAATGGGAACTCACTAAAATCCCATTGGATCAGAGTATCCCATTTGTTGGGCCCGCCAAAAACAAAAAAAAATCTTTTGTTATATCTAGTGTTATATCAAAATGGCAGACTGAGTTTCCAGGCATGTAACTTTTCCTTGGATCCGCCGATTTCCTTGTTTGCTGCTTCTCATGAATGCCATTATAACAAATTGAAAAATACTGTGCAAAGTCTTGTGTGGTTTGGAATTCCCAGTCGCATGCCTGTGTTTTGTGTAGTGAATAGAATATATCAATAATTGTAAAGAAATGGAGTACCTGTGATAGCCAATTTTAATAGTCTGCCCACTGCACCTAGCTCCCGCCATGTGGTGATACCGCTCTTTTGGACCTAGCGTCGTTTTCTCACATTTCTCTCGGAGTACACCTCGACCTTCACATCAGAACACCCCAATCGCAAGGCTTGCATGCATGATTGCCAACAAAACAGTCACTATTACTTGCCCGCTATTGTACCCAAGTGGCAGTGCGCGTGACGCAACACAGTACCCTTATAGTACGCACTTGCAGTATTATGTTACTACCAATAATGGTGTACCTCGATCAGACGCAATTATGTTCTTAGTTTACTGATTTTACACCAATTTTGGGGGTTTTATTATTCTGTTTAGGTTGTGACAGGAGAGACCCTTCCAGTGCCTGATTTTTGGGTCCGGATGTTGCCAATGGAAGAAGTAATAGTCTCACGCACCTGGTACATTGATATCATCAACGTCTTTTTCTATGTCCTCATGTACGCCATCTTCATCACCGTACTGATGACCAATCTTGTGTATGAGAAAGAGAAGAAGATCAAGGAGACAATGCTGATGATGGGAATGTCCAACGCTGCCTTCTGGTGAGTTGCAGAACTCAGAACACAAATGTGGACCACTAAGTCCTGAGTTTCAGTAAATGAGTCACAGTGAGTATGAGTCGTATAACTCGGAACTCAAATGTGGACCACCAGGTCCTAAGTTTTAGTATATGAGTTACAGCGAGTATGAGTCGCATAACTCAGAATCCAAACGTGGACCACTAGGTCCTGAGTTTTCAATATATGAGTCACAGTGAGTATGAGTTGCATAACTCAGAATTCAAATGTAGACCACTAGGTCCTGAGTTTCAGTATATGAGTCACAGTGAGTATGAGTCACACTGAGTATGAGTCACATAACTCAGAATTCAAATGTGAACCACTAGGTCCTGAGTTTTCAATATATGAGTCACAGTGAGTAGGCCCTATGAGTTGCATAACTCAGAATTCAAATGTGTATCACTAAGTCCTGAGTTTTCAATATATGATACGAGTCACAGCAAGCATATGAGTTGCATAACTCAGAACTCAAATGTGGACCACTAGGTCCTGAGTTTTCAATATATGATATGAGTCACAGCGAGTATGAGTTGCATAACTCAGAATTCAAATGTGGACCACTAGGTCCTGAGTTTTCAATATATGATATGAGTCACATATCTCAGAAGTCACATGTGGACCATTAGGTTCTGAGTTTCAATATAACATACAAGTCACAGCGAGTATGAGTCCCTTAACTCAGAATTCAAATGTGGACCACTAGGTCCTGAGTCTCAATATGTAACTTGAGTCACAGGGAGTATGAGAAAACAAAGATTAAGAATGGTAAGCTGATGATGGGAATGTCTCGCAAAGATTTTGGATGATGTGATTGGGGCTTTAGATTCTTGGTGGTTGAAATCCCACAAAGCCCTTCTAAAGCTAGGGCTGTTGGGTTTTGTTTTTGCTTCAGGCTAGCCTGGTTCATCATCTATTCCGTCATCTTGTTGCTTGTTTCTCTTGTCATTACCATCCTGAGTAAATATGCCTTGAAGACGACCGAAAACAGTGACTTCTTTCTCATCTTCCTCATCCTGTTCTTCTACGGAATGTCACGTAAGTAGTGTGGAAGTCCGTTATGTTATGTAATTATCACAGGCTGGGAAAAGATCTAAGAAGGTTTTTTTTTTAATGATTCTTTGCTGCCTTAAGGCCAGTTCGTACTCGGCATAAAGGCGAACACGAATGCGAATTTGTGATGTCATACCAGGTGTTCGCGCTGCGAATTTGCAAAAGTTGAACACATTTTAACGCAAATTTCGCGGCGGATGCTCCCTGACGTCAAATTTGCTTTGTATTCGCGCGAAACCTGAACCGGCCTTTAAAGAGGTTGGTACTTCACGTGAATGCAAATACGATGCAAATTTGGCGCACGTCACACAGAAATTCGCTGTGAACATTGTCAAAATTTCTTATGCCAAGTATTAACCTCCCTACAATGTCCATGTGCAAAATTTTGTTTAGTGTTCGCTTTTGCGCAATTATCATTTTCCCTCTGCCTCTACTTCTGGGGATAACCCTAGAGGCACAAAAGCAACACAGAATAAAATCCTTTATCCAAAGGTGGCAGACACCCAAAAGAAAAATGTAGAAGTTGTTTTAAGTTCAAAGGAATATGCAAATTGAAAAGTGCTTTGGAAGAAAATGTGCTGTTTGTTGAGAAACACAGACAGTGTGTCTCTTAACATAAATACTTTTCGTTAATAGTGGAAGTTGTGACTCAACATTTCAAACCACTTTTACCTCCTTTTTTCCATAAATTATCCTACAGTGGTCAGTATGGCCTTCATGCTGACGCCATTTTTCAACAAGTCTGTGGTTGCCGGGGCAGTGGCAACCATAGCAACCATTCTGTTGGGCGCTGTCTACATACCGATTGGTTTCGTCACCAACGATGGTGGGTCATTTGATGCCGTCTACAGGTTTTTGCTGTCGTTCTTCTCGCCACTAGCAGTTGCATTCGCCATGGACCAGGTAGACAACATTTCAAATGTTATTCATAAATACCTTATACAGTTTACCCATTCCTATTGGTCGAGAGGCCATCACATGGCCAGATAAAGACACGGCTAGCTGGTCTTAAACTCTTTTCCAGTGTCACATGAAATTTGGACTTCCATAAAATCCGGTGCCTTTTAACGTTTCATTGATTGAACGGTGACATTCCTCACGTAGGCAAGCGCAATACTACCAGTGAATCGGTATTTCATAGTCTGAAATTTACACTACACCAGCCCAGCTGCGTTTTGCGCGACATCGCGTGAAAGCGCACGCGATTCTCCTCATAAGGTGTAAGAAGTTGTAAAGGGACATTCCATATTATAGTCAGAGGGGTGTCTCATAAAACATGAAGTAACACTGTTGAACAAAATGGTAATTGGTGGTACTATCAATGTTAATTGGTGGGAGTGGTTAAAGTGTACTGACTATACAGAGTGATTAGAAAAAGTAAAAGAAACCCAAATGTTGGGAACGTTGTTTTAGTGAAGTTCTGCATGTAGCACTTTCAAAATCTAGAATATAAAAGCCAAATTCTTAAAGAGGTTGTGGAATGCTCGAAGACATTTCCGTCATTTTTTGGGTATATGTAGCCTAAGGTGTGATGAAATAAAAACGACTATTGTTTCTGTCATAAAATGAGTACCAAAGGTACTTTTGAGAGCTGTTTTTCAAGTCATGTCATGCCTGTTTCGACCCGAACGTGCAATTTGTGTAAAGTTTGCGTTTGCAAAAACACAGTAAATCGTGATGTTTAATAAACAGGACTCCCGATGCAGAGTAGCATAAACGAGTCCTGTTTATTACGTCACGATTTACTGTGTTTTGTCGAAACAGGACCTGAAAAACAGCTCTCAAAAGTACCCTTTGTACTCATTTCATGACAGAAACAATAGTCGTTTTTATTTCATCACACCTTAGGCTACATGTACCCAAAAAATGACGGAAATGTCTTCGAGCATTCCACAACCTCTTTAAGCTTTCTTTTAGTACAAGAATCATTCAAAACACTCATGTACTTTTCAAGATACAGAAATTTGTAACACAACCACTGTTTTAAAGTTCTGTCCACGGATCACAAAAAGAAAGCTGTTCTTTCAGCAAAACGAAAAACAAAGCACATCGGGATGTGTGTGAATTGTTTTCGTTTTGCTGAAAGAATGCACACCTTTTTTTGCGATCCGTGGACAGAACTTTAAAACGGTGGTTGTGTTTAAAATTCTTGGAAAAAAAAAAAATTGTTTGCCCAATTTTTTTTTGGCACAGGCTATTTTCTTTGAGCTGCAAGGACCTGGACTCCAGTTTGATAACGTACTGACAGGCCTTGGTGGGTTCCCTCCATACATTGCCATGCTGGTCATAGACATGGTGCTGTATCTACTGATTGCCATCTACTTTGACAACGTCATACCAGGTAAACAAAAATCTCATATTTCCCTTTCATTAGTATCATTCTATTCCAGTCTTGGAGAGAAATTGTGAGAACTTTGCATAAAACTTTTAATTTTGTAATATTAAGCCGTATCCAGTTTACTTGTTTTCAGTCTTGCCAATCGTAAACCTGATAAATTTCCCTAATTTATTTTTATGTTAATGTAGTGCGAGTACTGGTTTGCGTGCGTATAGCGCAAAGTATACGCACAACTTATTTTATAAAAAACAATTACTTTTAAAATTCATAATTACCTCACAAACATTTCAAAGTAATTATGTCCACACAATAATTCAGTTCCCATAGGATGGTTCTTGTGCGTTAGAAGCACAAAAACAACCAAGGAAAAATACAACCAAAAATTTGTTGGGTTGCTGACACTCAAAAATAGAAAGAATGAATGGATTTTCCTTAATAAAAAACGTCAGTCTTGAAATTGAAGTTAATTCATGTTTGTCTGTATGCTTTAACCAGTTAAAGGGAATGTACATCATTGGTTTTTGCCGTAATTTTCAGAAATGAACTATTTGGTTAGTTAGTTAGATCAATCAAATCTTATTACACTATGTTTTGACATTTTGTGTTCGAAAATGCTGGAATAACCAGAAAACACATTTTTTAAGTAGTCTGGCCTGACTCCACACTAGATAAATGAATGGATCAATTTATAGATGAAAAATTGTAAGGTAAGGAAACCAGTCTAGCTGGCCTGCACCCTAGTCATGAACATGTAACCGATACAAAAACAAAATTTTGAAGAAAAAATAAGGTAAAAAAATGGGTAAATAGTTGAAAAATAGTTATTTGGTAGCCTGAGTCGGTCACCACCGTTGTAAATTGATACAAATGCAACTTTTTTCTTGAAAATGACTTCTACCCAGCAGGATGCTTATTATTTAATTTAGACTGACTGTCAATTACCAACATCCTAGGAAGGTATTTCGTAAAAAATTGGTTGTTTTGTTTTTCGATGTTTGCAAATGTTGTATATTCCCTTTAACGCCGAATGACATGTAAATATGATCTGGCAATGTATATTCCCAGGGACGGGTGACGGGTTGAATTGTCAAGCTGGTTGAGGACTTGTACACACATCATCAGTGGTTCCCGACCCATTGGTTTTGTACACATCGTGCTTTGAACTTGAACTTGGCAAATATCGCTCCGTGGCGGGGCCTTGGAGTGTTACAAAATATGAAGTTCCGATGAGAAGCATCTTACAAATATTGTATATATACGACTCTCAAGACTCAGTATTTGAGGTGTTTGACTTAAACTTGTTTGACCTAAACGTCGGTGAAGGGCAAAACCTAATCTGATTTATATCACCCCGACGCAAAATTCCATCTTATAATAGTTCATATGCGCTACCCGCTGCTATGTATATCAGATTCGAACCAGCCAACCGATCCCGTTAGCTCAGTGGTTGAGTGGTAAGACATCTGCACTAGAAAGCAGGAAGTCGTGGGTTCGAGTCCCACCCGAGTGATTTTTTCCAACTTTCACTCGGGAGGTAACACACTGAGTATACAGAGTTTAAACGTCGGTGAAGGGCAAAACCTAATTTGGTGTTTGACTTAATTTTGAAATTTAGCCAATACGTTTTGCCTTTCTGAAAAACTGTGTTTTTCAGCCGAAAATAAGCCCGTCTCCAAGTGGTTAAAAGCCTCATTACGTTAACTTGTAGGAAACTATGGCCAGCAGAAGCCCCTTTGGTTCTGCTTCATGCCGTCGTACTGGTGCGGAAACCCCAAGAATGGTGTTGCAAACAATGATGTGGAGTCGATTGAGATGCATAGCCAGGCAGACGTAGAGCCAGTGTCGTCCGAAATGAGAGCCAGTGCTGGCATCAGGTATTTAAAAAATTCCCTCCACTCAGGGATTGTGCTTAAAAATGACGTCCATTTGGCTTTAAATTGTTTAATTACTCTGACTTTTTTGGTCAAAAATTGTATATTTCTCAAGTTCCTCATGCAAGCATAGCCAATTCACGTGGTGAGTGCCCCTTTAGCCTTAGTTGAACTATTGACCCTGAAAATCATAGCCAAACACGTTCCCCTGTGACAAGAACCACATGTTTTTTCAATAGAAACCTAGTGAGTCTAGCCGATCAAACATTGTATATTTCACAAGTTTCTCATGCAAGAATAGCCAAATAACTTGGTGAGTGCCCCTTTTGCCTCGATTGAATTCCATTACAGAAAATACCTCACCTCTGTTTACCTACATTTGCATATCAGCGCGCATGCGCACAAACATTCGCTGAAAAGAATAGCGCCCAAGCCACACCCTCATTGTCCACTGCATGCCCCACACCCACAAAGGACCCTGTAACATAATAGTTCGTCCTAGTTTTTTCAGCGACGCGTAGCGTGAAGACGTACAATTTTTAGCTGTTCTCGCTGTGATTACAAAATGGCGGACTCCGCCAAAACAAAAAGAAAACTGTCTCAAGCCGTTCTACTGGAAAGTCACCCTCTACTCAATCCAAGCGTGATAATTCCTCTGGTACGACTGGGTCCAATCTCCCGGGTTCGGCAGTTGGAATTTCTCCGGGGGTCAACATGGTCAAAGAATTCTCCAATGAGAATTACGGCCACTCCCCAACAAATCCCGCATTCTTACGGCAGTCTGCGAGAGCACGTGCACGCTTCGGAACAACAGGTCGACTCGCACGTGCAGGCGGGACGGCGGGGCTTGGCGTTCGAAACCCAAAGGTTCTTCGGTAATCCGACCAGCCCCGCCGGGTCACAGAGGCTTGGGGCACCACCACCACCACCACCATCATCTTCAGTCAGCCATACTACGGGTTCGTATTCTCAACCTAGTTTTACAAGCGAATCTCGGCGAGATTTTCTTCATCATTTGGAGCCTCACACGTGGTCTTTTTCCCGAACGATCCTCGTCACTTCGACCACAATACTCGCACTCCGTATCCACTCAGTGTTCCAGCCTACGACCCGCGGGTTTATCCCCAGACCTTTTTGATGGGATTTTCACACCATTACACATCTTATCAGGGTAATTCTTCACATTCTCCACAAGATCATGGTGTACCTTTCACAGGACAAAGACTCCGTTCTCCGCAACGCTTCGGTGAACACACCAGCCGGGCGGGGAGAGAACGCCGCGATTCACGGCGCCGTTCCCGGTCTCGTGCGCGGTCCCGTTCGGACTCCGACGATCGACATCGGCGCCGACATCGTTCTTCTCGTCGTGATCGTGATTACTCACGGTCGGATTCTGGTCATCGAAGCCGACACTCGCATTCTAGATCTCCTTCAAGGTCTTCTTTTCCTCGGGCCAGACAGTGGATGAAGATAGTCTCTCCAATCATGGAGGAATTTTTCCTCCATGCTCCAATGTCCAACGGGCTAATCTTACGATGACGGAAGTGGGTAAGATCCTTCAGTTTCCAACCCATTCCCCAGTCGAATCTACTCGACCTTCATATCGCAGAGATTCTGGTACTCGTAAATCTAAGCCTTCACAGCCCACTTTTCCCATTGATAGAATGTTTGCGGTTCCAACTTGCGTTTTCAATTGGACTCGGACGGAGGATTGACTTCGGACATTCGGGCCGATTGGATTGTGATTACTCATTCTTTGGAGTCGTCTCCCATGTTCGAGATTACCTTCTGGGTTTTCACTTATAATGTTATTTATTCTGTGAAAATGCATGATAACACTACAGCCTTGCCGCCTTTCCATTAGCAGCACTCGACCGGCTATCGGTAAGTTTTCAGTTTCTATGCTAAGGGTCACCTCCAAAGGGATTCCAGTTACCCATCTTAGCTATGACCTACTGCACCTTTAAGGACTATGTACCGGGTAACTACATATTCTACCATCGCATTGGGTACCCCGGACAGGGTTTGAGATTCCATCTGTATGGTCTTTCATTACCTAGCACTTGGCCAACTATAGACAGCCAGTTGCATTCCTTCACTAGAGCTATTGACAGTGCTCAAGACCTTGCATTTGCTCACCCAAAGTCATAATCAAGCTTGTCTTGGTCCGGATGGACAATTCCACAGTTCAGATGTAGTTTACTACATGCTTCTTCCGGGGAACTCGCTCTTTCTTCTTGCCTGTCCACTTTAGAGACACCCAGTTGGCTGTTGCTTTAACGTTTCACCTGGACAGAAAGAAGGTGTTGAATTCACTTCAACAGAATGATTCTTCTCCCGTCAGTATTCAGACAAAGGTCCTCAACATTCTCAGTTTGCTACCAGTACTTGCAGCTATCTACAGGTATTTGCATCCCTTCCAGGCCACCAGCTTCCAATTCCAGCCTTTCAAGTTTATACTCATCCTATAGCACTCTGATCTAGCAGAATCCTTCAGCTTCAACGCGCAGGGAATTCATACATGTAGCTCCTTTTTGGCTACAGCAGCCATAATCCCTTTAATCCTAGACCACCTTGGTCTCACAACAGTAATTCTACAAGCAGACACAGCTACATGTACTCTCCATCTTGTACCTGGATGCTTTCATTATCTGAAAGCTACAGTCTTTACAGTCAGAAGCAAGTTGATTCCCCATGGGGTATGATAGTAGCTGCCAATCCCCGATCTGCATCTACACCTTCATTTGGGATTTCGCTGACAGTCTTTCAATCCAGTTTCAGATATCTACTGTCCAGGGTTACTGATGAGCCATAATTGTAGTCCTCTATCAGGGTTCCAATGATACATCTACAGTTTCCTCAAAATCACTCTGATACACGGCAGGTTTATCAGTTGACCGCCTACTGTAAAGTACCGGTAGATAGGCCTACCATCCTGGATCCAAGTATCGTCATTGGGTCACTCACCTTGGCCCCTTGCGGAACCAACAGGTACATTGCAACTCTCCTTTCTGTCAGGTTGCGAAACCCATATTCTTACTGGTTGCTGCAGTAGCTTACCTTAAGAAGGGAATTTCACTAAGTTACCAGGTCATAGCCATTGGCACGTGACTGCATTTACTTTATTCCATGGGTGAAGTTCAACACACGGAATAATTCAACTTATTTTCAGACCTGATATTTCCGGCCAAGTTGACATCCTCTCCATTAGTAGCAAAGGATATGGTGGTGCCCCATGCGAGCTCTGCAGAACTACAATGCTCGCACTGATGGCCTTCAAGAGGCTTCATCATCAAGCAAATGCTCGTACAGTCATCTAGCATCATCTTCAAGCCTCTGTGACCATGATCACTCGATTGTCGGTGCCACCAAAGAGTGCCCTCCCGAAATCGAGGATCAAAATCTCAAGTTCAGGAAACACCCAGCTCGACAACTTCCTGAACTCAACTGCTTGGAGCTTCCTTTTCAGATAC
Source organism: Patiria pectinifera (assembly GCA_029964075.1). NCBI lineage: Eukaryota > Metazoa > Echinodermata > Asteroidea > Valvatida > Asterinidae > Patiria > Patiria pectinifera. The sequence continues at coordinate 21,588,869 of CM057146.1, forward strand.
AGGAACAGGACTCTCTTTTTCAGGTATCAGAAAAGCGGACTGCTGGAAGAACCCTTACACTGTGACACCTTGCTTATAGCTGTGGTGCAAGCAGAGGGTTGCATTAGCAGAAAGTCTTCCAGGAAACTGCACAATCAGCAGCCCGCAAAGCCCGCAAAGCTCCTTTAGAATAGATAGGCAGCACCCGGGTATGTCTAAGCAACCTTTTCATGCCATTTAGAACTGCATGTAGGCCTAGTTTAGACTTTCAAGAACCACTGCATGTCCCTTTCCCCCCCCTTGAGACTTTCGGTGCTACTCTGCAAATGTAGGTAAACAGAGGTGAGGTATTTTCTGTAATGGAATTCCTAAAATCCAAAGGGATTTTCCATTCTAGTAAGAAACTACTCACCTCTGTTTACCATCCCTCCCTTTAAAAAAAAAAAAAAAAAACTAGGACGAGCTATTATGTTACAGGGTCCTTTGTGGGTGTGGGGCATGCAGTGGACAATGAGGGTGTGGCTTGGGCGCTATTCTTTTCAGCGAATGTTTGTGCGCATGCGCGCTGATATGCAAATGTAGGTAAACAGAGGTGAGTATTTTCTTACTAGAATGGAAAATCCCTTTGGATTTTAGGAAATATTGCCCGTGAATATCCTAACCAGACACCGGCCCCTACGACAAGAACCACATGTTTAATAAATAAAATCTTAGTAAGTCCAGCCTGTCTTGCCGCAGGGCATGAAAAATCAGTCATCCTGTCAACCAGGCTGTAGTTAGCAAATTCAAGTGACGACTGTAGTCATCTGACTGTAACGCCCAAAGCGCACAGATTGGACATGGTAGTGCATGAGGGGACCCTATTCAAACGTTTACTTCAAACTGCGGTACAACTGTGAAAATTGTGTGTAAAAATGCATATTGCGGTGCAAAACTTAGAAGATATGCTGATGATATTTTTGTCTGATCTGTTCTGGTTATGAGACACTTAATCACAGTTAAGAAAAGTCTCACTTGAAATCTTAGTTAATTGTGCAAATAATGCACCATTCTTCGGATAAGATCAAAACATTTTCTTGCAGGATTCGCAACTTGTCCAAGACGTTTCACCGCGGAGGGAAAAAACAAGATGTTTTTGCTGTGAGAGGTAGGTAATTGGAAGACATAATTTGGGAATTTATGAAAATTCAGCTCATAAAAAGTACAATTTTTCCAGCAACAGCTCGAGATCAGCACACTCTGGTCTCGACCTTCACAGGTACCCATTTATACCCTTGGGTGGAGAGAGGCAGTTGTAGTAAAGCGTCTTGCCAAAGAACACAAGCCCCATGTTCCCCGTCAGGGTTTGAACTGATGTACCTCGATCAGCAGATGAGTCAAACACCATTACCACTGGACAACAGCGCTCCACAAATTATGGCTGAGGGAAATGAAAGGTGCATTAATAGTTGCCATATGTACACCGTCCTTGTTACAGAAATGAGCCTGGACGTCTACGAGGGCCAGATCACCTGCCTCCTGGGCCACAACGGGGCCGGTAAGACCACCCTGATCAACACCCTGACTGGCCTGATAACGGCCGACAGCGGCCAGGCCACCATCTGTGGCTACAGCATCCGGGATCCCATACAGATGCAGAAGATCAGGTCCATGATGGGGGTGTGTCCCCAGGAGAACACGCTGTTTGACGTCTTGTCAGCACGGGAACACCTCCAGGTGTACGCCGGACTGAAGGGGGTACCGCGCCGTGACATTAAGGCGGAGGTGAGAGTTCGGCATTTGGTTTGTTGTCTGCCTCCCAACCCAAACCCCTTGGGGGAGTGTGGCCGAGTGGTTAGGGTTTATGACTCATGATCAGAGGGTCAGGGGTTTGAATCCAGCTGCTGGTCATATTTTGTGTCCTTGGGCAAGCCACTTTATCCCCACTTGCCTCTCTCCACACAGGAGCATAAATGTGTACCAGCATTAGCTGGCGAGTAACCTGCAATGGACTGGCTGTCATCCAGGGCACATAAAGATATTCACAGTCATTTTGTGCCAAGAAAACCGAAGATAAACGCCAGCCTGATGTATTGGCTCGCGACAGACTACTGTTTTTTTACCACAAACCCACCCCTCCTCAACCACAATATGCACTGACCTCTAAGTTTGGTTGCCGCTTCAAGTCCGTTGGTCTTGAAATGGACTCAAACTTCGTCGACCTATCAGTGTCTTACAAAAATTCAACCAAATACGTGACCCAAATAATACAATAAATCGTGTGAAGTCAGAATAACCTTCATTACAAACCAGTCAGATAGACAACACCAAGCCCCATCTTAATTATCTGAGCTGAGCCAACCGAGTGACTCACTTCTCAGAAACTAATGGAGTTTTTTTTCTCACATTAGGTGGACAAGATCTTGAAACTCACCATGCTTGACGAGTCGGCCAACACTAAGTCTAAGGATCTCAGCGGGGGACAGAAACGCAAACTCTGCGTTGGAATCGCACTCATCGGTGACCCAAAGGTACCTTTTAAAGTATTTTATGACAGGCATAGTTTCAATCACTACTCATGAGGATTAAGGAGTGCAAGAAAGAGAAATTGTGTTTGTGAAGGGCAAAACCCAGTATTGAATTATAACATCTTCCTGACGCATAGAATCCATGGTACCAAAGAATAGTGTCAGTGATTGCAGTACATGCTGCACAGACTTGAACCGGCCAGCTGATCCTGGCAAGCTCGGGGGTTGGGCGGTAAGACGCCTTCACTAGCAAACAGGAGGTCGTGGGTTCAAGTCCCTACTAAGTGAGCTTGTGATTGTGCGAACCCTCGGATGTACAAAAGTGAGCACAAATTATTAAGAAAATGGTTGGTACTGTCTCTGCACTGATGCTTATGTGGAACCTCCTGGTTTTTGTCAACTTTCTTAGATTCTGTTTCTCGATGAGCCGAGTAGCGGCATGGACCCGTACTCTCGCCGGCAGATGTGGTCGCTCCTGAAGAACCAGCGACAGGGACGGATTGTGGTGCTCACCACTCACTTCATGGATGAGGCGGACATCTTGGCAGGTCAGCGAGGCCATTCACGCTAGGCCATTTTTCGGGTTTTTTTTGTTAGGTTAATTGTTTGTCATTGGTTGAGCATTTGGGCAACTACGGTTTGGCAGTCATCATGTGTGACTGCACCACACCCATATAGCTGTCAAAACGCTCAACTTGAGACAAATACACTGCTGTAGACTCAGTGGCGTAGCCAGGAATTTTTCAGTGGGGGGGCGCTGGGGGCTGGAACATTTCATGGTGGGCGTCAAGCAGGGGCGTCAATCGCTTCTCAAAAGTGGGGGGGGGGGCATACCTTGATCATAACTGATGCAAGCGCGGAGCCCTTACGGCGTGGGGTTCGGGGCCCGCTTAAGGGCCCCGAAAAAAATTGGATTCTAGATGTTCTGTGGTGTGATTTGAAGCAATTTCTTACGACTTTCCTCCATGCTAGTTTTAACTAATATTTTCTTGGCAAAAGATAACTATTTGAACATCGTTTTCGAGGTTGGAGACAGTGAATCAGCTATCGGTATTCTAATCTATTGGCGTGGGGTTCGGGGCCCGGTTATGGGCCCCAAACAAAATTGGATTTTCGATGCTCTGTGGTGTGATCTGAGGCAATTTCTTACCACTTTAACCAATAATTATCTTAGCACAAAACATAATAATTTAAACATAATTTTCGAGGTTTTCTAAGCTAAAGGCATAAGAGAATTTTGTGAACATTGTTTTCGAGGTTGGAGTCATTGAATCAGCTACCAGAATTCTGAGCTATAGGCGTGGGGTTCGGGGCCCGCTTAAGGGCCCCGAAAAATGTTGGATTCTAAATGCTCTGTGGTGCTATCTGAGGCAATTTCAGACCACTTTAACCAATATTTTCTAAGCAAAAGATACATTGTAGTACATAATAGGGCCCATGGCATCATGTAGATCAATGATATTTTTTTTAGAAACTCAAAATCTCAGTGGGGGGGCGACTGGGGGGGCGACAAGGTTTCATGGGGGCGGTCGCCCCACGCCCGGTGGCTACGCCACTGTGTAGACTTGAATGAGGCCGCTTTTTTATTCTTATTCATGGCGACCCATCAGTGGTTAAAGCGGACCCATGATTTTCTCATTTAACCAGTTCGCACCGGGATTATTTGAACAATAACCAGAGCCAGGCGCGGGATTTTTTTTTCACGAGATCGATGTCAGACGGGTTCAGGCTGTCATCTGTGGGTAGCACACCCTGATATTTCCGGCCTCGCTCGCTGGGAGCGGGTCGCAGACGGATATTTCCGGCCTCGCTTGATGCTTGTTTATCAGTCATCCGTTCCGAATACCGCAAACCTCATCTGACGCCTGCTTCTGGTACACTTCGGATGCTGAAATTAAAGACCAGTATTTCAAAATTTAAAAGAAAACAGTCAGCAAAGCCACCTTTGTTTACAGTTGAAGCAACTTTATCTTATTAAAAGATGAATTACATGCATAGCCAATCGGAACCTTCAAGACTTTTTGTTTCTAGATCGTAAAGCTGTGATGTCACGTGGAAGACTGCGTTGCTATGGTTCCTCTCTTTTCTTAAAGAGTCGATTTGGCGTTGGATACCATCTTGGGTAAGCATGTTAGTTACCAGGATGGATGCAGAAATTGAAAGATATTGTTTTTAAGGCACAATGAAATGGAATTTATAATATGAAATACTGGCTCATTTTAATAAATTAAACATAGTTTAACAAGCTAACAGAAGTTATCTTGGTTCAACTAGCATGGTTGTGGAGCAGAATGCACATGTGGATAGCGTTACGGATCTGGTGATGGAACACGTTCCTAACAGTCAGGTGTCCCGTAGTCACGGCATGGAATTATCCTACACACTCCCACTACAGGAAGCCCACAGATTCCAAGGTACGAATCTTGTCTTGTACGGAATAGGATATACTGGAATTTTTAATTGCTACCTTGGATGCCTGTTCTCCATATCTTTCATTAAACCGGCATTTGTCGTTTCCAAGACTTACTGGGATCTTTCCCATGACTATCCACACATTAATTGTTCCATAAGTTTACCATGACTTTTCTTGACCTTTGGCTCTCCATGACCTTATCCACAACTCTCCAAGAATTTGATGTTTTCCACGACTTTTTCCATAACGCTCCCTTACCTTTTCCATGCTCTCCATGACCTTTTCCATGGCTCTCCAAGACCTTTTCCATGACTCTCCATGACCATTTCCATGACTCTCCATGACCTTTTCCATGACTCTCCATGACCTTTTCCATGCTCTCCATGACCTTTTCCATGCTCTCCATGACCATTTCCATGACTCTCCATGACCTTTTCCATGACTCTCCATGACCTTTTCCATAACGCTCCATTACCTTTTCCATGCTCTCCATGACCTTTTCCATGGCTCTCCAAGACCTTTTCCATGCTCTCCATGACCTTTTCCATGGTTCTCCAAGACCTTTTCCGTGACTCTCCATGACCATTTCCATGACTCTCCATGACCATTTCCATGACTCTCCATGACCTTTTCCATAACGCTCCATGACCTTTTCCATGCTCTCCATGACCTTTTCCATGGCTCTCCAAGACCTTTTCCATGACTCTCCATGACCATTTCCATGACTCTCCATGACCTTTTCCGTAACTCTCCATGACCTTTTCCATGACTCTCCATGACCTTTTTCATGCTCTCCTTGACCTTTTCGTGACTCTCCATGACCTTTTCCGTGACTCTCCATGACCTTTTTTTCATGACTCTCCATGAACTTTTCCATGACTCTCCATGAACTTTTCCATGACTTTCCATGTACTTTTTAAGACTCTCTGTGACCATTTCCATGACTCTCCCCGACTTTTTTGTGACTGTTTTATGACCTTTCTATTAAAATTATCTTTTCAATATAAGCTTTTTGAAAAAAAAGTTCTCGATAGAAAATGACAATTTCTACTTGACAGACACATGTACCGGTACGTAGCTAATTCACAAAAATTAAAAATATAAGGATTACAAAAAGTTAGAAGTTTCCATTTAGTGTTGACGTAGCCACGCCACAGAAATTGTGAGATTTTAGAAATTTTATTGCTTTTTTTTTTAAAATCAAATCCACAGATCTTTTTAAAGCTCTGGAAAATCACACCTCAAAATCCGGTCAATCGGTTGCCAAGGAACTAGGGATCCAGTCATACGGAGTCTCCATGACAACGCTGGAGGAAGTCTTCCTGAAACTGAATGATGAGGAGGACGTGGACGAGCGCGACATGACAAACAGCGTGTCAGGTAAGACAAGTGAGAATGTCTGCACAGACTTGAACCCTGAATGATGAGGAGGACGTAGACGAACGCGACATGACAAACAGCGTGTCAGGTAAGACAAATGAGAATGTCTGCACAGACTTTAACCCTGAATGATGAGGAGGACGTGGACGAACGCGACATGACAAACAGCGTGTCAGGTAAGACAAATGAGAATGTCTGCACAGACTTTAACCCTGAATGATGAGGAGGACGTGGACGAACGCGACATGACAAACAGCGTGTCAGGTAAGACAAGTGAGAATGTCTGCACAGACTTTAACCCTGAATGATGAGGAGGACGTAGACGAACGCGACATGACAAACAGCGTGTCAGGTAAGACAAATGAGAATGTCTGCACAGACTTTAACCCTGAATGATGAGGAGGACGTAGACGAACGCGACATGAAAACTGTAGATCAAACAGTAGAAAAGCTTTAAATGCACTGTTGTGATATAAGGTTATTGTGTAAGATCTCAACTTTACACAAGATTTACAATCGTATCATGCATATATGCCTTGCAGATTTGGACAATCCCAAAGGAAGGGTTAATGGCGTGGAAGCAAGGACCCTAGATGTGGAGGCCACAATCACACAGCCTCTCCAGCCAGGCAGCTACCAGATCCAGGCACTTTGCAAAGTCCAGTTCCTGCAGATGTGGCGAAATCCCAAGGCAAGTCTCATTTGTTTCTGAGCCTTGGCTGGTGTGATCCCTGGCCGAGGGTCATTGCATTTTCCTTTGGCTTATATATCTGATGTAATCAAGCTAAAATGAGTCGTTTGTCGACCCTGGTCACAATTTTTTTATTACAGATTTTAAAAAAGCACAATCTCAGCATTACTGCTGTGAAAATCGCATGCCGATACCGTCATTACTTCGAAAATTATGAAAGTCGGAACACCAAGAAATGTGAGGAAGTGATGTGATGAAGTAGCCCTATTTTGGCCTGTATCTCCAAATAAAACTTCCCGACAAACTACTCATTTAGCTTGATCACATCACATATATCTGTCAAACTATAGGTCTGATTTGGTTTAATCTTGGTATGTACCTAAGCAGGAATGTAATGTGATGTTGTGGCGTCACATTGAAGGTGCATTTTTATTAGCCTGTATCTACGGAACTAGTGGCACCAATTGCTATGCAACTTTCTACTGATCTGATATGCAACTTTCTACTGATGTCCATGACATAACTAGACAACAAATTGCCAAAACAGCCATGTGTTTGTCTGCAAACATAACTCTAGTTCTTCTTATTATTATTGTTAATATGATTATTGTTCCCCTGTCCCCTTTTTCAGACCTATGTAGTGCGTCTTCTCCTACCGATTATCCTCATGGTGGTTTCAGCTGTCCTGGTAGCCACCGTCTCATTGGACTATGTCAGTACTGGCGAGATACCTCCTGTCGAAATGGATCCCAAGATGTACGTGGAGATGACCTCCGGTTATCAGTCTGATAGGGTCAATCCTCTCCTGTACATTGACAACTTGACAGCACCCGAGGGTAAGTCTTGTAATCTGATGACAAAGACTATTATAAGGCAAAACAAATGGTTGTGTTACGCAGTGTTTGACTCACGGTGTTTGACTCACGCACAATGGCATTTGTTTATGGTGCAAATCCAGGACATACACGTGCAACGTCATTGATGAATTGAGGACAGGAACCAATCGAGGACGACCTCGATTAGAAAATGTGTGCAAAACCAGTGAGAGCTGTTACTAAATAGTTACGAGTATAAACAAAGGAAAAGGGAAGAGGAACAATAGAAAAATCCTTGATTTACACCAAAAACAAATGTGTGTGTGTGTGCGTGGGTTGGAATCCTGCCAGGAATATATGGTGTTTGTGCCCTTGGGTAAGACACTTAACTACAATTGCTTCTCTCCACCCAGGAGTATAAATAGGTACCTGTGAGGGTCGAGGACCGATTGAGCGCTGATATCGGCTGCTGCGTGGTTCCATGGCCTGATGAACGGGATAATAATTGTAAAGCGCTTTGAGATTGTTGATACGCAAAGCGCTATATCAGCACTACGGTTATTATTATTGCCCTCATTTGACTGCTTTAAAAATCTCCTTTTGCAGATGTCTCTGAGTTGACGGACGAATTTGACCGCATGAAACTGCGCATCAGCGACGAACTCGATGACCTGAGCAAAGTGATGTCTGTGGCCCCACACAACTTGGCCACAGTCCCTACCAGCTTGGGCAAGAGTGTAAGACGATTTTTGTTGATCAATTTTCCCAAGACAAATTGTTGGACTCATTTATTTCAGGCAGTTGTATACTGGTTTAAATTTCCAAAAAACATTTGTGATCAGAGATGTTGTAATCATCATATATAAAGTCAAAAAGGAAAAGTGTGATGTCAGCCTTGTTGCCGTGTGATTCTCTTATTACATATTGTTTCTGGTATTTCCTTACACGTAAGGTGATGTTATAAAACGTTCAAACAGTGCAACAAAGAGAACTGAAAACTGCTGAAACTTTGCTGACTTTGGCCAAAGACTTCTACAGCATTTTTGAGAGCATGAATTTATTGTCCTGGTTCGGGGGCCACATTTCACTGGAAGGTTTGAAACACTTCTCAGCAGTGTTTAAACTTCAGTTTAACGCAGCCTCGAAACAGGCTGTCGACCAACAGGTGATCTGTCTCAGGTATTTATAAATTAAGTTCTTCACATGGTGTCTTTTGTGCTAAATCTCTACAGGGTGCAACGCCCAAACTGCTGGTTGCATACAACGGCACAGCGATCCACTCCATCCCGGTAATGCTCAGCGTTCTCGGCAACGCACTAAACAACATCCTGACGACAAGCACGCAGGTTTTGGACATGACCTTCGAGAACCATCCCTTGCCAACAAGAGCGTACTCCTACCGTAATATGAACGCCGGCATCTTCATGGTGGGGTTCATACCCATAGGGTTGACCCTCCTTCCGTCAGGATTTCTCACAAATATTGTCAGGGAGCGACAGGTGAGTCACAGTCTTAGAAATGTTAATTCTTTTGAAGATGAACAAAGAAATTGACTTGAGCGGAGTTTGAACCAGGACCTCCGGATTGTCATTCCGGTGCTCTACCAACTGGGTCTCAGGGTTTCTCACAAATATTGTCAGGGAGCGACAGGCGAGTCAGAATCTTAGAAATGTAAATTTTTTTTAAGTTGAACAAAGAAATTGACTGGAGCGGAGTTTGAACTGGGGACCTCCAGATTGCCGTTCTGGTGCTCTAGTTTCAGGGTTTCTCTCAAATATTGTCAGGGAGCGGCATTTGAGGAAGAGTCTTAGAAACATAGGAAATCTAAATAAATACAAATAAAATAAAGTGTTTGTTTGAGCGGATTTCAAAACAAATTATACGTATTGTGTGAAATATCTCAAAACCATTATTTAGATTTGTGTCTATTCAGTAATAATCATTTTAACCTAATCATTATAAGTTTTTTTTAAATTTTGTAATTTATGTCCTAAGTAAATAAAGACTATTTTGGATATTATTCTTACAATTTTTTTTTTTTGGCCATCAAAACTTCTGGATAGCAAAAAATGAATGATTTTAATCATTTACACACATGCATTTAAAAATGTTCTAATGTTTGTTCATTGTTTACAGTATACACTGAAAAATTCCTTTATTCAGGGTTCCCAGCCACTCTAGAAATCAGGGAAAACCTTGAAAGTTAGTTTCCGTTTTCCAGTCAGGGAAAAGAATGTCTGATTATTCACAAAAAATCGGGGAAAACTAGGGCAATTTAACAGTGATCAAGAAGGGAAAGGCTCTTACCAGTTTGGCGTATGTGTGTTTATACAGTGCACACTTCTCCAGACAATAACAATCGGCTGTGCTACACCACCTCTTGACTTTCCAGCAACCTCATTAGAGTGAAAATATTTCTCATGAAATAATCTCAGGGAAATATCAGGAGAAAAAATCCGGGAATTTTGCTTTCATAAAGTGCTGGGAACCCTGAAAGGTAGTGGGTAGAGCCATCAAGTCAATGGATCTCCAGTATCTGTTCCACCACGTTGTCCTTGCCATTCTTTTCTCCTTCGTCTTTTGTCCATCGGGTCTCTGATGCGTATTTGTTAAAACACATGGACATGCTCAGTGCGGTAGCTGTGTCATTTCGGGCGGTCCCTTGCTGTATTAACGACAACAAGACTCTCTGGGGTTTTTTTCTTCTTATTTTAGGAGAAAATCCGCACCCAGCTGCGAGTGTCCGGCGTCTCAATGTTCAGCTACTGGTTTTCGCATTTCCTGATTGACTCCGCTCAGATGTTCTTGATGATCATCGTCGCCATCATCATCAGCTTGATTACTGGTTTCTCCACTGGTGGAATGGCGTTGAGTACCGGCGGGGGAATGGCCGCATTTATCCTCTTGTCGATCCCTTGGGTGCCCTTGTCTGTGCTGTTCTCCTACTGTCTGAGCTTCATGTTCTCGGAAGTTAGGACGAGTCAGATAGTGGCTCAGATACTTTACATATTTGTAAGTTTATTTGTTTTTATGTATTACCGTCACTTCTCGTGTTTTTGTTTTAAGATGCGTTTCCCGTGCTCTTTTTGAGTTTCACCTCCAAAAATAGATTTGTTTTTTTTCAATTGCTGTTTTCCTAGCAACATTTAAGTTATTCACTTTTGACTGAGACATCGAGCACAAAAAACCACCGACGTGTACTTGTTGAATTGTTTCTTTGCAAAATGCGTATTATCGGCTGCCAGACAATAATTGGGCTCTCACAGGGCGGGTTTATTTCTGTGCAAAAATTAAAGCCCTTGTTCAGAGGGTTGCAGACACCCAAAATCAAACTTAAGTACTGTCGAAACAAAACATACAAATGGATTTTTTTTTTCGCAGGCTACTCCCCAGCTAATGCCAGTACCCATTTGTACTCATGGGTGGAGAAGCAAGTGGGGGTGAAGTGGCTTGCCCAAGGACACAACATATGGCCAGCAGCTAGATTCGAACCCTTGACTCTCTGATCATGAGTCACAAACCCTAACCACTAGCCCACACTCCCCCACCGTCCGCAATACTGTATTTGTAGTTACCATAGCTTTAACAAATTTTCCTCTTTTTTTGTGTTCTCTAGTTGCCAGTGGCTATGGTAGTAGCCGCCCTCTTTGTTGATTTACTTCCAAAACCTAATGGAGATTATAGTCCCGACATTCCACACCCCGACGCAAGCCTAATGCATAAGATCTTCAGTTTCTTCTATCCTCCGTACACCATCTTTGGGCTACTCTACTTCAGTGATAAGGTACTTGTTTCGTCAGCAACACCACGAAGTAACACCCATGTACATACAAGTTAAAACTAGCAATTGGAGAAAACGGCATCTAAAGTTGAACGTCTTGTGAAACAACATTGCGTCAAAACGGCAGGGTATTTTCAGTTGGGTTTCTTGTTGTGGACACTTGATGAATTGAATTTATTGAATCTGCTGTTCTTCACCTTGTATCCTTGTCCAAGATGTTTAGATTATTTAAAACGTTGCGCGGCTATGCCAAGTGTCATGAAATCGATCTTAACTTTATTGCGTACCTGCGCAACAAATTTGTTACGTAAGTCTTGCGCATAGCGCAAGCTATGCACTTTTTTTGTGAAACCGGCTGTTCGGATGCATGACAAGACTTTCCAAGGAAAATCTGCTCTGAATCAATTCCATAGAATTTTGTGTTCTCTGGGAGGAGGTTTAGGACTACCTTGTCCCTTTTGTCTTGTAAGTTTGACTGATTCTAGTATCAGGTGTAGACGTTTTGTAGAATTTACCATTGGTGGAGCTCATTTTCGTTATCTTGTGATTTTTTTTCTTCAAATGTTACCATTGCAGGTCTATCAAACGGCCTACAGGAAGGAAGAGGTAGATAAGCTTCAGTTTGGAGTTTTCTTTGAAATGAACAACAATGTCCTTCCCGCCATACTGTGCGTAAGTACGCGTGTTAATTGGTTGAGGTTTCAGAATGTTTGTTTTGTGTCTTCGTTCTCCATGCAGGGATGTAGTCGAGTCCATCGCAAGTTGTCTCAAGTAAATCACTAGTCCAGTCACAAGTAAATCACAAGTCCAGTCACAAGTAAATCACAAGTCCAGTCACAAGTAAATCACAAGTCCTGTCACAAGTAAATCACAAGTCCAGTCACAAGTAAATCACAAGTCCAGTCCCAAGTAAATCACAAGTCCAGTCACAAGTAAATCACAAGTCCAGTCACAAGTAAATCACTGGTCCACTCACAAGTAAACCACAAGTCCATTCACAAGTAAATCACAAGTCCAGTCACAAGTAAATCACAAGTCCTGTCACAAGTAAATCACAAGTCCTATCACAAGTAAATCACAAGGCCTGTCACAAGTAAATCACAAGTCCAGTCACAAGTAAATCACAAGTCCTGTCACAAGTAAATCACAAGTCCAGTCACAAGTAAATCACAAGTCCTATCACAAGTAAATCACAAGGCCTGTCACAAGTAAATCACAAGTCCAGTCACAAGTAAATCACTAGTCCAGTCACAAGTAAATCACTAGTCCAGTCACAAGTAAATCACAAGTCCTATCACAAGTAAATCACAAGGCCTGTCACAAGTAAATCACAAGTCCAGTCACAAGTAAATCACAAGTCCTGTCACAAGTAAATCACAAGTCCAGTCACAAGTAAATCACAAGTCCAGTCACAAGTAAATCACAAGTCCAGTCACAAGTAAATCACAAGTCCAGTCACAAGTAAATCACAAGTCCAGTCACAAGTAAATCACAAGTCCTGTCACAAGTAAATCACAAGTCCAGTCACAAGTAAATCACTAGTCCAGTCACAAGTAAATCACAAGTCCTATCACAAGTAAATCATAAGTCCTGTCACAAGTAAATCACAAGTCCAGTCACAAGTAAATCACAAGTCCTGTCACAAGTAAATCACAAGTCCAGTCACAAGTAAATCACAAGTCCAGTCACAAGTAAATCACAAGTCCAGTCACAAGTAAATCACAAGTCCAGTCACAAGTAAATCACAAGTCCAGTCACAAGTAAATCACAAGTCCTGTCACAAGTAAATCACAAGTCCAGTCACAAGTAAATCACAAGTCCAGTCACAAGTAAATCACAAGTCCAGTCACAAGTAAATCACAAGTCCAGTCACAAGTAAATCACAAGTCCAGTCACAAGTAAATCACTAGTCCAGTCACAAGTAAATCACTAGTCCAGTCACTAGAAACAATGGATGAACAATAAATAAAGGAATGCCTTTGTCAAAGCTCATTTGAATAGCTTGTGAGTTGAATTGGGACTGGAGGACTTGTGATGGACTTGCAGGGACTTGTGCTGGATTGGACTGCATCCCAGTCACCGTATGTATTCCATGAATAAGTTCTTCAGACATTTCTCCCTAGAGTGTTCACATGCTGTAGGGAGCTCCTCATTGGCTTTCACAGGGTTCCTAGCCACTCTGGAAATCAGGGAAAACCTTGAACATGAGTTTCCATTATTCTAGTCAGGGAAAACTCAGGGAATATCGGAAAAACTTGGGAATTTGACAGGGACCCAGATGGGAAAGATTTTTGCCAGTTTGGCGTATGTATGTCCATTGACTGGCTGTGCTGGCATTTTAGTATTTATACTGTGCAGTATCTAAGTTACTTTTCTCAATTCAAAATTGGGTTTTGCACTTCCCCAACGTATTTTATAAACACCGTCTAGTCTTGTATACTCAGTGTTGTCCTAAGTGATTGTGAGAAAAAAAAAACTACTCGGGTGGGACTCGAACCTACAACCTCCTGCTTACTAGTGCAGACGTCTTACCATTCAACCACAGAGCTTACCGGGGTCGGCTAGCTGGTTCGAATTTTATATAGCAGTGGGTATCAACCAAAGTATTCATAAGATGAAGATGTGCATTGTATGGATATAAATTCAATATTGGTTTTGCCTTTTTAAGAAACTTTTTCGCTGCAAGCATCTCTTGACTTCCCAGCTACCTCGTTAAACTTTAAATTTTTCTCTTGGATTCGGATACAAAAAGACTACAGTGTGTACAAAATCAGCCAACTTTAATTTTCTTTCTTTTTATGACAGACTTTGGGTTCTCTGGTGGTAGTGATCTGTCTGCTTCGTCTTTTGGAAGTCATGTCCACCGGAGGCCGTCTGATAGATGCTCTCATGTTTTGGTTCGTAAAAAAAATATTTAATATGGTTTCAAGCACAAGATTGCTGTTAAGATTGTATTCTTTAAAATACCGACTGCATCTCATTGCCAATCAAATGACAAACATGGTTTAAAAAAACCCTGCAATTTCAGGATTAAGTGATAGTTTGAATTGAGGTATGCAGTCAGTTTCTGCTACTAGGAATGTTTTTTTCTTAACGGTGTAAGATCATTTGCTTTTCATGCATATTTATTGGCGTTTCCTATAATAACCAACACCACTCAAGTTCCAAAGAAGAACTTTTAAAAACCTAAATTGTTGAAAGTTCAGCTCATTGGATATTATTAGTCTTCTCAAGAAAATTGTGTAGGATCATTTGCTTTTCATGCATTTTATTTGTTGTTTCCAATAATAACACCACTCAAAATCCAAAGAAGAACTTTCAAAAAACATCCTTCAGCTAATATTACATTTTTTTTCTCGAAAAACTGTGATAAACCTTGCACAAACTTTTGATCACGAAACACGATTTCATCCATATCTCTCTGTATTTAAAAAAAAACCAGTCAATTGACTGATCATTGGAAATCACCTACATTTCTTTATTTTTCCTAAATGACGGCAAGCCAGACGGAATAATTTCCCTGGGTTTAATCCAAGTAAGCTTTGTGGTAATAATTTGATAGGTTTCTTACGGGATAAATGCAAATGATGTCTTTTACAAATAATCGACAAAAAAATTGGAATTAGGGACGCGGTTTGGTTGCAAGCCTAGGTTTGGTTTGTCTTTTTTCTGTACGGGAAGCCCATGACCGTTTCTTCAAATGGAAAATGTCTGTTCTAGAAAATCCTCTGAATTGTTTTTTGTCTTTATACAGGGCGAAGCCGAAACCTGAACATTTGCCTCAGAACGATGACGTCATTGAAGACGAAGACTCGGATGTGAAGGCAGAGAGAGATAAAGTCCGCGGGATATTTCACCAAAGTTCATTTCGGTCTCCAGTAAGTCTGTCCATAAACTTACGAGATATAAATCGAATTAGGTTTTGCCCTTCACCGACGTTTTTTTAAACACTGTATACTCAGTGTGTTACCTCCCGAGTGAAAGTTGGAAAAAAATCACTCGGGTGGGACTCGAACCCACGACCTCCTGCTTTCTAGTGCAGATGTCTTACCACTCGCCCACTTTTCCAACTTTCACATCGGAGTTAACACACTGAGTATACAGTGTTTAAAAAACGTCGGTGAAGGGCAAAGTCTAATTTGATTTATATCACCCCGACGCAAAATTCCATCTTATAATTACGAGATATAGTATACACCCGAATGTTTTGGTGGATTTTTGACAAAAACATTACGGCTGATTTAGCTCAACCATTATTACTAAATGGTTGCCATGCTATAAATTGTTTTCTGCATATTGAGAATATGGGAGGATTTAGTACAGTGGTGTAAATGTGTGCTGGGGGGGGGGGATGACCAAAATAAAATAAATTGGCAGGCCGTGGTAAAGGCGGGGGGAACACCACATTTCACTAGGTAGCACTATTCATGATACAGGTGTACATCTAAATATACTTTTGCGCTTACACCCCTAAAACTTCTATCAAAACGGCATATTTAAGGCTTTTGTACTTCTATTCTCTGTTTTTCAATGCATTTGAATTGATATTGGTTGTTGGGAAGTTCTAAAAATACCTCATCATCTGCATTTTTGTTTTCTCACCGCAAAAAAGTGGGGGGATGATCCGATAGCCCATCTCTCCAGTCAAAAAGTTGAGGGGGGGGGATATATACCCCAATCACACCCCTACACCACTCCCCCTTGTGATGACTTGTGAGGACTTGTGATGACTTGTGATGACTTGTGATGACTTGTGATGACTTCTGATGGACTTCTGATGACTTGTGATGTCTTGATTACCCATCTACAAAATGATATATCCTTTTTTTGTAGAATCATGCCCAAACTGCTGGGAATTGTGTCGTGGCCGCCTCCAGCATACGCAAAGTGTTCCACAAGAGACGCTGCTGCTGTCGACCCGGAGAGGACAAAGTGGCCGTGCGTAACCTGTCGCTGAGCGTGAATGAAGGCCAGGTGTTGGGCCTACTTGGACCCAACGGAGCTGGCAAAACCACCTCCATGAACGTCATCACGGCCGACACCAAGCCTGCTAGGGGACAGGTGGGTAGTTTTAGCAGGCATGCAACTTTTCCTCGGATCCGCTGATTTCCTCGTTTTTTATTTCTCATGAATGCCATTTCAAATAGAAAAATACTGTACAAAGTCTTGTGTGGTTTGGAATTGTCATTGTTTTTTCTAAATTCCCAGTTGCATGCCTGTTTTAGGCCGTGTCAAAAACGCTCCAGGGTTGTAAAAAATGGATGGAAACTCTCTGATCAGTCAAATGGGCAGGCTATTCACGAACCAAGAAGACCACTAGCGAGTGAATGCGGTTACCATCAGAGACCATGGAGCAAATTGGGGGATATTTGAGATATTTTCTTTAGCTTGTGTTATGAATATCCGGTTTGTGAAATCCAACCGACTATTGGAATTTAAACCGAATTTATAATTTTTTTTTAGATTTTTAAACCCACCACTATTTAGAAACAGCCAATTCCTTTCATTTTGCATCAGGACTCACCCTTTTTTGGTATGCGTGTCTTTTTGAGGTGTTAATTTTTTTCATTTCACTCAATTGACATCCTTCCCCTCAGATCCAAATTGCCGGCCACGACCTCGCGTCATCCCTGAACGAAGCGTTCCGCGTCATAGGTTACTGCCCGCAGCATGATCCGCTGTACGAGAACCTGACGGTGCGCGAGCATCTCGAGGCCTATGCACTCATCAAAGGCGTCCATCCGACTGACGCCAAGGCTATAGCCAAGTCGTGAGTATCGATGAAGACTTTCTCCTGGCAGGCTTTGGTTGACAGAAACAACAGGATTGTAAGGGTGCCCCTGCATAAGTGATAGGACAAAACCATAGAGCTATATTAAGCTACTAGAGCGCTAGCTCCTCTTTCCCTATGTGGAGATACTTTGAAGCCGTCCTGGGCATAGACAATTTGAATTCATGTGCGTGTTTGTGGAACATAATAAAATCACATGGAATGGATTTTAAATAACTAGACTCTAAATGCAACGCACAAGTACAACATACGCGAACAACGTACGCACGTTTTCTGTGAGTATGACGGTTAAAAAACGTCACGGAAAAATCATCTTCAGCGCCTACGCGCACGCGCGTTTGCGTTTGCGTAAGTATGCGCAGAGCAAAATGAAACCCTCATTTACTAATTGTGCGTTTTGGTTTTGGGCGTATCAGCTTCAATAATACACCTATATAGAATACAAACACAGATATGCAAATAGCCGTACTAAAGCTGACTAAATTTTGAGTTTTCCCATAGGTTTGTGCACAGGCGTGGATGCGCCCAGCAGGCTTCATTTGATTGTGCTCTAGTAGTTATATATCCCTCTATGGACAAAACCTAAATGCAAAACTTATGTCAGTGAAAGAAAAACCCAATATGTTAAAAATGAAAGCAACATATTCACATCTATCTGATTGCAAAACATCTATTACACAATTTACCAATAAGCCCTTTGGGATATAAATTTGAAAAACATCTGGTACACTGACTTGCTCAGAATGCTTGGCACATTTTAACTTTGAATTCTCCAGACCAAAGACACTGTTGCTAATCACATGATTCGGGGCAAGCTCTTGCATAGTTACATAAGAGACGCTCGGCATCAATACATTGTTTACAATGGGTGAGAATGGCACAAAGACACCAGACCATGCCGGAGCTGGGGGTCGCTAGCATAAGGCTTCCCCGAATCACGTGATATAGTAACAGTCTCTTTGGTCGGGAGAATGCAAAGTTAAAACGTGCCAAGCATTGGATTAAGTCAATGTTCCAGATTTTACTCGCAAATGTGGCTTATTGACATCAATAAGGGTTGTTCCATTGTTTATGTAAATAAGTGGTCTTGGTTGAGACTTGTAAACAAGTCCATTGGTTCATACTTTTATTTTAAGAAACCTTCTCCCTGCCAAAAATATCCTGGCAATGCAAAGAAACTTAAAAAGACGTATTCCTTTCCCTTTCAGTTTCATGGATGCGGTTGGCATCAGTGAGCATGCCAAGAAAAAGGCCAAGGAGTTATCTGGAGGAACCAAGAGGAAGGTACATCAAAAAAAATGTTAAATTAAAAAATTCAAATTTGCCACCCCATAGTATCTAGTGATTTTGTAGAAAATAGATCAGGCTTTGAAATTCTTTATAATTGTGATTAAGCTTTTGTTTGAAATACTTGGAGTTGTACAAATCTTACTTCATTTACAACTAGCATTCCGTGTCCATTTTTTTTCTCGACAGCTGTGCTTTGCCATCAGCATGCTTGGAAAGCCCAAAATAGTGTTTTTGGACGAACCATCGACTGGCATGGATCCGAGCTCCAAACGATTTGTCTGGTAAGTAACGTTACGTGTAACGAAATTAAGGCTGCATCCAGGTTTAAAGTAACATCTGTTTAAGTTACAGTTCTAACCCAACAATCATTCCTTCTCTAAATTACCATATTTCTTGCAATCACAAAAGATATTCACTTTCGAATGCGACACCGACCCCAAAAACAGCCCAAGCTTATTGAATTATTATGTAACAATTTTCAAATGATCCGCTCCTTTCACAAGTACCCCCTCACAGGCAAACAAAGTACAGTTGGGGGTGACCGACCGACGCCATCTTGCCTGACTGCAATTTTGCTGCGACGCGCGGCCATACCACTGCATGTACAAAGTACAAATCCCCTGGTGTACATGCGTCACACACAAGGAACGGTGCGCGTCAACCAGCTCCCGCACTCCCGCCCATGGGACGTCTTTGCTAGGTAAAAGGGCGCCCTCTTTCATTGGCCGGCGCACGGAGCTCATTGGCTGTCAGACGATAATTCTCACGGGGAAGGCTGGTTCCGGCCCCACAATCAGCATCGATAATGTACAGACCGGGAGCCAGTCTGCTCGCAAAGCGTTTTTGGGAGGGTTGTAGAGTTCCAAAAAAAAAAAAAAAGTATAAATACCTGAAGCATTTCACTTTGGTTGTTTATTTGTAAATTTGCTGTGCAGGAACATCATCATTTCAAGTTTCCGTGGCGACCAGGGAGCCATCTTGACGACGCATTCCATGGAGGAAGCGGACGCTGTGTGTTCTCGGGTTGGAATCATGGTCCGTGGAAAGTTGATGTAAGTGTCGTAAGAAGACAAGTCAATAATTTATAAATAATTTCAAGTAAATAATTTATGCACTTGGTCGTAACTCAGACGCAGCTTGATCTTGAAAAACCAGTCGCTGACTGTTCTGTGTCGTCGCAAGGATGACCCGACACTGATTTACACAAAATTATGTGATAACTGCATACTGCAGGGTGTCATCTTCCGGTAGGAAGTTGTCTTTCCAATTTCAGCAACTTGAATTTGACTTTGCAAAATTTAACAAACACTAATGTGTCAGAAAATTTGCTGCGTATGAAAAAAACCAAGTCTCCTATGAAAAAAGAAACCTCGGGAAATATGCGAAAATGCAGCGCCTTGCAGAAAAGCCTGAATATTATTACCGGAGCGCCACGTTGATAGCTACGCGTACTCTGTGTACGATAGGTACGCGTTCTACGTGAAGTCAGCAGCTGTAGCAAATAAACATAGAATTAGCATAACAAAGGTGCATTGTCATATGATGTAGATGAACCTGCCCAGCTCACTGTTGACAGGTAACTAAGGACCAAATGTAGTTTGTGAACTCCGCTGACCTCGTGAACAGTCATTTTTGAAGCCAAACCTTAATGTAGTCCCCTCTCGTTTCTTTCCCTGTCAATCTCGTCAGGTGTCTCGGTACAACTCAGCATCTGAAGGGCAAGTACGGCCGTGGCTACAGCCTGGAAGTCAAGCTGAACCCGGGCCCAGCTTACTACTCCATGGACCACACCAGCGGCCAGGCTGTCCAGCTACTGGAGGGACTCTTGGCGTCGCTGGACAACCAGATCAGGAAGGTCTTCCCCAGTGCTGAGGTCATGGAGAGCTTTGGGGAGCGTGTGACGTACAAGATCCCCAGCAGAGACGTTAAGTCGCTGTCTACGGTCTTTGCTGTGCTGGAACAAGGTATGTAGCACGGTGACATTTTTTGAGTATTTTCCCCAAAATTTCAGGATTTTTTTTCAGGATTTTTCCTGATTTCTGGATTTTTTTCTCGGTATTGTTCCTGATTTCAGGAAGTTTTTGGTTAGGATTTTTTCTGATTTCAGGATTTTGTCTTGATTTTTTTCCCCTGATTTCAGAATTTTTAAGGTATCTCTGAAATCTGGAATCCCTGAGGTTTTTATTAAATGTTAAGTAGAACAAAATAAATGGGTACTTAAAAGAGGTGCCCAATTAAGGCAAGTACAAAGCAAAACCATAGACAATAATGTCACTCTGGGGTCATCGATGACCCTCAAACTCCTCTGCCAATTATTTTGTGGATTCCCCCCATCTCCCCCTGAACCTTGAACTGCCTTGAAATGTCTTTGAAGTTCCCTAGCTCTCATACACTTTCAAAATTGGAGTCTTACCCAGAAGCAGAAATTTGTCCCCATTCCAATATTTACCCCTTCCTACAAAGATAGTGGGGTTATATAATCGACATGAGTTTTGCCGAATAATACACTCCATTCTTTCAAGGACATCCCCACCACATTAATTTTCCTTTGGGTCTCTTTCAGGCAAAGAGTCACTGAACATCGAGGAATACAGCTTCAGCCAGGCTTCTCTTGAACAGGTACGATATTACTACCATTGCTGTAAATTAAAGGCAACATTCAGATCTGAAGTACCTACAATCCTGGCCAAATCTCCCTGGGCCCCCAACCCCCCGGCCCCCTCTCATTGCACGGTATGTGCTCCATCAGCTGGAGAGAACAACATTGATCGGGGGAGCAGGGGAGTGGGTGACCATGGCAGGCTCAGGAAGCGTCCCAACCGTTTTGTCCGTGATTGTAGCCGACCCCGGCAAGCTTCTTGGTTGAGTGGCCAGATATCTCAAAATCCAAAAACAAAAGTTGAATGTTCAAAACCTAACCTGTTGAAGTTTCAGCTTAGTGGATGTGACATTTTTTGAGGAAACAGTACTAAAAAACATGCACGACCTTGTCGCCACGAAACACGATTTTATCTATGGTACCCTTTATTTCTAAATATAGGTCAGTTGACTGATCATTGGACAATCACCTACATTTCGTGATTTCTTATAAATGACAGCAAGCCAGATGGAATTATTTCACAGGGTGTTTAGTACCATTACGATCTTTAATCCAACTCAGCTTGTTGGTAATAATTTGGTAGGTTATTTTTGTGATAAATACAAATGATGCTGTATGCCTTTAGACTGGATTTCATGGGTTCGAGTCCCACCAAATTCAAGCTGATGACTTTAATTCCCAATATCGAATGAAAGTCTCGACAGCGCAAAATTCCATCGTGTAAAATCATGATTACAGGCTTTCTACATTCACTTCTTTCCGCTGATGCATGACATTGTCTTAATTTGATATTTGATCATGCCTTATTCTTTCAGGTGTTCCTGGAGTTTGCCAGGATGCAGTCTGGAGAAGACCAGAATATCTCGCCTACCCATCATGCGGGAATGACCTCGCCTACCCATCATGCCGGAATGACAAACAGCGCATTCGATCTTGGTGAAAACAGTCATCTGGCCAACATGCAGCCAAATTGGCCTGCAGAACCGCCTGCCTACAGCGCTGCAGCAGAGGTATAGAGTTTGTTCTCATAACGGACATTCAACCATTTCCAGGTTTTATTTTAATGAAATTAAAAATTCATTGTTTCTGTTTTGGGCATTTGCTTCCCTCCGTTAATTTTTTTATTTTTATTTGCTGTGCATTGTATGCTGGAGAAGCATGGAGCGTCAAGCTAGGCCAGGCCCATGGGCGGATCCAGAACACAATTTTTGGGGGGTAAAAAAATTTTGGTTCCCAAAAAGTGGGGCCAAAAAATTACGGCAAGGGGTTTGAGGCCCGCTTAAAGGCCCCTAAAATGTTTTGGATTCTAGATGCTCTGTGGTACGATCTGAGGCAATTTCTGACCTCTTTAACCCATTTTTTTTTAGGAAAAGGGTGTGGTGTATGCAGTGACTGCCTTTATTGCGAAGTCACTTAAAAACAAAAACAAATTGGGTTCATTTTTTTTGGGGGGGGGGTGAGCCATGGCCCCGTTGCCCCCCCCCCTCCCTGGATCTGCCCTTGGCCAGGCCGCATATTAAAATATCAAACACAATAAATTGTACAAAATGTGGCTAGTTGACTCAAGAAATACAATCTTATGTTACCAATTATTTTTTAAAAATGTATGGATCCAACTTCCAGTGATATGATCAAGTACTAAGGTGCTTCTAATGTTTTTTAATTTTTTATATGTTTTTGGACAATCTTGCTTCCTTGTAAAATAAAACTGTGTCAGTGCAAGATCCCAGCTTTAACCAGGTTATGTTTTAACATTTGGGCGAATTTGCGAATGGATTTTGAAACTTTTTATTTAAAAATATATGAACGTCACATCGTTTGTCCTGCAAACAATCTGAATCTGAGTGGTACAACATGTGTCATAGTTTTGGGGTTTTTTGGGGGTTTTTTTTGCGTGTCTCAAAACTTTGTATTTATTTGTTTAGATCAGTAAGGGTTGCATATTTGAAGGGAAAAAGTACTTAAAACACAGAACTGAAATATTTTCACTTTAGAAAACAAATGTTACTAAAGATTGATGAATTCCCCAAACCCAATTTGAGGGGGGGGGGGGCCTGCTGTGACACCCCCAAAACAAAGTTTCTAACATAAGTGCATTAGTAAGAATGTGCTGCATTACCTATATGTCTGCCCCCCGCAACAATCGGGCAGAAACAAAATATGACTGGCCTGACACCTCCCCCCCCCCTCCCACCCCTGCAACAATTTCTGGATCCGCCTCTAGATGGATTCGATAATTTGGGGATTTTAAATAGGATTTGGTCTGTTGGAATTGAGAAGACGTACATTTTTGCAAGGAGTATATAATGACGATTTTAGGAACGACTGGTCACTTCATATCTTTCTTACCTGCTTGACGTCGGGGCACTCAGGGCCTATCTTTCAAACTCCACTCAATCTTTTAAAAATAAAATCAGTGCATTTTTTTCTTTTCCTGAAATTTTAGAATTGGCCCTGCACTCTATTTAGAAATGTTTTATATATTTAGAAATATAACAAAGCCTACAAATTTATGAAATATTTATATTCCTGTAATCCTTGCCTAAAATGTATGAAATGTTTGGGTTTTATGGTAAATGCATGGTGTTGTTTGAAACATGTGTACGGGTGTCTTATCATGTGTGTGAAACACCTAGATACAAATCTATGTTGTATTTTTCTGTACTTTGTCAAGAGTAATCCCGTTCCTAATTACGTTTAATTTGTAACTGATAGATCACTACAAGAGCTTTATTCTTAGTCAATGTTGTATTATATGTCAAAGGATGAGAGCTGATTGAAGAAAATTGAGTAACATGACCTGGTACACGGTACCCTGTGGAGACATGGGTATAATTATAGGGAATACAAGATTGTATACGTCTCCACAGGGCAATTACTATAGGTGAATACGTCTCCACAAGGTTATAACGAAATAGATATATGGATTTAACTCAAAAACTAGTAATTTTCCAAGGTGTGTTGATGTGTCGCAAATTCGAGTGAAGTATTTTATGCAAGGGATATTGAGTCCGAATTTAGGCCCAGGAAATTAATTTTAGTTCAAATAGGAGCATTTTGAAACTTTTTGAATTAAAAGAAATGACTCCAAAAGAATTTCAGTATCTGTGTTTTTAAAAATCCATGTTTACATTCAAATTATCTGAAAAAGGCGACTAAATTTAGCGTTGGGCGAAATTTGAATGACTATTTAATGTTATTGAGCAATTGCAATTGCAAGCTGTGTAATACGTAGTGAAGAAAATGAATGTGGGTTTTCATTTTGCTTATTCAATAGTCTGGCAACCATATCCTAATTAAGGTTCAAAGTAGGGAAACTTTAACTCTTCACAATCTGTTTGGAAAGGTATTTAAATTAAGAAACTAAATAACCAACTTTCAAATAATTTGATATGGTAATATTCATGTTGATCATAGTGTAATGCTAATACCAAAAGTGCAAAAAATTATCTGTCTTTGAATGCTTGGTTTTGCTTGAAATATGTGTATATTTGAAATAGGTGTATATGTGTATGTTTTATCTTGTGATACAAATCAAATGTGGAAATTCCATTTATCTGAAATAGGCAAATGAAATTTATATAATGTTTGACATTTTAGCAATTTTTAATTACTATTTAAAAAAATTGTTCTTGAATTGATGCAGTAAGCTGAGTAAATTATGGTAAAGGAAAAAAAAGCGGGTTTTTATTTTGCTTATTCATAATTTTTACAATTGTATCTTATTTTGGTGGGAAGTTACAGATGTTGACAATATTTTGATATGGAATTTAGTTGGTATATACGTGCTTTTCACACACAAAAATCCGAACAAAATTTAAAGGAATATAATGTCATGTAACGAATAAATGTGCTTGTGTGTTTGTTTTTGCACTGGGGCCTTTGTGCAGTTTTAAAAAGTGTTTTTAAATAGCGCGCTCCAGTTGAAAAATTGCGCACCCCCATTATTCAGAACGAATTAGGAGCGTCCCACTCATAATTCAAAAGTTACAATTAATTGATTACTAAAGTCGTGTGCCGATTTTTGTTTGGGTGCGATGTCTCATTGGAAAGCTCATAAGAAATGTACTAGCTAGAAAACTTATCATTTCAATTTAAAAATCTATTTTTTTCAGGGTGCTACACCCAAAGCAGGTATACACCAACAATTGAGAACACTGTTATCTGAAATCTAAAACTATATTTTATGATTGATTGCCAGAGTATATTTTAATGTATAAGTTTTAAGTGCAGCTGTTTTTAAAATGTTAATCACACAACGTGCATAGTAACATGTACATATGGTCAATGTAGTGTTTTAGTGTCCACTTATAATTATAAGTCCCCCGGCCGGTTGGAAGAGCTGTAAAAACACTATTTACTTGTTAATAACAAACATATTCCAATTCTGTTTACTTATTTGCCTTTAATACATTCCATTTCAATGGTACTTGAAACTCTGTAATCTTTAACCATTAATATGCATATTTAAATGGTCTCATAATTGGATGATGATAGGTGCCTTGTAAATCTTGATGAATGCAAAGTTGATTTTTGATTCGAATTGTATTTTTAAAAAGCCAAATCCCATAGCAGCAATGGGCAGCTGGTAGCATACTAAAACAAACGAATTCTACAAATTATAAAAGACTGTTTTCATGGGAAATTTGGAAAGAAGTTTTAAAAAGAAAGGTTTGACTTTGCTGGGGCTGCATGCACGCACAAAATTCATGAGAACTATATAACTCGCATTGATTTTCATGTTATAGTAAAATGTTACCAGCAAAGTTTTGTTCGGTCCACACTTTCGATTTAGATATTGGAATTAGAGTTCCTGTATACATGACCATGTACAGAATAAACTTTTATTGAGGAAAAAACCCAGATATTTTGATTATTGTCCTTTCTTTGGTGTACCAGTTTTCTTTTATTAAATATAAATAAATAAAGGAATACCCTGTTATATCTATTGCCATGGGGTCATATGAAGGGCAGGGATGGGTGAATAATTTTATATATTACTTAATATACAAAGTCTACCAAAACTTTGCAAAAAAGGGCGTACATTTCCACGTAGCTGTGATATAAACTGAATATTCATATATTCAAATTCCTTCTGAAAGGTTGAGCCCTGCGGCTATTGAAATTGATGGAACTGCATCTCTAGCTATATGCACACACACTGCAAAAGACGCCTTGAGCCGGTTAGTTTTGTCTAAAGGCGTTTTGCAATTCTATATCTGTTGTGCACGTGTACCGTAATAGGCTTAGAACGAAGACGACCTGTCCGGCGAATGCAACGGAGTCTATTTTCTTTGTTCATTTCCTTTGTTGAATCTGGCGTTAACAATAAAATGTTTCCATTGAGGCGAAAGGATTAAACGCCGCTATCTTTTTCTGCGCTTGAGTGCATCTGAATGGGTGTTTTTGAAGCGGAAAATCACGAAATACAGCTCTAATACAGCATTTTATCCCACAAAACGATACTTTTTGCAGAGGAAATTGCATTCTGAACAAGACTGTAGTTTCAAAATGCAAAAATTCGCCGTATTAAGAAAATTGATGTCAATTTTTTTGGCAGTTCCAAGCCAAAACTTTCCCCATTCGAACGTAGGCGGCGCTATATATATTTCATTCGTGCGCGTGCACTGAAAAATTGGCCCAGCGAATGCTCGACACGCATACTTATAGACATTAAGGGGCGGGGTCCGGTTTAAGAAGGTGGGGCGTGGGGGTTAGGTCTGGTAGACCATGGAGGAAGGAATACAGACCTGATAAAAAATATGGCGAGAAATATTAAAAATTAATGTAAAAATATCGATGCTAATAAATACGATAAGTATTTATGAGTTTTGCACTAGTGTAGAATGAGATTTGGTTGGCTTGGGACCTGGTACGGTAAAACCGTGTGATGTGTCGTGGGGGTTAATTAAAGGGTGGGTGAGGGTGGGGTGGCGAATAAGATTTTTTGGGAGGGGGGGAGGGGTAAGTGGGAGCGGTGTTTCATAAACGTTAACAGTATTTAAAAAATCCTTTTATTATGAAGAAAACCTGCAGCCATCCCCTCCCATCCCACAATAGCCGGCTAGAGCGCACTGGATACTCCTTGAGTCGACCGGCCGATAACGCCTCAAATTGACAGATTTGACTGTACACATCGTATGGGGGTAATAGCGCCACCTACGTTGAGAAATGGAAAGTTTTTCGATTTTGCCAGTTTCAGACCAAAAGTCGTCCGAATCAACTTCTGAATTACAAAGAATTACGAAATTTTAACACAACAGGGATGTTTATTGGGTTTAATTATGTACAGAAGTGTCTTGTCTGAGTTTCTAGCGTTTCTGTAGAGCCTGTATTTCGAGATTTAGTGCGAAAATCTTCGGATATTCCCCGTGTGGAATCTATCCAAGCATGAAAAAAGATCGAGGTCTCTAATCCGATTCCCTCAATGGAAACATTTTATTGTTAACGCCGGATCGAACAAAGGAAATTAACAAAAGAAATGGCCTTCCCTGCATCCGTTGAACACGTCCACTTTATGCATAAATCTAGACCAGTACCAGTTTTAGTTCATTAATTTCCGCAGTATTGTTGCAGTTTAAACACTCTCCCTTTCCTAATGAGTTATCATCTCCTAAATTGGTTTTATCTCCTACAAATTCAGAATTCAACACATAATTACTTCTTCTTAAGCCTGTGAGTTGCGTCTACGCGTACCTGGGCGTGAACACGTGTAAAGCCAAAACGAATCCCACTTCTTAAGCCTAACAAATACTCACTCAAAGAATCGAAATACTAAGTAGGTTTGCGGAACGGCGCAGGACTCGCTATTCGGTGACCCAGGTTCGAATCATGAGGGGTTTATCTTTTTCTTCCGATTTTTATTAACTTATTCATTCATTTTTCCTGTCATTATATTATTTGACATTGCCCCCTTAATGGTGAAAAAAAGGATCTCTGTATTATATTTTAATTTAATTCGCCCGATGAAATTTGAATTATGTTTTTCTGTCAATTTTTCTAATCATTCTTGTTTTCCCTCTTCGTTTTTTTCTGTGTAGCCCCCTCCCCCAACACACACAAAAAAACACACGAAAGAAAATGACACACAAAAATGAAGAACTTCACTGGATATGCAATAATTCATTTGTTGGGGTTTATTTTTCAAACATTAACAGTGACCAAATTTGACTTCTCACTGTCCTTAACTTCTGTATTTTGCTACAATCAATTGAGCAGGTTGATCTGAATATATTACAATTTGACATGACATTGAATTACTTGTACGTAGGTACATGACTGTGTAATTACACAAAAAGGGGTTTTCCAATAAAATTGGCACACAATTAATAGTTACATTTACATACTGTAGGCTGTAATGAAAATTAAAATCATCCCGTAAGGTAAATCTTGCTGTAAATAAATGAGAGTAACTGTATCAATTCTTTGGAAAATATAAGAAACAAACATACATAAGTACATTTGGGCAAAATTACATACACCAAAACAAAATGCATCAAACATGTGTAAAGATTTCCCTCAAGGACAATTATAAAGTTCAGATAAACGGCCAGTGTTTTTTTGTAAGTGCGATTTGGGTCATGAGTTGGATTAAATTTAAAGGAGTGATTATTGTAAAACACATAGTAAAGTTGGTACATACGTGCTTTTTCACAATTTCGATTTCCTTTTCCGAACGAAATTTAAAGGAATATAATGTCATGTAAATTTAAAGGAATATAATGTCATGTAACAAATAAATTTGCTTGTTTATTTTGTAGGCCGTTATACAGTTTTAAAAATTGGTTTTAAATGACGCGCTCCAGTAATTTTAGCACACTGTTCAGAACGAATTAGGAGCGTCCTGCTCTTAAATCAATAGACATTATAAATTAAAAGTGTCACACCCAGAAAGCACGTGTACACCAATTTACACATAAAAATAGAACGATGTACGGTGGCACAAGACATCAAGTGTAATTGATTTGTCGATGATAACAGCTCAAAATTCTTGAATCTGGTGTTTGACATAAATCAAGCAAAACATCTTTTGTTTTTTTTTGTTTTTTTCAATTTCGATCTACTTTTCCATGTATGTGACCTATTTTTGAGTAGTATAATAGGGGTGTAAGTGGCGCCACCAACGTCAAAATAGCCCCCCCTCCCAAAAAAGCCAATTCTTTTGAAAAAAAAATTGAGAGCCCCACAAAAGCAAAATCCTCGGTGGACAACCGAGTATGTTGTTTTTGTTCCATTAAAGTTTACTCCAATTCAGATTGTATTTTTTGCACTGACCTGACCACATTCTATTGTTTTTAATTGATTGTATTAAATTTATTGTTTGACAAATTTTTCCTTAATTGGTCTGTTTAATATGGGCGGTGCCATTAACGTAAAGCAAAAAAGCGTTACGGTAAAGAAATGACCAAATCAATAGACAAAATGTCAATTCCACACGACAGGTATATCAAGAGTTATAAGAAGGCCATGTCTGTATTGTTTGGAGAAATTTCAATGCTTGGCACAATTTGATTAAAAATGTTAAACCCCTGGCAATTGTTTTAATTTTGGCCGAAAAAAAATCCTTGAAGTTTAGCGGCCTCAAAACACATTCCACGTGTTAATGAATTTCACTTCTGCAACAAATCAACTTGAACACAGCTCCTGTTCAACTTAGAACTGATCACAGAATTTGGAGAAATTAGTAAAATACCTACGCCTCAAAGGCGAAAGTGTCATGAATTCACGGATGATGACGGTGTAAAAAACACCAATTAATTTGCGTCCTGAATTAACTAGCGCCCTCTACCGATGATTAGATCGAGGCGTGATTATTCGAATTCGTACCCTCGAATTAATCGGAATCGAAAAATACAGTAACCACAAACAAAATGGCGGCTGCGGGAAGAGGAACTTCTCGCGTTCTGCTGAAGTTGAAGCGAAATGTGGAGGAAGGGAACTACTACGAAGCACATCAGATGTATAGAACGTTGTACCATAGGTAAAGCATTTGAGGGGGGAATATTGTTGTCATAAGTCAACGTAAAAGTAGAACGAGCTGTGAGTTTATCACTAATTCGCAGTTCCATTTGGACATTGCGTGGTCGATCTCATCAGTACATGTAGTAGTCACTGGTAGTACGTACGTGTGCTAATGTGTGCTGGTCATGCGGGTGTGAACTGGGCGGGCTAGTCCCTTTTCATCAGTTGCATCATACATACAGTTGGGAAAGAGTTCCATATTGCGAATGTCACTAGTTTTTCCCTGCATTGCTGCAATGACTCATCCACCATCAAGGAGGGAATGTGTCCTAAAAATAGTCAAATTTGTTTAGCACTGACAATGACATGACGGAATACCACTTAGCAGGGAAAATATTGTGCATTTGCTAAGTTGGAAAACACAGAATGTTTCAGACCAGTCTCATACCCTATTCTTTCTGGCCAGTAATTCACCATCTGAATATATCTCATCTGCAGTGTCTGTTAAAAATCTCCAATTCAGAGGCAGAGTTTATATAATTTTTGTCAGAATTCAATTTAAATTTCAGTTCTCCCAAACCAAGTCTAATATTACTAATAATATTATTATAATTCGTAGGCCTATTTTTTAATATTGGACTAAGAATAGTAAATTTTAAGGAAAGAATGTTGCATCCTGATGCCACTTTTTTATCATATTTATAATATATCATTGCAAAAAGAAACATGAATCTTGGACTGAGGAAAACACTCAATTCTGGTTCTAATAAAAAGTGTTAACAAGCGTCAACTGGCATAGTATTTGTCCAGCAGTCGAAAAATGGCACAGACCGTGAAATTTGGCCCACACTAAAAAAGTAAAATGGCCTTTCCCCCATTATCCAAAACCAAATGAGATTAAACCTTCAGTAGTCATTTACGAAGCAAAGGATCGACTTGAAACAGAATTTAATACACCAACTAAAATATGAACAAAAATTGAAACAGAACTACACTGACTAAAAATAAAATACGAACGAAAATGAAGATTTTGGAGGCTTTTGAGATAGAACCGTCGCGTCGCAGCTAAACTGTGTTGTGGTGAAATTTTGAAATCACAACATGCGCCTGAAACGAGTGTGGTAATATGTCTCCATACAGTGTGGTGTACATGTACATGTATGTGGTTACCATACCAGTTTCAGATGCGCGCTGTAAATTTCGCCACAATAAATAAAAAGACAGAAGATATTGCAAATGTATGATATAAAAAAAGGAGATGGCAGGAGAAAAAA
This sequence comes from Patiria pectinifera, assembly GCA_029964075.1. Classification (NCBI taxonomy): domain Eukaryota; kingdom Metazoa; phylum Echinodermata; class Asteroidea; order Valvatida; family Asterinidae; genus Patiria; species Patiria pectinifera. The sequence continues at coordinate 21,620,350 of CM057146.1, forward strand.
GAAAGGAAAAGGGCGGGACAAAAACTGGATTATTGTTTTACTTGGCCTTGGTTATATTGTATGGTTTTGTATTATTTCATAGGTACATGGCACAGAAGAAGCATGCTGAGGCGATAGAGTTGATCTACTCAGGAGCATCCTTGCTACTGAGCCACAACCAGGTAAACAACATCAACTCAATATCTAAGGCTATGGCTAAGCTGAGATAACTAGGTTTATAAACAACCAAATCAATATCTAAGTCACAAACTAAGACTATGGCTAAGCATAACTAGGTTAAAAAAAAAATTAAATCAATTTCTAAAACTATGGCTAACCTAAGATAACTAGGTTAAAAAAAATAAAATCAATATCTAAGACTATGGCTTTGCTAAGATAACTTGGTTAAAAAAATCGAAGCAATATCTAAGCCTATGGCAAACCTAAAAAAAAAACAGGTTAAAAAAGATCAAATCAATATCTAAGACTACTAAACCTAAGACAACCAGGTAAAAATGATCAAGTTAATTCTCATGTCGAGAAGGTTTTGAAAGTTACAGTTTAAGCCACCAGAGACGGAAAATTCAGTTAGAAGAGTTTAGTGTTGCAGGCCAAAAAATAGTTGTGGTGTCACTGAACTATTAAAGCGTTAAATTTAACATCCGCTGTCAAAAGTTCTCTCTGATTTAAATTTTTTTCCCCTGCAGTATACTAGTGGTGCGGATCTGTGTTTGCTGTTGGTTGAAGCCTTCAATACATCTGATACCCCTGTCGTCACTGAAAATATAGGTAAAAATACTTTCAAGCTAAATTAGACACAAAATATTTCCTACGATAGACATTAACCTTCCTTTTTGAAGAGTCGTAGACTTTCGAATGAGACATCGACTGGAAAAATATCAGCCTTTGCTTAGTTGTTGAATTAGTACTTTACAATTTCAAATTTTGGCTGCTAGAAAATAATTCCGTTCTTGCGGAGTAGGCTGGTTCCGTCCCACAATCAGTATTGATTATGTAGGGACTGGAAGCCAGTCTGCTTTTCAAGCGGATCTGTTTGTACCCAAAACAACAACAAAAATGTTCAGAGATTTACAGATGTCAAAAAAAAGGGGGAAAGAGAGTTTTTTGTTTGGAATAAAGCACATGTTTTGAAAACTTTATTGCATTGTTTCTGTTGTGTTCTTCTTCCCCCGTTCAGATAAAGTAGCTAATCTTGTCTGCATTATCCCTGCCGAAGTGCCGGAGAGAGGCAAGTGTATCAACTCCGCTTTGCAGTGGTCCAAAGCCAGTAATCAAGCCATCAAAACGGGCGACCCAGAACTCCATCAAAGATTAGCCGTAACACTCTGGAAAGGTACCATTAATTTGCTAATGTGTTGAACCAGGGTTACAGTCGATGTACTTGTTATGGCTCACAAGTACATCACAACTAAGTAAAAATAGAGAGTAATGGCTGTCACTGGCCAATATGGTCCATCAGGCCGGCGTTTGTCTCCGGTTTCCTCGGCCTGAAACAACAGAGAATATTTCCATTTTTCCATGGATGGGATCATGGGATGACAGTCTATCGTAGGCTACTCCCCAGCTAATGCCGGTACCTATTTATACTCCTGGGTGGAGAGAGGCATGTGAAGGTGAAGTGGCTTGCCCAAGGACACAAAATATGACCAGCAGCTGGATTTGATCCCTTAACCCTCTGATCATGAGTCACGAACCCCAATCACTAGGCCACACTCCCCCCTAGTCTCATATGACAGAGGACGCACAATAACAATGAAATGCCTTTGTTCGAGTTTTGTATCGATACATTAAACAGCCAGAAAAAAATGTCTGTAAAGACTTCTCAAAAATATTTCTCAAATATTTGTTGCTTAACAGAGAAGAATTATATGGAGGCACGGTATCATTTCTTGCACTCGTACGACGGTGAAGGATGTGCCTCCATGTTGGTTGAGTACCAAGTGACCAATGGCTACCCGAGTGAGGTGGATATGTTTGTAGCTCAGGCTGTCTTTCAGTAAGTCACTTTGTTTTTTGGGTTGAGGTGGGGGTGAGGTGGGTTGGGGTGGGGTTGGGTGGAGTTGGGATGAGGTGGGGTTGGGGTGGGGTGGAGTTGGGATGAGGTGGGGTGGAGTTGGGATGAGGTGGGATTGGGGTGGAGTTGGGATGAGGTGGGGTTGGTGTGGATGGGTTGGTTTGGGTTTTGTTATTTAGGTTTTTTTTTAGTTTGTTTGAACCACAATTGTAATCAAAACATTGCAAGTCAATCACAGTCCTGAATCAAGTGATCAGTTGAAATATCAAATAGATCTAACTCTGAAACTTACTATTTTTGGAACTTGTAAGGCTTTGTCCACAACCAACTAGTTTCAGACGAAGTTGCAGTGTGGTTAAATAGCAATTTCAGAATCAGAAGTGTTTGAAATTTCACCTACTAGTTCTGGATGACTGAAATAAAACAAAGTTATTTGAATAGACAAAAGTTGTTTGAATAGACAAAAATTGTTTTTTACTGTCCGTGTTTATGTAAAACAAAAGAAATGGGTATTTTAACGAGTGCCTTTAGGCAAATACAAACATAGACCATAGACCCTATGTGGCTCTGGGGCCCTCGACGACCCTCAAACCCTCTGCTGATTATTTCGTAGATTTTTCATTCCCTCTTCCCCCCCCCCTCGTTCATGGCACAATTACACCAGTCAGAATTCAGAGCTTATATTATGTTCCCTAGTCCACCAGAAAGTTCAACAATTCTCATTTTTTATCTCCAGGTACTTGTGCCTCAAGAACAAGGCCTGTGCCTCGTTGACCTTTCACATTTACACCGAGAAGCACCCGGCTATAGAGAGCGGTCCACCGTTCATTCTGCCGCTCCTGAATTTCCTCTGGTTCATGCTGACGGCAATAGAAGGGTAGGTCGAAATTTTGATCGCTGTGAAAAGTTTCTTTTGTTTACCAGAGATTGAAGTGGGCTTCTCATGCATTTTGTTCATTTCCAATAATAACACCACTCAAAATCCATAGAAGAATGTTCAAAACCTAACCTGTTGAAGTTTCAGCTCAGTGGATATTATGCTTTTTCGAGAAAGGTTGATCACAGAAAAAAACACGCAATTTCACCCATAGCACACTTGTACTGCCAAAAATCTGTCAATTGACTGATCGTTGGAAATCACCTACATTTCTTGATTTCTTCTAAATGATGGCAAGCCAGACAGAATAATTTCATACGGTGTTTAGTACGAGTATGATCTTTAATCCAAGTAAAATCTTGGATAATAATTTGGTAGGTTAATTTTGGGGATAAATGCAAATGATCCTATATCCAGTTCACACTGGAGGCCGTGTATACACGTAAAAGGGTTGCAGTATTCGTAACGGATGACAGATAAAAAGGCAGGGAGCGAGGCCAGAAATATCTGTCAGTGACACGCTCGCAGCGAGTGGGCACGGCCGGAAATATGCGTGTGCTGCCTGAATGTGATGGCTGCAACCCGCCTGGCTTGAGGTCAAGTGAAAAGTAATCCCGCGCCTCGTTCAGTTCTCGTCAAAATAATCCTGGCGTGAACTGGTTATGGTGCCTTAAGAAAGGTTAATTTTTTGAAAATCCATCATTCTATAAAACTAAAGACAGTGCTGTTCTTTTGTTTTTCTCTCTGTAGTGGCAAGCTGACTACTTTCACGGTGCTCTGTGAGCGATATCAGCCCAGTCTCAAGAGAGATCCCGTTTACTTGGAGTATCTGGATAGAATAGGACAGCTGTTCTTTGGTTTGCCCCCTCCGGCTGGGCCCAGTACGGGAGGAGGGATGCTAGGTAAGTCACCCCCTCCCAACCAACCCCACCCCCACCAAGCATGACCGAATCTGCCTGCTTGCCCTGGGCTTAACCACCTAAAAGAATTGTGCAGGGATTTGAAATGTTTTCCATACTCCACAGAAGATTACCTCATAAGGAAAGTGTGGATGCTAACTCTATGGGCAAAAGCGGTTGTGTAAAAGTTGGAAGGGTTGCGAAGTGCAGAAGACCATGAGGAGTTAATGGGAATTTTCTGCACAGGGCACATTTTAGTTCGATACATTTGTCCTGATTTTTCCCCACAGATAACCTGCTGCGTGGTTTTCTCGGCGGCGAAACGGGGAACGATGAGGGCACGGGCTCGTCAAGGCCTGCAGAAGAGGAGCTGGACTGACGGCAACGTAAAATTATCAGAAAATATTGGTACATGTAAAATTAATGTTCATCACTGTCGAGTGCGGCAAAGAGTTGCTGCCAATTTTTTTGGAAGGAACTGTTGACCAGAGTCAACTGCTTTACACGCAACACCTGCCATGAATGTGTTGCACCCAAACTAAGAACTTGTCTTTGGTCTCAACGTTTCGACTAGCCTGCTCTAGTCATCGTCAGGAGACAGTCTCCTGATGACAACTAGAGCAGGCTAGTCGAAACGTTGAGACCAAAGACAAGTTCTTTTAGAACTTAAAGCAGGACTGTTCTCATCAGAACAAAAAAAATACTTAGCGAAAGTGATAATAAGCAGTTCTTTTCAGAACTAAATATCTTCTAAGCAGTAGTTATTACCACATGGTGTTACCGCAAACCAAAACGATAGCCATCACCTAGTAATAATCGGGGAGATTACAGACTAGGAGTTTTGGATCATTTCTCTGAATCATTAATTAGATATCATGGTTAATGTCACTGACATCACACTTTCATAACGCTAGAATTGCCCAGGTATCAAATGATTTCAAAGTAATTTATCTCCTATTAACTGCCCTTCACTGCACTAAAATGCAGACTTTGCTGAAGGTTGCTTATCCAAGTGTTAAAGAAAATGCAGTTGAATTTCTTTCGAATGGAATGCTTTGCCTGCAATTCTAGTCACGTGCTATTTGCGTTGAAAAAAAATATACTTACAGTGGCAAATATTACAGTAGAGTTATTTAATTTTCAAAATGTATTTTTGTTGTTTTTGCGTAAGCTTTTGAAACAGATTCTGAGAATCTGAGAATGTTGTCACGCGAATTCAGATAGTTATTTAAAGTCGTTATTAATTTAAGGAGTGTTTCACGCTAAATTGCAATCGCAAGAATTGGAAATAAATCAAGATGTATTAATAGGTTTTTGCTAAAGCAAGAATTTTTGAAATTGTCAATTTTCTAAAACAAGATACTTCTTGTGTGATGAGTGTCACGGCAAGTTCGGTGGTTGAGTGGTAAGACGTCTGCACTAGCGAGCAGGAGGTTGTGGGTTCGAGTCCCACCCGAGTAGTTTGTCAAATTTTTTCTCGCAAGCCCTAGGACAACGCCGAGTGTTCCGTGTTTATAAAATTCATTGGCAAAAGGCAAAACCCGATAAAAAAAAAATTCTTCTTCCCGCAAGTAAAATAAACGGCTACAAATACATGTAGATTTATAACTTAATATATGCAGCAAACCCCCAAGGGGGTTTAAGGCTTTTATTGGGATACAAATATTGAAATTGGTAAACAATTGTAGTATTCACAACTTAGTTTTCATTGATTCTTAATGGCATATAGCCATGACCAATTACACTCTGTACATGTTAATCTCAGTGAAATAAAACTCGGTTTTTGATGTTACTGTTGTGTCCGTGTATTATCAGTGCTAGTTATAGGTAGTGGTGCGCATTTACGGGTAGTACGGAAACAGGTTACACTATTGAAGTAAAACACGGGTACCCGGTTACCCGTAATCGGAACCCCACCCCGAATCTCGGAAGTTGTCTGAAGGGCCTTTTAGCTTTACGGTGTAACTGCAACTTTCGCGAGCGTCAAAAAATAAATATATTTCATTACATGAAATCTGTTCTGGTTTTGCATGTAGCCTGGTTTTCATTATGAAAATTCCCCACGAATGGCATTCACAACCTTTTGTTGGTCTTGTTCGCTTTTGGACTTTGTGTAAAGCAGAAAAATTTGCTTTATAGCCAATGAACACACTGTGCAAAAATTGAGAATCGGTCACAATCACATGATGTTTTGGCTTGAAACCAATCTCTGCTTACCGCAAAACGTTAATGCTAAGCATGACTTGTGTGCATGGGAGATCCTAGAAATTTGACACGGGGCCGTCGCGCATCTCACTCTGAGCCGATGTTACTTGAGAACACGACGGGGGTGCACTGCAGATTGCGTAGATTCAGCAACACGCAGGCATGACTGCTGACGAATCGCGGGACCGTCACTAATAAGACTTTCTGCCCAGCATTACCTACAAACAAAATGAAAGTAAAGAATCTATAAGCTATATCAAAGCTGTAAAGGACACACAACGACAAAAACTTTGCTATGAATTCAACGCAATGACAAGCTTGAGCATGTTTGAAAGTCAATTGAAAGTCTTGCATGACAATCAAAATGAAACCCGACCACCAAGTGACATGGAGAAGCTCCTGCCAGAGCTTAAAAATTAATTCCAGAAGCATTTTTTTTTGACAGATTGAGGACACATTACCAAGTTCTTTGCATGAAAAACAAAAATGTAAACTCTGTATTTGCTTCATTTGGTAAAATCTACGTTTAGCAGCTGTTAAATAAATTAACAAATCACAACATTGTACCAGTTACGAAAAAAGACACATGTAGAAAAATAAACAAAGTATAAGTGAATTAAAGCTCTAACAGATGTTTAAGATTTCCCAAACATTCAATACCATTTCTGTGAAGATTTGTAGAAGACAATTGTAAAGATACTACCAGATAAGTTGGCCATATTTCTACAAGAAAAATTAGGTTTTTCAGGGAAAATAAAATTCGCAAAAGATGAAAGGTCAGATTTGAAAAGTTGGAAATCTTACAATTGATTCTAAATATTGACATAAGAAAATGTTTAGAATTTTAAAGCAAGATTCTTAAGCGGCTGTTAATTTACCTTTGAAAAATCTACTTTGGAATTTGGTCTGGTTGCCGGCAAAGTAGACATGTGGACACTCGGACATGATGAACGGATCCTCGTTGTAGTAAGGATAACAGGCTGCCAACAAAATGAAAACATGATTAATTACACTTAAGGAATGTACAGAACTTTTTTTAAAAAGGCACCATATTATTTACTCCTATCAAACTGATTTATTTATCTGCATTTATGTTGTCTTTTCGAACTGTCTCATTTAAATCTACATATGTCAAGCAAATTCTTGAATGATGACTTTTTTTTTTTTTTTGGTTTGAAGTAGAACATTTACAAATGATATCTAAAATTATCTTGGGTTGAGGTGGCTATCATACCAAGTGTGTCGGGAGCTGTAGGAGCGATGTGACTGGCTCTTAGGGTAGCCTCCAAGATTCCAATGCCATCCTCCAGGTCTGTGTACTGGAATATGTCTGTAATGTTCTGGCCTGAGGAGCCAAGAAACCTGAAAAAAAGTTAAAAAAAAATAATACTAACAAAATATTAAAATAAAATAAACCACATAGGAAAACTGACTAGGTGCATTATAATCATTTTTTCAAAGTTGAACAAAGAAATTGACCGGAGCGGGGTTTGAACCTGCGACCTCCGGATTACCGTTCCGGTGCTCTACCAACTGAGCTATCCGGCAAATTCAAATAAGAAATAGTTGAATCCTTACCTGACACCGTCGACGGATGCCTCGTAGGGATTGGTGACAGACCGCATTGTGGGATAGACGGACGCCTGAGGGAACATACATCTGTGCAGAGGCTGCTGGGGTAGAAAGCAAAAGGCCGGGTCGGATGGGCCTGGCATCACGTCCACCGCGACACAGCTCTGTCGTGAGGTCAAACTCAAAGGTTATTCTTCAGAGACAACATGTTATTAAATCTGGATAGCTCAATGGCCATTGTGCGCTGTGCACATTGTTTGAAGCCATGCGCTGGTTCCCAGTCTCTCAATTTGAATCATGGTATGGGAACCAGTGTAACCATTCCCATTGTACATTTATCACAAAATTCTAAATGCGATTCAAGTATATTAACACTTTTTGTCTTAACAGAAATTAATACAAAACACTTTTAAGTCACAAATTAATTTATAATTTCTAAGACATGAATAAATATAATAGCTTGCGGTTATATTATGAGATTAGAGATTAGTAGTTGCCTCTTCAAAGATGAAATTTATTTCATCATTAATGATGAAATATTCATAGAATACGTGAATATTCAGCACAGAATCGAACATCGGGGGCCTGAGAGATTTCAATGTAAATGCACAGACTTGGGATTTCCCCATATTTCTCATCCTATGTATAAGTATTCAACTTACAGAAACTAAACAATTATGAAGAATATGAAATGAAACCCTTTGCAAAAACGAAACTCCACTCACCGCTAGTTGCGCTAGTACATCGTCCAAGGCCTTCACCGCTTCCACGGTACCCGCCTTGACTTTACGACTCAGATATTTGGCCTGAAAAGAATTAAATTATCCCGTCAGCACTTGTATTACATTGTAGTACATTATATCTAGTCCTTAATGAAGCCATAAACCATAGAGGGATGGGGCAGGGTTAGGGGAGGGGGGGTATAAGGAGTAACAGACGGCGTTTTGAAGCAGTACAGGGAATAAAGGCACACATCGTCATATTGAAGGTGTGATTCTAAAACCTCAAATTGTGGTTAGGGTTTTTGACTCATGATCAGAGGGTCAGGGGTTCCAATCCAGCTGCTGGTCATATGTTGTGTCCTAGCTTGGGCAAGCCACTTCACCTTCACTTGCCTCTCTCTACCCAGGATTATAAATGGGTACTGGCAATAGCTGGGGAGTAACCTGCGATGGACTATCATCCCATCCAGGGGGAATAGAAATATTCCCAGTCGTTTCATGTCAAGGAAACCAGGAATAAACACCGGCCTGATGGGCCATATTGGTTCGTGACAGACTTAACTTTTGACTGTAACAAAGAGAGCGGCAGGACCCTTGAATGTACTACGGCCATATGCCCGGCACTCTCTGAGAGTGAGAAGGGACTAAATACTCACCGTGCTGAGGACATCTGTCTGCTGCGTGTTCCGGCTCAGGCTGTTACCGGCGATGATGACCCGTACAACCTTGGAGTAGACTTCCTGCTCCTCGGGGCTCCCTAGCTGACCTGTGATTAAATCCAGCAGGAGCTGAAGGTTCATGAGGTGGTGACCCTCCTCGCCGAGACCCAGGCCAGACACCAGTACAACATACCTACACAAACAGGGTGGGGGAAATGTGAGTGAAAACAAAACTTGGCAACTATACGCAAATTCGGCGAACAAACTTAGAAGCTGTGGTTGGCTTATTAGTGCAGAAGTCAGTCTATGCCCACCTGTCTTCGTCCAGTTGCTTGGGTGGTAGCTGGACTGGCAGGTCGGCCATGCAGAAATCGTCCACTTCAAACTTGCCGTCATCTCGCTCGTGACCACTGACTGCTACCACAACACCTGGTACAGCATTAAAAGAACATCCAAAAAATATTAGGGTTATCTCAAACTCCAAATTCTCTTTGAAAAATAAAGAAACATTCTTATTCGTTCCTACAATCAGCTATTGTGTTTTAGAACGAGTTCAGGTATTCAAGTCCGAGTACTTGGATCTTAGAGTACAAGTTATGTAAAGCCAAGTCCGAGTACTTGGACCTCCAAGTAAGTATCAATAAAACAGACCACGTGCACCTCCAAGTAAGGAGATTTTTTTATTAAAACAAAAATTACTCAATTTCCCTTCGAGTCCTAATATAATTGAGTATGAGTACTTTGATGATGGAGAACACGATAGTGAATAGTCAAGCGAATAGTCAAGTTCAAGTACTTTGCTTCTTGAGTGCATGTACCGTAAATTAGGCACAACAGCGCCCTCTTGTGATTTACTGTTATAATCATCCAATCCTTATCGAATCACGTTGTTTACAGTTAATTCTAAAAAAGTACTCGAGTTGTACTCGAGTATGAGTACCGACTATGAGTCCTGTTTTGCGGCTACAGCTTTTGGCTCTTGCCACTGGTGTGTTACTGTGGATGTAGACATAGCCGTTTGTAAACAGTCTCTGTTCAGCCACAGCCTTTGCCACAGCACCATTTGGCTGTGTTGCTTACCAGTGATGGCTTTTTTTACATCCACGTTGCCAACTAAAACTATCCTTTGGAGTTCATCTTCCAATATTAGTGTGTCCGAATCTGCAATGTACTTGTCCCTTGCTGGCTGGGGTACCAAGTTATGCTGCAAAAAAAAAGACACATTAAAACTAATTATTCAAAAAAATCCTGATCAGGTTTATTCTCAACTTGCTTTCAAAGTAAAAATCTAAATGACCTAGCCCATCATTTGCATACAGAGTGCAATACTTGGTTTTTAAGAAATCCTTATGGGCTTTATTTTTTAAAAACTTTATAGTTGAACTAAGAAATAGACTGGAGAGGGGTTTGAACCCACGACCTCCGGATTGCCGTTCCGGTGCTCCACCAACTGAGCTATCCAGCCCTATTAAAATAATTATAATGCTTGTTCGGTTGATAGAGCAATCTGGAGGTCGCAAATTCAAACCCCGCTCCTCGACTTTAAAATAATTATGCACCAAATCAGTTTTCCCCATGCGATTTATTTCTTTAAGTATCAAACATAAGTCAGTTGTCATTGATGAAATTCAAGCTATTATAAGATGGAATTTTGCGTCGGGGTGATATAAATCAAATTAGGTTTTGGAGATGTTCTTACGTCTTCACTGATCTCCTTGAGAATACTCGGCTTCAGCTCCATGCTCTTGAACAGCGTCCCGACCACGCAGCACTTCTCTTCTGCCTTCAGCTCATACAACTTATGCATCAGAACAGACTCTCCTGATAAGAAACGAATGATGATCATATGATGATGAAATGTGTCAAAATGTGGAGTGTTGTGATCCAATGGTTACAGTGTTCGACTCATGTGCAATGGTATGCGAGTTCGAACCCTGACAGGGAACATGGTGCTTGTGTTCTTGGGCAAGACACTTTACTACAATTGCCTCTCTCCACCCAGGAGTATAAATTGGTAGCTGTGAAGGTAGAGACCAGATTGTGCTGATCTCGAGCTGCTGCAGAAAATATGGTCTCATTGCCTGATGAACAGGGGTAATAATCGTGAAGCGCTTTGAGAACTCTGGTATAAAGCGCCATATAAGCACCATATTATTTTGTTATTGTAAAATGAATAAAATAAATTATCTGCACCAGGTCCGAACAAAGCAAGAATGTTTTAAGCACAATGAGAGAAACTGGCAGTTTTAATTCGGTTTGTGACCTTAGAAAAGTTCATGCCAAATCAGTGGTTTTTTTTTACACAATCACAAGTGCAATTGCTAGATTTATGGTGTATCAAAGCAAATTTACCCCATTTCCTTTTGGCAGTCTCCAACAATCGAGGACGCATGGAGCACAAGCGTTCAGCGTAGAGATGTGCATACTGCCGCTGAAAATTCCTGTCCTTCTGCAGGAAGCGAGTGGATAGGTTCTCGTAAGTGGAACTCGGTCGCTGAAAGGTGACATTGTCTGCTGATTCTTCTGACATATTTAATTGAATCTTGCTGATTGGATGGGATAGTGTAAGTACGCCTGGGGTTGTCCTGTAGATCACATTACTTCATGCTCTGAGAAAAAATAATAAAAGGGTGCACATGAATATTGTATATATTTGTTGGGCGCTGATCGGGCGATCATGATGGATAACTCAAAACAAATTCTCCAGAGATGAGAATTAGCAATAAAAGGTGTTCGACTGGTAGCAGCATGATCGACTGATACTTGATAGCATCATGATTGACCGATAGCGCAGCTCCATTTACCGATCGTGCACGTCGACCGATTGCGCCCAAATAACGAACATTTGTCCTTCAACAGGCGGCTCCAGGGGGACCAAGAACCCCATGTTTATGACCCCTCCCCCTCCCCCAACCTGCCACCAACATGACCAAAAAATTGCCTTTTTAAAAATAGGCCAATTCTGGCTAGAACTATGGGTATTACACGTAGCTGGAGTTACCCAGCCCTGAGTTTTATCATTGGGTTGTCTATTAGGGCTGGAGCTAGTTTTTGTCGTAACCGATAGTATAGGCAAAAATTTTTGGAAAATGTTCAATGTTCAGTGTTATTTTACTAACTAGTTATTGTCCCTGTCTTTCAATGAACGTAAAATAACACTGCACTATGAATGCACGATAGCCGGCCAACTCGACGGTTGCCGTTCCAGTACCGCACTGTGATGCGAGTGAACCTCTTATTAATGCATGAAACAGTCATCGGGTATTACGCTTCCGCGTCACGTCATGCACCGACCGCAAAAACGCCGAGTACCAGCGAGCTGTACGTGCATGGTAATCGACCGCCATTCATTGTACACAATTTTTTTTTGTGCACAAACCAATTGCGATCCTGGCCATGCCTGCAAGGTTGTCAGGTTAGCGGTTATTCCTCCTGAACAGTACACTGCAATTGTAGGCTGAATCTTCATCGTGGACCGTTTTTTACTTCAAGGACCTGTGTAATGGTTATTCCAGGCAAGTTTGGGGTGAGTTGCGGTTGCAATTAGTGTGTAACGGGGACAAAATTGAACATTTTCCAAATTTTTTTGCCTATACTATCGGTTACGAGAAAAACTAGCTCCAGCCCTAGTAATACATGTAATAATAGACAACCCAATGATAAAACTCAGGGCTGGGTAACTCCAGCTATATTACACGTAACATTACGTGTAATACTAATACCCATCGTTCTAGGGATAAAGCCTGGTCATAACAACATTAAACCCGAGTAGGCCCCCATATGATAATGGATGATGGTAAGACTAAGAAAGAGAACGAGTGAAGACTTTGTAACTACTAGCGACCCCTACCGTCAAAAAAGATCCCCCCCCCCAAAAAAAAATGATTTTGATCTGCGCTGCACTGATTTTTCACACTCGATACACATATTTCAATTTTATCATGCTAGCGTAATTAAGTAAATATACAATCAAGTTAATATCTTGTTCGCCTTTGGTAGACCTAGTTCAATTTGTTGACCAACTATCAACGAATTATTAAATTTACCTCAGGTTAAACTTCGCGCGAAAGAACTTCAACTTGCGGGAAAATCCTGCAACACGAGACATTCGGCTCTTTCAAGTTATTATTTTAACAGTTTTAAAAGTATCTTTTTTAAATCTATTCTACTATAATAGCAAAAAGTGTATTTATTACTTGGGAAAAAGAATATAATAAAAATATATATTGTGCGCTATTTTTTAATAATTTATATTATTTTCTTTAATGTAATTTAGTATTGGAAACTAATCTCCCAGAATGCATTGTAATATTTTGAATGACGTCATCTTGGCCGTGTTTACATGATCATCGCCAGCTGTTTCGCAGTTGTAATTCTTTGTTCGTCACTGAAGTATTTGCCTCGAAAATTGTTGATTCAGTCGCCCAAAAGCACATACATTAGTGTCAAAGCGATGTTGATGTTGTACTTAAATAGAAGGTCATATTTTGGCAGCTTTGAAAACACTTAACAGCAGGAATCATTGGGGAAATCCTTGGACGTAATGCCGACCTGTGAAATGAAAAACCGCCAAAACAACAAATGAGTGACATTGCATGTTGACAACAAAAGCGACCGACATCGTGAATCAACCATCACGGAATTTTGCTGTCTTTGAAACCTGTTGACAAAAATATCGTTGGTAAATTTCTTTGTCGTGCTTTTTATATATTTTTAAGGCAGGCACTGACTTGTTTTTATTTTTACTTAATGTAGCTTATATAAGTTATAATGTTCTAACTTCTAGTTCTAATCTTTTTATTGCCATTTTTGCCAAATAAATACTACAAATACTGTTTTTATGTTTAATGTTTTCCCCTTTTTTCTTCTTCGTATTTTCAGTGAGTACAACTACAAATGTAACAAATGAAAAGGGATGATTGATAAATGTTGTTTGATTGAAGTTGCCCGCATTTCTTATTTAGTTGTTCAAAAAGGGAAGCTGTGTTTTTGCAAGGGAAGAAAATTGCTGCCAATATAGTGAGCGCTGGAACCAAACTGCGGTGCCCTCCGTACTACCGGAGGGCACCACAGTTCCAGCGTTCCACTCAGCTCAGTAGAACTAAAGTTTTCTTTATATGATTTAATTTAAAAAAATTCTTGTTCTTGTCAATACGGCAAACTTTACTGTTTGCTAAATTTACCCCAAGAATTGAAGGAGAGCATTATTTTTTTCTTCAAAACCCACAGATCTCAACCATGTCCGTGTTCCACCTCACAAGTCGCTTGGTGCAAGCTCAGCAGGCTAGCGCCCCCACTAACCACCCTGAAGAAGAGAGCATCAAGGCCGGCCGCACCGCGGAAACAGACCTCATCAATGCCCTGAGGCAACAAGGCGTACCCTCATCACATATCTTTCGGGGTCTACGAGTGCCGGACAGGTTCCAGACGAGGAAATACGAAATTGATATTGTGGTTTTGACTGGTGGGTTCATTGCAAGTCAGTGATATTGTTGTGCCCCATCTATGGCATCGCCCCAACCGTTGTTGTGATTATCCCAACTACAGTAAGGATTGTTTCATGTATAGTTGGGAATTCCCCAACTATTGTTGGGACCGTCCCAACTATAGTTGGTACCATTGCCATAGTTGGGGTGTAATAGCATGTCAGTCAAAATTCAATCACTAGTAATGGGTCGTAGCATCACGAAGTCAAGTGACAACCCATCAAACAAATTTTAGCTTTATGATTTGACTTGTGATAAACTAAATAATTTGTTTGTAGTCGAGTCCATCACAAGTCCAGTCAAAAGTAAATTTCCTTCTACAAGTCCTGTCACTAGCAACATAGGAAGAACAATTTAAAAGAGACTGCTGTTGTCACTGGTAATTTGAACAGATTGTAACTTAGTTCAGCCAGGAGGACTTGTGATGAACTCGAACGCAACATTGTTGATTACATTTCTGTTAGGTTTCAAGTAGGAAAACCTGTTAAAGGCTTTGGGATTTTCTGAGAAGGATTTCATATTTTCAAGAACTATTCAAGAAAGATTCTTTATATGCCCTGCGATTTCTAACAAGTATCAATCCAACAATGTCTATTCCTTCATCTAGATTACGGTCTGTTTACCATCGAAGTGAAGTATTGGTCTGGCAAGCTCTCCTTGGCTTCAGACGGCAAATCTTGGATCCATCGCAAGTGCACCTACTCCGACAAGAACTCCAGCGTGACCTACGATGAAAAGTCAGACGACCTCATCGCCGAACTCAAACTGAAGACGCAACTTTTGCGGAACCACCTGTTGCGCAAGGACGTCTGCCTGGCCGAGAAGTACTTCCATCCCCGCGTCGTGTTCATGAACAAGAAGATTGAGATACAAGACGAGCTGGTCTCCAAGCTGGAGGTGGTGTCGTCGCTCCGGTACCAGGCTTTCCTGCTGTCATTTGAGAAAGGGTTGGGATGGAGTGTGGCCAGTGCAATCATTCCTTCATTTTTAACTGGTGAGAGTCCAAATTCGCTATCGTTATTTGTTTGCTGAACTTTGATTAATTTTCCTTTTTTTCCCCTGAAGTTGCCCATTGCAAGGCTGAAAGCCAATAACCCTCTTAGTGGGGAGTCAATAGTCAGAGCAATTATGTAAAACCCTTTAAAACCCTACAGGTCAGTTTCAGGTGAAGTGTTAAAGTAACTGTGTCACAAAGAGAGTCACTGCACAAAAATAACGGCACTGTGGAGAAAAGTGAAGCGTAAACGAATCTGCCTGCTTGCCCTGAGCTTAACCACACAACTGTGCAAGGATTTGAAGTGTTATTCATACTCCACAGAAGATTACCTCAAAGGAATTTAAAGTGTGGGGGCTAACTCTTCAGGCTTGTAAAGTGGAGAAGACTAGGAGGGTTAATCTGCCCATTTTCTTGTATGATAGTGCTGATACATGAAGTTGAATTCGTAAAAACTGTTATTAAAAGACTAGCGTGTGACATATGGATTGTGTAAAAAAAAGTTTCAAAGCTTGAAAAGACAAACACAGAACAATAACTTTTTTTACCTAGTTGTGCACAATTACACATCTCAGATAATTTTTTTGTTTTGGTAACGTATCTCTTTGTAGGCCAGCTATCATATGGTGCAATGGAGATGGCTAGGCAAGCTTTGAGTAGCATCGGCACGTGGGACGTCATCTGCCTACATGGAGATAGACAACTTTACGGTCAGTCTTGGAATCAACTCTGCCAATCTAGAAAAATTTGTTTTCAATTTATATATGACTAAGGCTGAGGCGATTGTCGTCGCATCAGTGCAACAAGGTCGTAACTCCATTCTGCATCAAAGTTGTATCTCGCGCAAAAACGCTCCGTGCAACAAGGTCGTATCTCGACGTCCATTGACTTTGTATGTACATCCGGGTTATTTTAAGTGAGATATGACCTTTTGACATTCTGAAACTCGCGTTTCACGTACGAGATACGACCTTGTTGCACGGACACGACGTTGTGTAAAGACAACGACTTGCAGTGAAATTAGAAGTGGTTGAACAAAACAATCATGAGTTATTCACATAACCCAGTATGTAAGGAAATGAAAGAGCTCTAGTTAGATGCTGTTTAGCCTGTTAAACTGTTAAGACCGGAAAGTAATGCAAGTTTCCCTATTTTAGAAATTAATTATTGATTCTAGCTAATGGAAGTCACTGCTGTATTGAATTTATTCTGTTGACAAAATAAATCCAGTTGATGTAACCTTGTATTGTTTTTTTTTCAGGCGACTTCAAGGGCAGTGCCCACTTTTCTCCAAATCGCGAGGAGACTGGAACATTGGAGTTCAGCCACCAGCGCAATGCATCAGTCTCTTCATTATGGGCGGTGCTTGGCTATTCACCACAGGTACATAGTAACAATGACATACTTCAGTTCTGCATTTATTCTTAAAAAAAAAATAATATTTTTAGGTCAAAATTTCATCCAATAGTTTATCCGTCCTAATTATTTTGTCCTACTTTAATATGAAATGTTCCCTTCCAAATACACGTTTTTCTATATATTTTAAAACGGCCTTTCGAATTTCCCACTTTTTGTAAAACTTTTATAGTGGTTTTACGATATGATATGATATGCCATCACAGGTTGGTTTCAGTAACTTCATTTTCATTTTGAGGGATTTTCAGGCACTCATCAAGTTTAGAACCCCTCAATATTTAAAATTTCTTACACGGTGTTTACCATTCCAACTTGACTTTTGCAGCCTCAACATTTTTGTTGTTTGTTTAGATGAACACTAGGTTTTTATCGTTCTGAACAGTACTTTAAAAAGAAAATGCGGCACTCTTTCCTAGGTTAGCAGTTGGAGACTTGCAAGTCATTTCATTCTCTTATATGGAAAGGGGTCCCAAACTTGATGATTGCCGATTTTGATTTTGATTTTACTTATCTGAATATTCGATTGTGAATATTTGGGCTCCAAAGAATCAAACATATTTGGAGCTCTTTCTCAAGTCTGAAGCAGTGGCATCCAGTATTCCCAATAATATCTCCAGCAGCACTTTTCAACCGTCCTAGAAAATTAATTTAATTATTAGTTACAAAAGCATTGATTTGTACTTTGCTCTATATATGAACATCAGTGGCACACCATTTTGTTTCTCCTCTTTTTTTTTAGGTTGTGGTCACCATGCATAAACGCTCCGGAGGTAGCTGGCTATGGGGCACCAGTTGTGGGTCGGTAACCATCCCGTACAATGCCGAGATCACTTTCCGAGTGGCAGGGGACCAGGAGGACTCCAAGATACCGGCCAATGACATCCAGTCGATCAATCTCAGCATCTAAAAAGGGTGTTCTGAGCAATTTTGAGGGGATTTTTTATTTCTTAGCACTGAAATGATTTCCTTTGGCATATGTAGGACACCATGCAAGCCAAGAAAAGTTGGGCAAAAAAATTGTTGATAACATTTTTGTGCTTATTTTATGTGTCGAATTGAGCATATCATATCAGAACGGGAGAAAATTTTGAAAACACTTTACGAGGGGATTTCCCAGAAAAACTAATGAAGTTGGGACAATACCAACTACAGTTAGGATTGTCCCAACTATAGTTGGGACTTCCCCAACTATAGTTGGGCCATTGCCATAGTTGGGACGTAACATCATCCTCATCACAGTCATTAATGTCAGTGTTAATTTATTGTTGATATGGATTTCTTTGAGGGGACTGTTGCTTTTAGATTTTTGTGGGGCAATATATAAAAAAAAGCCAAAAATGATGGTACAATGAGGTGATTTGTTGCCCATCAAACCTGCCATTGCTGACATGTTGTATTTATTCATAATTTATTTTTAAAATATTATTACTCCTTAATTCAAAAATCTTTTTGCCGAGCCATTTTTTTCATATTTTGTTTTTTTTATACTTTTCATTTTTATATTCAGTGTCTTTGCTCATCCAAATTTATTTTCCAGTTCGCTTTTGCAATCTTCGTTTTTTGGTCACTCAAATTAAAATTATACGTGGCAAAAAGCAGAAATTTTTAAAATAGGATTCTGCCGATATGCTGATAAACTTTAAGCTTACGTGCAAAAAGAAATGGAAATTATTAGAATTTGTTTTAATAATAAGACGTAGTGGCCTGGTCGCGAAATGTGCTAGCAAAATGAATTGTTAGGAACGCACTGATAAGTTTGTACCTTAATTGAGGTGTTCTAGTTTTTACTGTGATTGTTTGGGGTTGAGAGTTAGGAAAAATTGCCCTGCATTGGACTTTGTATTTTTCGAAAATGTATTTGATAGGGAGTGTTTCAGTGGTGTGGTAGGTTGTGTGTGCGTACATGTGTGCCGGGTATTTGAGATTTCGGGGGTTATCATTTTGAGGCGTTTGAATTATAAATAATTTTCTCCATTAGATTTGTAAATATTTAAAAATATGTAGACAGTTTTGAATGTTTTTTTTTATCGGTGTGAATGAGCCATGTTTTCATATTTTAGATTTTAGGATCGTAAAGTATTCACTAATGTGTGACAGTTGTAATAGAGTAACAAGTTATGTTAATGTTGTGCTTTCTGTTTAACAAGTTAACAAAGAAAATTCAGATGATGTGAATTTCATAGTCGAGGATTCGGTGAAAATGTGTCGGAAAACAAACCAAGAGTTTGTTTCTGTAGGTGCTTTGTTAAAATGAAAATGAAATTTTTATTGAGTAATCAAGATTGTATTTTTCTAGTCTAGGCCGTGTAATTGACCGTAAAGTCGGTACAACATTATTTGAGAACATTTAATAAATTTGAAAACCAAAAAACAATCCTGATAGATATTTTCATTAGAATACATATGTACCTCAGATGCAATAGTTAATTAGTGAATATGAAATGTAGTTTTATAAAAATTGTTAAGGTATATTTTTGAAACATGGCAAAAAAAGGGACAACTACGACATTGAATTACTTGCTCAGTAACACAAACAGAAATTGAAAGAGCAATACCCAATGGTTTGTGAGTACAAGCATTTAGAACCGAAAAAGCACCAGTATTTTGACATATCTTTAGAATATATGATGACAATTTTGAAATATAGTCTGTCACGTAATTCAACTGTTGAATATCACTGAAAGTTTTTCAGGACAATATGGCATTTTTAATTGGTATAAGCAGGGTATTTTGTGGCTTAAGAAAATTGAAGCATTGTCATGACACATGTATTCTTTGTTCTTTGTGCTAAAGTAGGTTTGATCTTACATCCAGGAATTTGTTTTTCAGTTCCAATTTGGCTTCTTTTTCTTGTCTTGCCATATTTATTTATTGATTTCATGTTTAACTTATCACAGGTTCTTTTTTCTGGAAATGTTGCAAAAAAGTTGATTTTAAAAAAATGAGCACTTTTGAAGACAGGACAAATTCTGTTACTCTTGCATTGCTATTTATACGGAAGGTACCGTTATTGGATTCCATGTACAAAAATTAGTTTTAAAAATGTAATGTTTCTGTAAATAAACGTGAGGATTTCACTTTTAGGATTTGTGTTTTTTGTACAAAGTTATTTATTTGGAATAAATAACAGTATTGATAATTATCAATTTGTCTGTTCGGTGCTTTAATTGTGTGTGTGTGTTTTTATATAAAGGTTTCTTGATAATCAGAGTTGTATCGTCGTTACATCCTCGCAATTCAATCACAAGATCAAGTCTACTACCGTCAAGCGATACTGAAAAGCTAAAGGAGTAGTTTAATTAAGAGTTGACAATGAGTATGTTGTTTTTCTGTTCCATTAAAGATGTATACCCCATGCTCTTAAAAAAAGGGTTTTTTTCTAACAAATTTTCAATTGGAATGTTTTGTTTAAAACAAAAAAAACTACTTCCGATTTTGGGCATCTCAGTGCAACCTTACCCTTACAAAAAAGTTCTATAGAATTCTATAAGAAAGAATTCTATAGAAATTCTATAAAGCATTCTATAGAATTTTGTCTATAGAAATTTTATAGAGTTTCTTTAGAAGTCTTCTATAAGGTTTTATAGAGATTTTATAGAGATTCTATAGAAAAATGGGCCATAATTCTATACAGCGGTTTATAGAATTTTATAGAAATTATACCTTTTCTATAGAACAATGAACAAAATTCTATAGAAATAAGGCTAGTTTTATTTAGAATATTCTATAGAACTCTATAGAAAATTTGGACTTTTCTATGAAATATTTTATAGAACTCTATAGAATTTCATAGAGGTTTTCTCCAATTTCTATAAAAATATTCTATAGAACTCTATAGAAAATTTGGAACTTTTTCTATAAGCTTCGCTTAATAGAATTCTTTAGAAATATGATACATGTAGGTCTTCCTATAGAACATTCAATACAATTCTTGCAGACATTTTCACATTTTCATTGAGAAAAATTTGGTTGAAAATTAATATAGATTTCTGTTAACTTCAAAATGTGATATTACCATGGCGTTACTCTTTATTCTAAATAAAATCAGGAAAACAACCATGACACAATTACAGTTGGACAGATATATTCTGTTCTTTTAAAAAAAAATTCTTCTGAATTTACAAATTTGTGCATGTAGGGGATGAGCAGATATCTTTCCAGTGCAGTGTATTAAAATCAAAGGCACCAATAATGAACACAGTCTGTACAGTGTACACGGATAATGTGGTGAAAAAATAGCAGAAGTTGGGCTAAAAAAAAAAAAATAAACACATTTTTTATATGAATTGTTTTCCTGAGAGGGATACCATAAATTTGGCAAGAAAGACACATGCATGAAAGACTTGTGACGGTTGCAACAATCCATGCTTATATTCAGTTTGTAAAACCATGCAGAGAGCTTTGTTGAAAGGCAATGGTATTCAGACACGTTTGACAACTAGAATTGGAAGTTTGAAGGAAAGTACTGATCGTAATTTCTAAGAGTCATTCTATCAAGCTGTGACATGCCTGTATATCATTTGCATGTTCATGTGTGTATGTATGGAACAAACTTTAGGATAATCTTTTTAAAAGTAATGTCCATTGTAGTTTCCGGAACTGACATCTTGTAGATTAGGACGATGATTCCAACTGCCTGTTAAGGATGCATGCCGCTGCCTCCAATTTGCAGAGCCGGGGCAGAAGCAGTCAGACAGTCTTTGTCTTGTACATGCACATACTGCAGCTCATCTCGGTAGTTTTTGGTAGATCATATCCATGCACAGCGCAAAGGATCATGGAGACAGGTAGATGTAGAATTCTAGATGTATCATTTGAGGAAGTCTGCAGTGGGGAAAATGAATTGTTCATTTTGTAAATGATAATTTTTACAAAAAAAATGTGATGTTAATGAAATTAATGTCCACTAACAAACATGGCCATGATGACCTAAGAATCTTATTCCTCAATGCTGTTCTTATTCAGAATCTTATTCCTCAAACATGTCAAGTCAGCTGATTCTTATTTGTTGATTCGACCCTATTTATATCTATTGATGCACCCCTTAGTTTAGTCATGGAGGAATACTTTCTCCATGGTTTAGGGAGGGAGTTTGGGCAGAAGTAGTCCCACTAACTGGGTCGCTAGAACTCCTTTTTGACATTTGGGATGTTGGTCTGTCGTAGCTAATTACGACAGACCAACATATCCCAAATGTCAAAAAGGAGTTCTAGCGACCCAGAACATGGGACGGGCAGAATTGACCCATATTAAACAAGCATGACAAGTTACATGTACTTTTGTAGTTCTTACAAATTGATGTTCTCTTGCAACTTTGCTGAGGAAGGAATCTGGTAATCACGAACTGTATAATGACCGTCATGACTGAGACAACAACATTGACAGTTTGTTATAAAATATTGATATAATTTCACTATTCTATTCTGCAACAATTTAAGGTGGTTTTAAATCAAATCTTCTAACTCACCAGTCACCATCGTTTTCACCCAGACCCTTCACGTCTTCCGTAATTCTAGCAGAGTAGTAGTACAGCACCGTGCAAATCATGATCATCCGGAGATGTAGGCAACATTACACCATGGAGGCATACTCCTAGAACTATGAGGCTCCGCGTGAGCGGAGCCTCATAGAGTCAGAAGCCCGCAAAATTGCTGTCAACACAAAACACTAATTAAGTACAAAAACGTCCATTCCAAATAAGCCATTTCCCACAGAACCGCTGCACAGTTTGCCCCTAAACTCCGTACAATACCTCATGACATACTCACGTTATGTGCACCAAACAAACATCGGTGGATTCTGTCTGTTTTTAGGCCAAAATGATGAAAAATATGCCCTTTCCGCACTGAGCCAACCTAACACTTGAAACGAGCACGCGCGCTGATATCGCAGTCATTTTCGGGTTCGATCGCTCGGAGCGTGCCGCGGGGGGTACGTACTTGCACTTGTACGCATGCGCATACTGTCATCCGCTCCTACACCATACCCCCCGCGGCGCGCTCCGAGCGATCGAACCCGAAAATGACTGCGATATCAGCGCGCGTGCTCGTTTCAAGTGTTAGGTTGGCTCAGTGCGGAAAGGGCATATTTTTCATCATTTTGGCCTAAAAACAGACAGAATCCACCGATGTTTGTTTGGTGCACATAACGTGAGTATGTCATGAGGTATTGTACGGAGTTTAGGGACAAACTGTGCAGCGGTTCTGTGGGAAATGGCTTATTTGGAATGGACGTTTTTGTACTTAATTAGTGTTTTGTGTTGACAGCAATTTTGCGGGCTTCTGACTCTATGAGGCTCCGCTCACGCGGAGCCTCATAGTTCTAGGAGTACATGGAGGCACACAGTTAAATCTCCATCAAATGTGTTTGCAAGAACAGCAATTAATTCTTGAAAGTTTCCACAGGCATGCACTTTTCTGCCAACATTCATGGTTTGAGCAATTTCGTCTCAAACTTCTTGTACAAACAAGTACAATCATGACAATACATGTATTTTTTGTTTCCAGCAAACCCATTCCTCGATCCTTCCCCCATAGCTCCATGGTCCACTTTGGTCCAACTGACTGAATTCAAATCTGCTACACAGGCAGTTTTTGTTCTGGTACTGACTGGTATGCAAGGTCGTGTGTACATGTACATGCCGTGCATGGAACTATAAAACATGTTGGGTGAGACTGGTTACCAGCTGAAGGCAAAACAAGTGGCTGTAACCTGACCTTGCTTTTAGCAGGGTGTGGGGCTGGGGGTAATTAGATTAGCGTGTAGCCTTCTGTTTATTCTAACTCCTAGTTTATCCAGTGCGTCTGGGGCGAGCTGTATAAGGAGGGGTATCCTGACTTGATGATTTTATTGCTATATAAAGTATGAAATGTAATGTGATGTATGCTTACAATAAAAATGCAGATAGAACTTAAGTTTCTTCTTTCACATTCTAAAACTAAATAATTATTTCTGTATGTGCTTGAATAGTTGTAGTTGTAAAAAGAAAAATTTCCTGCATACGCTATGTTATATAGCATGGTTCAAGCTATGCAAATCATGAGTACATGATAGTAACTCAAGATCGTGAATACATTACATGTAGCATGAATGATTAACCAACAACCTCATTTCCTCGCTGGAAATGTATTGATGTATAGCTTCTATTTTTCTTTTTAATATTAAATGATAATCTTGTGCTTTTCCATAGAAATATACTTCTCTATAGAATGTATGCTTCTCTATAGAAATTATACTTCTCTAAAGAAATTATACCTTTCTATAGAAATTTTGGGTCTATAGAAAAAAATTGTTTTAGAAATCTATAGAATTCTATAGAGTAAACAATTTCTATAGACTCACTCTATAGAAATTCTATAGAGAATTGGCGAGCCTGTAGAGTTCTATAGAACTGTATAAAACGTTCTAAAGAATTCTATAGAACATTTTTGTAAGGGTATAACCTGCTCAAAAAAAAAGGGTTTTCATTTTGTGCACAAATAACACGGCCTGTCTGGAAGCCAATCGTGAAGAAATAATTCAATAACTAAACGTCGGTGGATTTTGTTTTTCAATATTGTTATTGCTAGGAAAATAGCAATTGAAAAAAAAATCGAGGTAGAATTAATGTGGGGAAAGCATCTTTAAGTTTATCTGGTCTCCTTGCTCTATGTAGACAATCTATTGTATATATACGATTTCGTACTTTGGTACACAAATCGTTATTGAAAAAAAATTGACCATGAAAATAGAAGGCCCGAATTCTCTACACGTGCCCGCTGTATGTACTTCGCTTTGTGATGTAAACAAAATCACGTGGTCGATTGTTTGCATTCTGAAAGTAGGTCACGGCTCAAAGTTCATCTCTATGGAAATCACTGACGCCGTACTTATTCATACGCGCTTCACATTTTACAAAATTTCTCTAGAAAATCCCATTTTAAAATCATTTTCTCAACAAAATTGGTCAAGTATGATGATTCAAAGCTGAAAGTGCAAAACAATAACGGTTTTCGGCGTTTTCTACAAGCAGTTGTATGAGAACTATTTTTTTTAAGGAATTCATCAAATCATTGTGTAATTCGGCTCGAAATCCAGCTAGCCTGCAGCAGTCGACGTCTTTTCTAAGTTCTTACGTTAGCTTTTTGGTAGTTGCAAGTTCGTAACAATGTCCATTATAGGTCAGAAACCGGAAGTGAAGTTATGGGATGAGATTTGTAAAGGTATTACATTAATAAACAGATAAATAACCAATTTTCCGTGGTCGTTTACGTGAAGAAATCACTGCTGGTGTGTTTTTGTTCATGTATGCCCAGTTTCCGGACATGCGGGCAAATGGCAACCGCTTTTTCAAACTTGGGGTAACCTTTTACAATGATAACTTCATGTCGCTTGTTAGTGGAAATCTATTGTATTTTTTTTTACGCTACTTGAGGACTTTTAGCTCTTCCTTACGTAGGTTGATAGTATGAAGGTCTTTTGCCGTTTCAGACCGCCAACAATTTTTTTCAAACTTCTTTTAAAGGAAACACAAAAGGCTTTAACAATAAATATTAGACAAAGTCAAAGATGAATGGGGTAGAGGCATTAACTATAATTTCATAACTTAAATTTAATGTTATAATAAATAACTGTTTTTGCTGCAATAGGGCGACTTTCCCATAGACTTGTGCACAAACCTAAACTGTCACCTAACCCAAGTTTACCTTATCTTTTTTCCACGAAATTTAGTATTTTTACTAATTGGACCATGAGGAACCGATCTAGATGGTTTGCGACAGCAAAATTCCTTGTCCTAAGGGTCGTTTTCACAAAAGGGCGACAGTTATGTGTCGCCTTAATAAGGTGTGTCGCCCTATTGTGGACGGAGTTAGCAAAATCTGTCGCCCTATTATAGCTGTTAGTAATATATATTAATTTGAAAACTCTAATTTAGTAATTAACATGATTTTTTTTAAATGATCTGTTTGTTCCATTTTGTTTGCATAGAGTTTGCCTTGATGCGACCGCCTTTTCCTAAAGATGACGACCAAGGCTCAGTTACCACAGATATCATCGAATTCAGGCCAGAAGCTCACTCCCCGGTCATGTTTGGGCACAGGGCCGAACACGTGGAGGTGGACAGCCAAGCGGCGGACGATTTTGACCCTGCCAGCTCGCATCCTGCTTGTGTAGGCTACACCATGATGGAGAGACCATCTAAGCCAGCCACGCCCCCTCCCCCTACACCCCCACCAAGAGAAACATGTACGTTTGTCTACCAGAAAGGTGTCTTTACCTGAAATAATATCTCGTAAAGACGTCTTTCTGTGATATCCTTTTTTGGATAGACTTCGTTCTGTGAAATC
The DNA here is from genome assembly GCA_029964075.1 of Patiria pectinifera. Classification (NCBI taxonomy): domain Eukaryota; kingdom Metazoa; phylum Echinodermata; class Asteroidea; order Valvatida; family Asterinidae; genus Patiria; species Patiria pectinifera. The sequence continues at coordinate 21,646,520 of CM057146.1, forward strand.
CCATCTCGTATTTTGAAAAGTCATATCTGTTGAACTTTCTGTGATAATTTATCATGCAAATGCAGAATCCCTGATAGTCACTTTAAGCCTGACTTTAACCCCTTTAGGTATTTGTAATATTACTTGTTCCTTAATTGGTTGTAGTTTCAAGGCATATAAGATCATTTGCTTTTCATGAACTTTGTTGTACTTCCAATAACACCAACGTGCAAAATCAAAAGAAAAATATTCCAAACCTAACCTGGTGAAGTTTCAGCTCAGTGGATAACCATGCACAACCGTTTGATCCGAAACAGGATTTCGTCCGTAGCAGGCTTTATTTCCAAAGTCAGTCAGTTGCCTGATGATCGTTGGAAATTGATTTCTTCTAAATGACAGCAAGCCAGACGGAATAACATCACAGGGTGTTTAGTACCAGTACAATCTTTAGTCCAAGTTACAAGCTTTTTGATAATAATTTGGTAGGTTAATTCGGGATAAATGCAAATTGACCTAGATGCCTTTAATTTTAATTTTTACTTTGCTGTTGTGATTACTCCTCAGGTATGCCTCGTGAATATTTAGAGCATTACATCTTCCCCGTTCTCCTTCCTGCCCTGCTGGCGATGCTGAAACAAGCCAAGAAGGAGAAATGCTTTGAGGTAAGTCAGAAGTTTAAGTATCTTTAGGGCCCATCTAAATTCACATCCGGAACGGGTTCCGGACAAGTTTGAGGGTAGAATCATTCACTTTGTTCGGAAGAAGCTCTGCATTTTTCCCGGACATGTTCAGGGGAAATCTTCATTAGCAACTGCTTGACTCACCAATACTAATTACTTCATTGTGGGCAGATTGTGGGGAAGTTGCTCAGAATCCTGCAACTTAAACTCGATACAATGCCCGGAACTTGTCCCGTATAAGAATTGATGCGGGCCTTTAACAATTAATTTTGTAAATTAATATCCTTGTACATGTGTTTATTTACCAAATTTCTGTCCAAGATTTTTCATCTTTTATTCCATTATAATTTGTTATGTATTAGCCTTCCAAATAGCAAAGCTACTTTAATTTCTTTTCAGTTTTGAAGGGTGACAGAAAGTTATAAAATTATAAAAAAGAGTGTTTGTGTTTTTGGGTTTTTTTGCAGAGAAAGCGATTTCGATTCAACGGATGCGACTATTTGACTGAGTATTTGTGGAGGTGAGTATTAACCACTCAGCTTTGCTTCGTGGAATGGAACATTCCGTCTGTCACCTCATGAAATTATTCTTACCATTGCACTCATAAACATTCATTATTTGTACAATATTGGATCTGTTTTTTCCCCCTTTTTATAGACACAACCCCAAGTATACTGGCAGGGAGTCGGACCAACTTGAAGAGATTCCATTCGTCAAACAGATCCTTGCTGAAAAGTACGTACACATAAAAACATGTACATATACTGAAAATCATGTTTGACAAATTGCTAAGGCTCCGATCGTAAAATATCTGCAAATTCTTTATCAAATGGCATAATGGTCACTACCTGTGCTGTATACGGTCGTCATAATCATGCCGACCCAGCACTGGGTGTTGGCTCTGCATTTTTCTCACAGTTTTTGCCATCCATCACAGCTTTGAAGGCTTGCCTGTAACCTAATGTGTGGTGTGCTATACGATCTTTGCCTACTACAATGGCGACACTGACTTTCTGGTACTCGGATGTAGGCCGGGTCACATGGGTCAGTGAAAGCCCTCTATTAGAAAATTTGGCGAGACCCAAAACACATATCTGTGCTGGTGCTCTTGCATCTTCTGAAAAGCAGCCTTCATTTTTACAAAGCGATTTTTGATTTAATTCAAACTTAAAAAAATGAGAATGAATAACTTACACAACACAATATTAACCAAATGCAGACCAACATTGCAGACCCAAGACAGATTTCTAAACACCAAAAATGACCAAGAGGGTTTAGCCTTTCCAGTATTTCTTTACCGTCACTTTTACCTTCCCCCTACAGTCCCCGCCCACCCCTCCCTTTGTCGCTGATATGGACGGAGCACGAAGCGGCAGTCGTCATCCAGTCATTCTACAGAGGATTCAAGGTAAAAGCGCAATAACACTTGGCCTACGTTGCACTGCCTTTTGGGCAGTATAACATAGGGCTGTCCTGAACATTCAAATATTCGATCATTCGATCATCAGTTCTAATATTCAACAACAAAAAACCTATGCACATACCATAGGCTCCTACGATGGCAAAACAGCATAGGAATTGGTCTTGCAAAGCCAATATTTTGTCCTTCCAAAGTCGTGGAATTTCATTTTAAGATTTTTGTCGAACCCTGTAAAATCCTAGACTTCAAACCTCATCCACATTTGAAAAATCCTTGATCTGCCAGTGGTCTGCGAAGTAAGTTCAGTCTTTTATATACCCCCTCCCCCTTCTCTAGGTGAGAAAGGAGGAACACATCCAGGAACTGCGGCAGTGGCAGCGAGAGTGGCACGACGAGAACGCCGACATCAAACTCAAAGTCGACGAGTTTTGGAAGGAGCACGAGCCTGGCTCGGAGCGAGGCAGCGCGAGGAAGATACGGGACCACAAGAGCCACAGCGCTCGGTACCCTGCTTGCTACAAACTCAGGACGTGGAGTCCGTCACCAGAGCGGAGCTAATAGTACAAGGCAAGAGGCCAGTGAAGGAAATAACATTAACAGTTTTATCAAAAACCGTCCGTGCTTTATCGATGAATCCAAGCATTAGGAAGTGAAGTAAGCAGTAAAGTCTGTCTGAGCCAAAATGGCCAATCAGGCCGGTGTTTATCTCCGGTTTCCTAGGCATGGAATGACTAAAAATATATCTATGTATTCCCCCCTGGATGGAATGCCAGTCCATGGCAGGTTACTCCCCAGCTAATGCCGGTACCCACTCCTGGGTTGATAGAGGAAAGTTGGGGTGACGTGGCTGGCCCAAGGACACAACATGTGGCCAGCAGCTGGATTTGAACCCCTCACACTCTGATCATGAGTCATAAACCCTAACCACGAAGCCACACTCGCCCACCGTTTTTGAACCCCTGATCACGAGTCACAAACCCCAACAACAACTTGGCCACACTCGCCCACCGAAGTACATGTATTTAAAAGCCCCCATAAATGGTGGATGCATTGTGCTAGCTGCATAGTGAAGGGATTTGTTAGGCTGGAAAATTTTAGCTTAGCAGAAACAACAATCTTGTGTGAAGTGTATTTGTTGTGACTTTTTGGAGTTTTACTGCAGACGTTTAATGTGACTATTAAAATTGCAGTGAATTGTACATCGGCACAACACACGTTGACGGACACTTGCTTACATGTACTACTTTCTTTTGTCATATTACCAGATTTTCTCGTAAAAGTTGGATATGATCTTGGAATATTCCACATATTATATTAAGTCTTGAACAAGCTTTAAAAAGACACCGGAAATGCACGTTATTTACTTATACATACATGAAATTGTAAAAAGTTTGTACATATTTGAATAAATAGAAATGAATCACAAACAATTATTCCTGCACCCAAGTCTGTTATTTATTTCCGTTTTTGTCATGTGTCATTGACAAAGAAGGTACATATAAAAATAGCTGATCATGGACAGTCTCAGTTAACAGTCTCAGTTTAAAAAAAATCATACATTTTCACATTATCAACAGGTACAGTTTATTTTATAAAAAAGTTATACGCATATTAATTTTCTGTGTATTTATCTTTTCATTCGTGTGTCCCTTCATACTTCATTTCAGTCCACATTTAAATTTTAGGTTGGCACTGAAAGTATTAGCTATTTTATACATTTCAAATTTTTTAATCAGAATTTGGAAAAAAAGGAGAATTGCGTGAATTGTCATAATTCAAAGATATTAGAGAAGAGACGCACACAGTACATTTGCTAACCAGCAGATAAGCCCTCCAATGGTGATTTACGTATTGTAGACTCCGCTCCGCTGTTGAGCCAAAGCATCCTCCAATACACCAGCTGGAGTGCATTGGTATGTCCAGCTGACATGGGCTAAATTACGCCATAAAGACGCCTTCAGATCAGCCTTGTGACAACACCAGAACAGTCAGACTTTTCAGGATCAAGCTGCTCCTGAGCTACGACCGTCTAGAACATATCAGTCGCCATTTTTTAGTAACCTGAGTGTAAATGTGATGACATTAAGACCATCGGCATCAGTCAGTGTTAAAAAAAAAGTTAACAGCCACAAGAGTGGAAAACTTTCAACTTCTGTGCCGCGATGGAACGTGTTCCCAACAAGCGGGAATCAATACAGTTGACTTTTGTGAAGTTACGCTGTGCGCGCATCCGGATCATCAAATTTTATTGTGGATTGTCACGTTGTGGGTGACATGAGCATGGTGGCGATTATTCTGTGTCGAGATGTCGCTTGCTCTACGATAATCGCACGATTTCTCAGTTTTGTGACTTGACCACGACTTTAGTGCTTGATGCCGATGGTTTAGTCGCGATGCGAGCGAATCGTAGGTCGACCTGAGGTTGGCTTCAGAGCATGGGTTAATGGTGATGCACAGCACTTATAATGTGATTGGCCGTGACGAAGCCGATGCACAGCACGGCCCACAGTAACACCAGTATCACCCAGGCTCTGTGCCTGAAAGGGGACGTGTGCTTATTGCTCCAGCTCTGCCCGAACAACTTGGCGGTCTTCCTGCGGCCGCAGTAGACCAGAAACGCTGGGATGACGTACTGAATGCCCGCACCGGCGTAGGAGCCCGTGTAGCCCACGAGCCCGGTTACGTCAGTGGTGATGAAGGCAACTACGATCCCCGGTAGCAGGGCCAGTAAGGGGAAGACGATGCGATCTACGGCCCAGTGATACGGCCGGCCCTCCCGCGCAAACAGCATCTTGAGATTGTTCCGTAAGGTGATTCCGATAATCGGGAAATTGGTGCTGAGCGTGAAAACGGGGAACAGCGCGATGAAATACTGGACAGGCACCACCATGGTGACCCCGTTTTTATCGCCAAAGAAATTCAGCGTGTAGATCTCTTGTATGCTGTTGGTACTGAAAGTGAAGATGGCCGTTAGCGAGATCAGAAGGTAGAAGCCGAGGATCAGCGCGTAGTCTCCGCCCAGGAGCACCGAGAGCCGGTTTTTCCGCTTGATGGGCGTGACTAGCGACGGCAAGGAGTGGTGACACATGAAGGAGTAGACGCACACGCCAAAGAAGTTGGGGATGCTTTCAAAGGCTCCCACGGCGACCGGTCCACCTTGGCCCTTGCCCTTAGCGAGGACGATAAGCGCCAGGACAATCATCATGGAAAATGCTGCCAAAAAAATAAATGGTATCTTACTATAATTCCGGAAATCTCTAAATGTCCGTCTGTCTGTATTTCGATTATCTCCAGAACCGGGCACGGTATGAATTTGAAAATCAGCGGGTGCATTGCTCGGGACCCCAGAAAGTGCAGTGTCAAGTTTGAAGTTGGACAAGCGGTTCTCAAAAAGTTGCCCAAAAAACCCGGGAAATTGGCACCATTTTTCCTCATGAAAGATCAAACATTTTGGCCGGTGTACGCATGCGTATGGCGCCACTGATTTGTGTGACTTCACAATCAAAACTGCATGCGTAAAGTTTGGTAGACAAAAGAGACGCGTAGCTGGCCCCATTTGTCACATAAAAGATTTGGCCTGTGTACACATAGAGCAATGGCTGACTATTCTTCCTACATTTCAAGGAATCTCTGTGTGTCTGTCCAATGTGTGTTCGACATGTGAGTGTGCGTTCAACCTGTGAAAACAATTGAATCGTGTGCGTTGTTTGCACGAGCAGTTCTCAAAAACTCTACAAATACTAGCGGCCAAGGAATTTGCTGCTCCCGAACAGGCACATTCAATGACGGGAACTACACAAATTTTGGAGAGTGCAATCCTTGCTATATTTTGACACGAGAACTATATCTGCTTGACAATTATTGTTGGAGAATTTTCAAAAAGATTTGTAAAAAAATAATAATTGTCTCACCAAGCCACCGGAAAAAGGTTGTGAGGAGCTGTAAATACTTGGTCTTCTGAACGTTGAAGAAGACAAAAATACCCAGAGCTATGGCAAACACAGTCTGAAATGAAAAAGAAAAAAAATGATGCCTAGTTTCGAGGGCCTGAAAATACGGCCAAATTAGGGCTAAGGTTAAAAAACAAACACAAAAGTATTCACAATACACATGTACACACATTCAAAAATTTAAAAAAACCTCCAACCAACTATTCACACAAAATACCAAGTTCATAAAAAATGTCCATCAAATGCTGTTAAAAATATATGGTACATGTACCAATATCATAAGGTGCAAAACAGAAAATGTTGCTTCACAAATTGAACTGTCATGTAAAATGTCTTCCACTTCCCCTGCCATGCATTTGTACACAGGCTAGAAGATCACAATAGTCAGATCACATTCGTGTAAGCACTGTGACTAGTCAAATTCCATCAACAGACAAAGAAGGTAACTGGTAGGTACAGCTGGCATATCAATCACCTCCAGTCAAAGCATGGCTATATCAAATTAACAAGGGAATTGTCTATTAAAAACTTGATTGATTTTGACGCTGTGATGGCGTAGCTGGTTTCTGTCAGCCAGAGAGGGAGGGTTTTAAGTTAAAGGTACAGTCCATCATTTGTAATTTGTGCATTTGGTTCGCTTGAAGCAACAAGCATGCTCAAAATCTAAAGAAGGGTGCTGAACAACTAACCTGATGAAGTTTCATCTCAGCTTCAGCTGTATTTTTCGAGAAAAACAACATTCCAGGATCTCGATTTCAAATCAAAAGATGCTTAATCGTGATTTGAATTGGGCCTTCTTTCGTTAGATTTCTTCAAAATGACAGCTTGCCAGAAAGAATAATTTTGCAGGGAGTTTAGTCCCCTTACTATCTTTCAACCAAGTATGTTTTTCAACAATAATTACGTCAGTTACTTTATGGATAGCTGCAAATGATGGACTGTAGCTTCAAAG
>CM057146.1:21654000-21694611 GCA_029964075.1 Patiria pectinifera
AAGCCTGCACCCACTTACGATCTCGACCAACACTAACATTCTTGGGGAAATTTGGATTGTCAAGACAAAAATCAGAGAAAACGGCAACGTCAGACCATACATCGACATCGTGCATGTGCTGCCAGGCTGGTCATTAGTCTGCTCCCCTACATATCCCACTAATTAAAAAGCATTAACAGGTTCCAGATACATGACCATCGCTCTTAGTCTGGCCTGCAGACACACAATAACAAAATTACAATACCGTCTAGAAGTGGTGCCGGACTAAATTTACAGCAAAATATATGGGAGCCCAGAGAGGCCACATAAAGCTTCTACTCGATCGTAACCCCATCGAGAAACACTTTAAAATTGTGCAGCAGCAGGATTCCAGTCAAACCAGTGAGTTTGTCAGTTTTGAGACATCATTCTACATTGAAAGGTTTTTTTTTTTAAATTTGCCGACGCGCATGGCTACGGCGACATGCACACAGACCAGAAACCGGAGCCTATTTTGGAGTCCTTATAAACAAACCAAAATGTTTTTTTTAAAGAGCCGACTTGTAAAATATGGCAATGTACACAAACTGTATGGCAAATCTACAATATCACAAGAGACAAAAAAAGTGTGCTGATTTTTTAAAGTGCCTCATATTGTATATGATTGTGCTTTTCCTTTTTTGTTTTTTGGCCAGTGCAGAGAGTTTTTTAAGCAAATGTTTGCTTTTGTTTAGAGTTAAAATTAATAACAAGTTAATAATAATGATCGTTAATTTTGCCACTTTTGTGCAAGATGTCATTGTGTATGAATATTATGATTAATAATGAAAATGAATCAATAGATACATGTATTTACAAAATGACTAAGTAACTAAACTCAGTGCTGTTATAACATCCACTTTGTATTTACATCTTGTAACATTTATATATTAAAGTTGCTTCAGATGCACACGTACAAAAAGCTCTTCAAATTTGAGCTTTTAAGGCGTCTTCCCTGCAACTTTCAAGCATTTTCATTTTTCGGCCAAAATTGAAAAAAATGCAAGGGGTTAACCTTACATTTTTAATCAACTTTTGCCCCAAAATTAATTTTCTCCAAACGATGCGGAAATTCCTTTGGAGGCAAGAGGTTTATCAACCAATATTCAAATATCAAATAATTTGAAGGTTTGGGCAAAAATTACATTTTTTTTTCAGAGAAATGTACATTTTTTGATGGACCATATGTATGAATATGTTAAAGTGGTGAAAATGATTTGAAATTTAATTATTTGAAAGTAGTATATATATCTTTTTAAAATTATTGCAACTACTTTGAAGTGGAAAAGACAGTTGCAGGGCACATGTGTTTGATATCAATGTCACTTCTATTTTTTTCCTTAAAGATTATTGTGGTATGAATGGCTTGGTTGTACATATCTGCGATGCTTATTAAACAAAGATTGAAAGGGATCATGCATTATTGGGATTGTACATGTTGAAAACATGCAATCTTGATGTTTCTTAAAACCATTGTTAAAAATTGTTTAAACTATGATTATATATTTTTATGAATAACTTACTCGTAATTGGCCTATTTTACGGGGGAAAAAATCCAGATATTTTATTTATATGCACTTTCATTGTATTTGTCACATGCCGAAAATACACAGCGATCCAAACGAAGACAAAAATCTTTTGAAAGTCAAATTTGGTCACTGTTAAATGTTTGAGAAATAAAAAAGAATGAATCTATACAATATCAAGAGAAGTTCTTCAATTCATTGTGTTATTTTCTTTTGTCTGTTTTATTTTGTTAGTGGGGGAGTTACGTTGGGGCCTTTATTGAAAGAAAATGGTTCTCGCACCGTGGCAACAATGCCATTAGTCACTATAAAACCTATTAATTGTTCATGTTGTATATTTAATATAAATACCTTGGAATTGGGAATATATTAGTTTCTTATGCCGATTGCCATTGGCTCATATGAAGGACAGGGTGGGTGAATACATTCTATTTATATCTGCTATCCAAAGTCTAAAAAAAGTTGGCAAAAAAAGGATTCATTTCCACATAGCTGAGATATAAACTGAATATTCATATATTCAAATTTGTTTTGAAAAGGCCGAGCCCAGAAACTGCATCTCTAGCCATATACGCCATACACGTACTGCACCTAAAAGCCCGGCGGTTAGTTTTGTCTAAAGGCGTTTTGTAATTCCACTTCTGTATTGCCCACGCACAATAATTTATAGGCTTAGAACGAAGACGCCCTGTTCGACGGATGCAAGGGAGTCTATTTTCTTTGTTAATTTCCTTTGTTGAATCTGGCGTTAACAATAAAATGTTTCCATTGAGGCGAAAGGATTAAACGCCGCTATCTTTTTTCACCCTTGAGTGCCTCTGAGTGGGGAATATTGAAGCGGAAAATCACGAAAAACAGCTCTTATAAAGCATTTTATCCCACATAATGATACTTTTTGAAGAGGAAATTGCATACTGAATCCAACTGTAGTTTCAAAATGCAAAAATTCGCCGTATTTAAACATTCGAGGAAATTTTTTTGGAAAAATTTGGCCAAAACTTTCCTCTTTCCAACGTAGGCGGCGCTATATATATTTCATTCTCGCACGTGGCGTGGATAGCATTCGTATTGCGCGCTTTGTTAGCGCGATAGCCTTCCGATCCATACCCAATCCGAGCTTCACATTTTAAGGGTTTATTTTTTTATGGGGGGGTTAGGTTAGTGGGGGCGGTATGTTTCATTCTGTCAATGTTCATGAAACATACCACCCCACCTACCGCCACCCCCCCCCCCCAAAAAAACACCTTTTTTTAAAATTCACCCCCCCCCCTTCCCGCCGCTCCTCCCCACGCCTATAACTATCACATGGTCCGGTCCCAAGCCAACCTACATTTCATTCCCCACGAGTGCAAAACTCATAAATACTTATCGTATTTATTAGAATCAATATTTTCACATTAATTTTAAATATTTCTGGCCATATTTGTAGTCTGCAGTCTACCAGACCTAACCCCCACCTTCTTAAACCAGACCCCGCCCCTTATGCCTGCAGGTATCTGTTGAGCATAATTCGCCGGGCAAATTTTTCCGTGTACACACTACGAATGAAATATATATATAGCGCCACCTACGTTGGAAAGAGGAAAGTTTTGGCCAAATTTTTCCAAAAAATTAACCTCGACTTTTTAAATACGGCGAGTTTTTGAATTTTGAAACTACAGTTGGATTCAGTATGCAATTTCCTCTGCAAAAAGTATCATTTTGTGGGATAAATTGCTGTATAAGAGCTGTATTTCGTGATTTTCCGCTTGAAAAACACCCATTCAGATGCACTCAAGCGTGGAAAAAGATAGCGGCGTTTAATCCTTTGGCCTCAATGGAAACATTTTATTGTTAAAGCCAGATTCGACAAAGGAAATTAACAAAGAAAATAGACTCCCTTGCATCCGTCCAACAGGGCGTCGTCGTTCTAAGCCTATAATGGTGCGTGTGCACTACAGAGGTAGAATTACAAGACGTCTTTAGACAAAACTAACCGGCTTAAGGGCGTTGCATGCAGCGTACGGTGTATGGCAAAAATAGAGATGCAGTTCATCCGGGCTCAGCCTTTTCAGAACAAATTTGAATATATGAATATTCAGTATATATTTCGGCTATTTGTAAATGTATGCCTTTTTGCAAAGTTTTGTAGACTTTCAATGGCAGATGCAGATTATTCACCCGGCCCTGCCCTGCATATGACCCAATGGCAATGGGCATAACAAACTATAATATTCCCTAATGAATTCCAAAGTATTTATTTATAATATCTTTTTAAAAAAACCTGGTACACCAAAATAAGGGACAACAATCAAAACATCCAGTTTCTTTTCTTCTCAATCAAGTTTATTCTTTACATGATCATGAATACATGAACTCTAATTTCAATATAAAACAATCTACAACTTGTCAAAAGATTTGCAACATAGTTTTTGCTACTAACACGTAAATAGCTGTTTTAACAGCTCTTCTAATCAGGGACTGAAAATTACAACGTATAAGCGAGACACTAAAATATAATGACCATGTCATCTTACTATGCACTTTGTGCATGTAGCATTTCAAAAATAGCTACACTTGAAACTATATACTTTTTATATTTCAGATAACTCCAGACTATTACCAAGATATTCTCAATATCTTACACTGAACTTAATATATAAGAAAATAAGATACAATTGTCAGAATTTTGAATAAGCAAAATAAAAATCTACATTCTTTCCTCCACCACATTTTACTCAGCTTATGGCCCTATCAACTCAAGAACATTAAATAGTAAATTACTAAATTGCCCACTATTACGTAAATTTCACTCGCCTATTTCAGATAAATGGAATTTCAACATTTGATTTGTATTACAAGCTAGATCAAACATCATATACACATATATTTCACACACCAAATATTTACATATAAAGATCATTTAATGCATTTTATGTAAGCATTACAATTAGAAATAAACAGGAATTTACAGGATTATCAATATATCAAAATTTGGAAGTTTATTATTTCTAAATACGAAAACATTAATCTAAACAGATTGTGAAATGAGTTAAAATATCTCAAGATATCAATATCTTACTTGTTAAACTTTTGAATAAGCAAAATGAAAACCTGTACTAGCTGAGAGTGGCAATTGCTCAATATGATCACATAGTAATTCATAATTACAAAATTACCTGATTTTACATAAATTTCAGTCTCCTATTTCAGACAAATGGAATGTCAACACTGATTTGTTTCTGGGAGTTTGACATGCATGATAGAACAACATACAAATATCTTCCAAACAACGCACCATACACCCACATAAAAGTCATTTTAATACATTTTATGCAATGAATTCATCAATCTTTATTAAGGTGTTTTTTTTTCAAATGAAATATTTCAGTTCTGTGTGAAGTACTGAATTGATAAAGATGCTCAATTGTCCCTTTCAAAATGCGCAAACCTCTCGTACTGCTCTAAAAAAAAAAGTTACAAATTCTTCAGACACGGAACAAAAAATCCTGAGAAATCTGGTACCAATCAATTTCACTTTGTTTGTAGAACAAAAAGATGTGACGTTTGCATGTTCAAATATTTATAAATTAAAAAAACTTCTAAAAATCCATTTCCAAATTTGGCCAAATGTTAAACACAACCCGGTTAAACTTTGGATCTTGCATTGGCACACTCAGTTTTCCAGTTTTATTTAATAAAGAAACAACGTTGTCCAAAATTTTTTATTCAAATTACAAAATATTAGTACTTGATCATATCCCTGAGAGTTTGATCAATACATTTTTTTAATAATTGGCAACTACAGCTTGTATTTATTGAGTCAACTAGCCACATTTTTATGCAATTTACAGCGTTTGCTATTTTTAATACGCTGCCTGACCTAGCTTGACGTTCTACGCTTCTCCAGCGTACAGAAAAAAGTAATAACCTTTTCGTTGTGTGACAAGGAAAAGGTCGTAAGCAGCCCAGGCACGCAAAAAGCCTTTTCGGAGATAAATCAAGTTGAAAGGTTTTGTGCTCCCATTTCTAAATTAAAAATCACATTAGGTTGAAATTTTGACTGATGAAATTTGTTAATAATTAATACAATATTGTGCAATTCTATGTCAAAATATTACTTGACTGTGAAGTTATTTCAATTGTTATTCGATCAACCTTTTACCAGGAACTTCCCAAGCCTTAAACATACACTTTAATTAAGCGGCATGTTAAATCCTTACGACCGTTTGCCGGAAACAAAATTGCCTTTGCGTACCCACTTGAATCGGACGTAACGCGCTTGGAACATTTTTTTTGTTACGTTAGAATTAAATGCTTACGACCTATTGCCGGGCACAAATAATGAAAAGCCTCCTTACGACCTTTGTTTACTGTTAATTACATCAGAATGATGTAACCCCATGAGATAAAATGTATATCAAATAAAAGATATTTCCAAGCTATCTCCTTTACCTCAGAAAAATCTGAATTTGACTTTTTGACCCATTTTTTGCCCATACGACCTTCTTCCAGACACCTGACATTTTTTTTCAGAGGGAAGCACATGTCAAGAAAACAGACAAAGAAGTTTTTGTTTTTACTGAAATAAGAATTTTGAAGTGGAAAGTCCGTCATGATCGAGAACAAACTTTATACCTCTGATACGGCGCCGTAGGGAGGCCGTGCTGCAGGCCAATTCGGCTGCACGTTGATCAGATGACTGTTTTCATCAAGATCGAATGCGCTGTTTGTCATACCGGCATGATGGGTAGGCGAGGTCATTCCCGCATGATGGGTAGGCGAGATATTCTGGTCTTCTCCAGACTGCATCCTGGCAAACTCCAGGAACACCTGAAAGATTAAGGCATGATCAAATATCAATTTACGGCACGGTCGTGCATCAGCTTAAAGAAACAAATGTAGAAGACCTTTCGTCAAGATGGAATTTTGCAGTGTGGAGACTTTAATTCAATACTGGGGATTAGTCACAAGCTTGAATTTGGTGGGACTCGAACTCGAGACCTCCAGCTTAAGGGTATACAGCATCATTTGCATTTATTCCAAAAGTAACCAACCAAGTTATTATCAACAAGCTTACTTGGAGTAAAGATCGTACTAGTAAAATTACTCCGGCTGGCTTGTGTCACTTAGAAGAAAGCAAGAAATGTAGGTGACTTCCAACGATCAGTCAATTGACTGATTGTTGAAGGTGATGAGTGCTTCAGACAAAATCGTGTTTCGTGATGAAAAGGTGGTGCATGATTTTCCACTGTTTTCTTGAAAAGTGTAATATCCGCTGAGCTGAAACCTCAGCAGGTTAGGTTTTGAACATTCGTCTTTTGTTTTTGGATTTTTGAGACATCTGACCACTCAACCAAGAAGCTTGACGGGGTCGGCTACAATCCTGGACAAAACGGTTGGGACACTTCCTGGGCCTGCCATGGTCACCCACTCCCCTGCTCCCCCGGTCAATGTTGTTCTCTCCAGCTGATGGAACACACACCGTGCAATGAGAGGGGGCCGGGGGGTTTGGGGCTTAGGGAGATTTGGCCAGGATTGTAGGCACTACAGATCTGAACGTTGCCTTTAATTTACAGCAATGGTAGTAATAAGGTACCTGTTCAAGAGAAGCCTGGCTGAAGCTGTATTCCTCGATGTTCAGTGACTCTTTGCCTGAAACAGACCCAAAGGAAAATTAATGAGGTGGGGATTTCCCTGAAGGAATGGAGCGTATAATTCTGCAACACTCGTGTCGATTATATATACACCAGCATCTTTCTGGAAATTTAATGAAGACAAATTTTCCACTTCTGGGCAACACTCCAATATGAGAGTAGATGAAATCTAGGGAACTCCAACAACATTTCAGACAGTTCAAGATTCAAGGGGGGGGGGGAGAGATTTGGGGAAAATAAAACAATCCACCAAATAATTGGTAGAGGATTTGAGGGTCGCCAAGGGCACCAGAGCAACATCAGGAACTCCAGATTTTGAAAGAAACTCTCTAGAATTTTTTTTATTTTTTCGTATGGTATATGTTTATACTTGCCTAAAGGCACCCCTTACGATATCAATTTGTTTTGTTCAACATGAACTTTACAGGTTAAAAAAACCTCAGAAACTCCAGATTTCTAAAGAGACTCTCTACAAATTTAGAAATCAGAAAAAAAATATCCTGTGCAAAAAAATTTTGAAAGCAGGAATAATCCTGACAAAAAATTCCTAAAATCAGGAAAAAAATCCTGAGCAAAAAATCCTGAGGAGAAAATCATGAAATTTACAAAAAAAATGGTGACAAATCTCTAGTCTCCTGACGATGACTAGAGCAGGCTAGTCGAAACGTTGAGACCAAAGACAAGTTCGTTTAGAACTTACAGCAGGACTGTTCTTATCAGAACAAAAAACTACTTAGCAAAGTTGATAATAAGCAGGACAAGTTCTTTTCGGAACTAAATATCTTCTAAGCAGTAGTCATGGTGTTACCGCAAACCGAAACGATACCGATACCCCACCACGCAAAGCCTCAAATCTTAAATCTCAGCCCCTGCTACAAACCTTGTTCTAGCACAGCAAAGACCGTAGACAGCGACTTAACGTCTCTGCTGGGGATCTTGTACGTCACACGCTCCCCAAACTTCTCAGCCACCTCTGCGCTAGGGAAGACCTCTTTGATTCTGGCGTTTAGAGCAGCCATGAGTCCGTCCAGTAGCTGGACGGCCTGGCCGCTGGTGTGGTCCATGGAGTAGTACGCTGGGCCCGGGTTCAGCTTGACTTCCAGGCTGTAGCCACGGCCGTACTTGCCCTTCAGATGCTGAGTTGTACCGAGACACCTGACGAGATTGACAGGGAAAGAAACGAGAGGGGACTACACTGAGGCTTGGCTTCAAAAACAACCGTTCAAGAGGTCAACAACGTTCGCAAACTAAATCTGGTCCTTATTTACCAGCTAAAGCGAGCTCGACAGGCTCATTTGCAGCGCATGACAATGTGCCCTTGTTATGCTAATTCTTTGCTAGTTTGCTACAGCTGCTGATTTCACGTAGAACGCGTGTCTATCTAACGTAGAGTATGCGTAGCTATCAGTGCGGGCCTTGGGTAATAATATTCAGGCTTTTCTGCAAGGTGCTGCGTTGCCAAATATTTTCCCTGAGGTTTAATTTTTCATACGCGATTTTTTTTTTTCATAGGCAGCAAACTTTCCGACACAGTGTTTGTTTAATTTTGACAAGTAAAATTCAAGTTGCTGAAATTGGAACGCCAACTCCTTACTGCAATTTTTTTTGCTCTTGGGATATATTTTGATTTGATCAGATGACACCCTCCGGTATCCAGTTATCACATAATTATTTGTAAATCAGTGTCGGGTCGACCTTGCGCCGACACAGAACAGTCAGCGACTGGTTTTTCAAGATCAAGCTGTGCCTCAGTTACGACCAAGTGCATAAATGTTTTACTTAAAAGTAGCAAATTATTTATAAATGATTGACTTGTCTTCTTACGACACTTACATCAGCTTTCCACGGACCATGATCCCAACACGAGAACACACAGCGTCTGCTTCCTCCATGGAATGCGTCGTCAAGATGGCTCCCTGGTCGCCACGGAAACTGGAAATGATGATATTCCTGCAGAGCAAATTTACACTCTTCTTTATTTAAAAAAAAAACCCAAACAAACAAAATTATAATGACTGAGGGATAACTGGCATTACAATTAAAGTAATTTTTGATGATTTGCATTGACCTCTCCGTGGGCTATTTCACAAACAATCACAAATCATTCAATTGACTGATTTTTGGAAATATCGAGTGCTACAATCAAAACTGTTTTTTTGTGATCAATAGGTTGTGTATGCTTCTGTTTGGTTTTGTTTCGTGTAAAAAGTCTGTTTTATCCACTGAGCTGAAACTTCAACAGGCTAGGTTTTAAACATTTTCTTTGGATTTTGAGTGTTATTATTGGAAACAAACAAAGTGCATGAAATGCTTAACCACTTTGCGCCGGAGGCAGCGATAACACGCACTGGCTGTTTTTGTGCACAGGCACGGCTAACGGGTTAAGACGTCAAGATTGCCTCGACTTGCCTCTGGGTGACGTCAAAAAAAGGTAATCCCTCGTGACTTTTGCACACACACAAAAAGTCCATGTTGTCTGAATATCAAAAGTTGGCTGGGAAATTTTGCCTTTTGAAAATATTGAAATTTTCGGCAAAATTAAACCCGGCGCGAAGTGGTTAATGATCTTATATGCCTTTAACTTTGACAGCTTTTACCTTGTACCTTACATTGGCTGCTGCAAAGTACTTTTTCAAGAAACTAATGAGCCACATCGACATCTAGGTGAATGATTAATTTTTGCAACGTTGCTTTACTTACCAGACAGACCGCTTGGAGCTGGGATCCATGCCTGTCGATGGTTCGTCCAAAAATACAATTTTGGGCTTTCCAAGCATGCTGATGGCAAAGCAGAGCTGTTGATAAAAACGGATAATGTAACAATGCCAATTATAAACAAAATTTATGTATGTAGACAAACACAGGGCTGTTTCGGCATTTGTTTGTGACATGCGACATGTAACATTTTTCAACTTGCCGCTAGAGGGCGCTCTTACATTTCATGGTGTCAGTTATTTTTGTTTGTTTTGTAAAGTACAACCTAGCCAGAGACTGACATCATTGAAAGCAAGTTCACTTTTCCACTTTCAAATTATAAAAACAAAGGCTGTTTCAGCATGTTTGCCGAAACAGCCAATAAAGCAATTAAAATTCTCACCGTATGATTCAAGGTTTCAAACAGAACTTAAATTTTCTTAACAACCATTGTCACAACTTAAACGTGTCTGTGGTTTCTTAATTTTACTTTTTGTCTACGTACCTTCCTCTTGGTTCCTCCAGATAACTCCTTAGCCTTTTTCTTGGCATGCTCGCTGATGCCGACAGCAATCATGAAACTGAAAGGGAAAGGAATACGTACTTTTTGATATTTTTGGCAGCTAGGAAAAGGTTTCTTAAAATAAAAGTATGAACCAATGGACTTGTTTACAAGTATCAACTATAGACCATTGTCATGTTGCGGCCATCTTGATTTTTTCCTATTCAAACAATGTGACCAAAGCGAGGCTGGAAGGATAGTTAAGTCTGGTTCCTTTTTGCACACAAACACATTATCATTCAGTACTGTTATTGGATACAGGGAACATGACTGAAATGGTAGCAGCATGATAAAGGTGTATTACACTACACTGTTGATGTCAATTTGTAACTTGCATAATAGATATTTGGCACATCGGAAAGATGTAAATATGTTGCTTTTATATTTAATATATCGGGTTTTTCTTTCACTGATATAGTTTTGTATTTGGGTCTTGTCCCGTCACTAATGTACGAGCAACCTTATATAGTCCTGTTAATTCTTTCGACCAAAACGTGCACAGAAATTCTTCGTCGATACTCACGACTTGGCGACAGTCTTGGCGTCAGTCGGATGGACGCCTTTGATGAGTGCATAGGCCTCAAGATGCTCACGCACTGTCAGGTTCTCGTACAGCGGATCATGCTGCGGGCAGTAACCGATGACGCGGAACGCATCGCTCAGGGACGACCTGAGGTCGTGGCCGGCAATTTGGATCTGAGGGGAAGGACATTTGAGTGGAATTTAAAAAAAGGCACGCATACAAAAAGGGGTGAGTCCTAATGCAAATTGACAGTAATTTGCCTGAATCTAAATAGTGGTGGGATTACATATCCACATATTTTTTTTTTATTCGGTTGAATTGCAGTAGGTTTGGATTTCAAAAACCGGATATCCAATTTAAACAAATTTAAGCCTTCCATTTTTGTGTGACACAAGCTTAGGAAAATATCTCGAGCATCCCCTAATTTGCTAGTGGTCTTCTTGGTTCATGAATAGCCAGCTCATTTATCTGATCTGAGTTGACCACCCATTTTTGTTCACCATTACAGCTCTGTAGTGTTTTTGACACGGCCTAAAACTACCCACCTGTCCCCTAGCAGGCTTGGTGTCGGCCGTGATGACGTTCATGGCGGTGGTTTTGCCAGCTCCGTTGGGTCCGAGTAGGCCCAGCACCTGGCCTTCATTCACGCTCAGCGACAGGTTACGCACGGCCACTTTGTCCTCTTCGGGTCGACAGTAGCAGCGTCTCTTGTAGAACACTTTGCGTATGCTGGAGGCGGCCACGATACAATTGCCAGCAGTTTGGGGTTGATTCTACCAGAAAAAGGATATATCATTTTGAAGATTGGTAATCAAGACATCACAAGTCATCACAAGTCATCACAAGTCATTGCAAGTCATTGCAAGTCATCACAAGTCATCGCAAGTCATTGCAAGTCATCGCAAGTCATCGCAAGTCATCGCAAGTCATCACAAGTGGTTGCAAGTCATGACAAGTCATGACAAGTCATGACAATTAAGTCATCGCAAGTCATCACAAGTCATCACAGGTCATCACAAGTCATCACAAGTCATCACAAGTCATCACAAGTCATCACAAGTCACCGCAGGACATCACAAGACATCACAAGTCATTGCAAGTCATTGCAAGTCATCACAGGTCTAAACAAGTCATTAGTTGTAAATCACTTGTAAATCACTTGCAAATCACAAGGCATCACAAGTCATCACAAGACATCACAAGTCATCGCAAGTCATCACAATTCATCACAGGTCATCACAAGTCATCACAAGTCATCACAAGTCATCACAAGTTATCACAAGGCATCACAAGTCATCACAAGTCATCACAAGACATCACAAGTCATCGCGAGTCATCACGAGTCATCACAAGACATCACAAGTCATCGCAAGTCATCACAGGTCATCACAAGTCATCGCAAGTCATTAGTTGTCAATCACAAGTCAATCACAAGGCATCACAAGTCAACACAAGCCATCACAATTCTGCAAATCAAATCTTCCAAAGCCTTCAGGTTTACATAAAAAAAATCTTTAATAAGGTTAATGCAGAGCTAGTTGTTAATGTACACAGCCTTTTATAAATACCTTTTGCTGTTTTTGAAAAAATGTGCTGTGTAAAAATATGTTCATAGTAGCAAGAGTAATATTTACTGACTTACCCCAGTATACCGAAACGAATTTGGGTTAAACATCTCGCGGACTTTATCTCTCTCTGCCTTCACATCAGAGTCTTCACCCTCGATGAAGTCATCGTTCTTAGGCAAATGTTCAGGTGTTGGCTTTGCCCTGGTATGAAGAAAAAAACCAACAATTCAGAAAGTTTTCTAGGACAGACACTTTCTATTTGAAGAAATGGTCATGGCTCTCCCATAAAGAAACAGGACAAACCAAAGCTGTATTGGCTTGTAACTAAACTGTTACTAATTCCAATTTTCTCCAAATATATCCAATTTTTTTTGTCAATTACAGGTCGAGTCAGAATGATCTGGACTGAGGTTGACCATTTTTTTTGGGGGGGGGGGGTGGCAAATAGAGTATAATGAGAAAAAAATGAGAGTTTCATATGAATGGTGATTACCTTGTCTTCCACAGGAAGTTTGAATTTTTCAAATTAGTGGCAGTGGTGAGGAGTTATGCCATTTTCATTTGAAGTGGCTCATTTTCCAGTCTGCACACGGAATTGGTTTTGCCTTTTTTAAATGTGTCAATAACTTCAAGTGAGTCAGTCACCATGACTAGGTTGGTATTAGTTATTACACTGCTTCACATCGGTACGCGATTTCAATAAATTTGTTGAACCATGGAACCGTGGTCAGAGTGTTTTTTAGCGTGCGTTCTTTGCTAGCGCTTTTTCTCAAATTGGTACAGTGGATATACATGAAACTTTCACAAAATATGTCCAAAATACCAGCCTATAACATATCTCATTTGCACTTATTTTGATAATTGCTACATATTCTTAATATTTTCTTTAATTTAGGTCCACATCAGTCTGATTCACCCTGTATTTAAACTATTCCTTTTGAAGGCACTGGTGATTTAAAGGCATAAAGTATCATTTGCATTTATCTCCCAAGTAACCTACCAATTTATCATCAAAAAGCTCACTTGGATTAAACCCTGTGATATTAGTCCGTCTGGCTCGCCGTCATTTAGAGGAAATCGAGAACTGTAGGTGATTTCATACGATTAGTTAATTGACTGATTTTTGGAAATACAAGAGTGCCATGGACGAAATCATGTTTCATGATCAAAAGGATTGGCATGGTTTTTCACTGTTTTCTCAAAAAGTGTAACATCCACTGAGCTGAAACTTCAACAGGTTAGGCCTTGACAATTCTTCTTTGGATTTTGAGTGGTGTTTTTATTTTTGGAAACAACCTAACAAAATGCATGAAAGGCAAATGATCAAAAATGCCTTTAAGAAAAAAACAAATTCTTGAACAGCTGAAAGTGACTGCACACCTCAATTCAAACTACTTATATGTAGACTAGCAAGTTCTAAAACATGTTTGTCATTTGATTGGCAAAAAGGTGCAGTCAGTAATTTATAAAGACGATAATTGTAACAGCACTTTTGTGCTTGAAACCATATTGTTTTTGTTTTTTTACGAACCAAAACATGAGAGCATCTATCAGACGGCCTCCGGTGGACAAGACTTCCAGAAGACGAAGCAGAAAAATCACTGCCACCAGAGAACCCAAAGTCTGTCCAAAAAAAAAGAAGAAAAACAAAGAATGATTGATCTTGCACAAACTGTCATGTAGTCTTTTTAATTTGTATCCAGTTTCAATGAGAAATGTCTTCACTTGAACGAGGTTGCTGGGAAGTCAAGAGATATGTTTGCAACAAAGGTGATGCGATCAAGCTAAATGAGTTGTTTGTCGACCCCGGTCAAATTTTTTTTATTACAGATTTGAAAAGAGCACAATCTCAGCATTACTGCTGTGAAAACCGCATGCTGATACCATCTTTAGTTCAAAAATTATGGAAGTCGGAACACCAAGAGATGTGATGAAGTGATGTGATGAAGTAGCCCTATTTTGGCCTGTATCTCCAAATGAAAATTCCTGACAAACGACTAATGTAGCTTGATCACATCACTTTCCAAAAGGGGCAAATTTACCCAATATTGAATTTGCACCCCGACGCAAAGATTCATCTTATTATGAAGAGTTTGGTTGCAGTGCCTGATGCTATATCAGATTTGAACCAGTCAGCCGACCCCGGCAAGCTCTGTGGTTGAGTGGTAAGACATCTGAACTAGTAAGCAGGAGGTTGTGGGTTCGAGTCCTACCCAACTATTTTTTTCCTCACAACTACTCGGGACAACACATAGTGTACAGTGTTTATAAAATACGTCGGTGAAGGTCAAAAGATTGAATTCAGCAAAGTAACTTAGATACTGCACTGTATAAATACGAAAATGCCACCATAGCCAGTCAGTGGACATATACTGGACACATGGCACAAGACGCACATACGCCAAACTGGCGAAAACCTTTCCCTTCTGGGTCACTGTCAAATTCCCAAGTTTTTCCCAAATTCCCTGAATTTTCCCTGACTGGAATAATGGAAACTCATGTTCAAGGTTTTTCCTGATTTCCAGAATGGCTGGGAACCCTGTGAAAGCCAATGAGGAGCTCCCTACAGCATGTGAACACTCAATAAGGGAGAAATGTCTGAAGAACTTATTTCATGGAATACTGTCACATACGGTGACCGGGATGCAGTCCAATCCAGCACAAGTCCCTGCAAGTCCATCACAAGTCCTCCAGTCCCAATTCAACTCACAAGCTATTCAAATGAGCTTTGACAAAGGCATTCCTTTGCTATTGTTCATCCACCGTTACTTGTGATTGGACTAGTGACTGGACTTGTGACTGGACTTGTGATTTACTTGTGACTGGACTTGTGACTGGACTAGTGACTGGACTTGTGACTGGACTAGTGACTGGACTTGTGACTGGACTAGTGACTGGACTAGTGACTGGACTAGTGACTGGACTTGTGACTGGACTTGTGACTGGACTTGTGACTGGACTTGTGACTGGACTTGTGACTGGACTTGTGATGGACTTGTGACTGAACTTGTGACTGAACTTGTGATAGGACTTGTGACTGGACTTGTGACTGGACTTGTGACTGGACTTGTGACTGGACTTGTGACTGGACTTGTGACTGGACTTGTGACTGGACTTGTGATGGACTTGTGACTGAACTTGTGACTGAACTTGTGATAGGACTTGTGACTGGACTTGTGACTGGACTTGTGACTGGACTTGTGACTGGACTTGTGACTGGACTTGTGACTGGACTTGTGACTGGACTTGTGACTGGACTTGTGATGGACTTGTGATTTACTTGTGACTGGACTTGTGACTGGACTAGTGACTGGACTTGTGACTGGACTAGTGACTGGACTTGTGACTGGACTAGTGACTGGACTTGTGACTGGACTAGTGACTGGACTTGTGACTGGACTTGTGACTGGACTTGTGACTGGACTTGTGACTGGACTTGTGACTGGACTTGTGATGGACTTGTGACTGAACTTGTGATAGGACTTGTGACTGGACTTGTGACTGGACTTGTGACTGGACTTGTGACTGGACTTGTGACTGGACTTGTGACTGGACTTGTGACTGGACTTGTGACTGGACTTGTGACTGGACTTGTGACTGGACTTGTGACTGGACTTGTGACTGGACTTGTGACTGAACTTGTGATAGGACTTGTGACTGGACTTGTGACTGGACTTGTGACTGGACTTGTGACTGGACTTGTGACTGGACTTGTGACTGGACTTGTGACTGGACTTGTGATGGACTTGTGACTGAACTTGTGATAGGACTTGTGACTGGACTTGTGACTGGACTTGTGACTGGACTTGTGACTGGACTTGTGACAGGACTTGTGACTGAACTTGTGATTGGACTTGTGATGGACTCGACTACGTCCCTGCATGGCGAGCAACGACATGAAACAAAAATTCCAAAACCTCGACTGATACAAGCATACTTACACACAGTATGGCGGGAAGTACATCATTGATCATTTCAAAGAAAGCTCCAAACTGAAGCTTATCCACAGCGTCCTTCTTGTAGGCTGTTTGATAGACCTGTGACGATAAAATTTTGAAAATATTTCATAAATTTTCTATAAATCACAAGTTGGTGAGAACGAGCTCCACCAATGGAAAACTTTAGATGCTCTTTATATGGTGCTACCTGAGGCAATTTCTGATCACTTAAACCTTTTTTTTTGTTAGCAAAAGATAATCAAGTTAAACATCATTTTCGAGGTTGGAGTCATTGAATCAGCTATTCTGAGCTATAGGTGTGGGGTTCGGGGCCCGCTTCAGGGACCCGAAAAAACTTGACGCTAGATGCTCTCTGTTGTGCGATCTGAGGCAATTTCTGACTACTTTAACCAATATTTTCGTAGTAAAAGAAAACAATTTAAACATCATGTTCAAGGTTGAAGTCATTGAATAAGCTATTATATTCTGAGCTACAGGCGTTTCAGGGGCCCCGAAAAATTTGGATTCTAGATGCTCTCTGTGGTGCGATCTCAGGGGCCCCGAAAAATTTGGATTCTAGATGCTCTCTGTGGTGCGATCTGAGGCAATTTCTGACCACTTTCACCAGTACTTTCGAGGGGGGCTCGGAGGACTCGGGTGGGGGGGGGGAGGGCTTGAGAGCCCCCAAGAGGTTGTCCATTTTTGGGGGGGTGTAATTTTTTTTTTTTAGTCCCACCATTTTACCTAGGTGATATGTATGTGGCCTATTTTCGAGTAGTATAATAGGGGTGTAAGTGGCGCCACCAATGCCAAAATAGTTCGCCCCCGAAAAAAACCCCAATTTTTTTCTGCGGCCAAAAATTTTGGGCAACTTTTTTTGAAAATGTTTTTGAGCCCCCCCAAAAACCAAATCCTGGGTGCGCCACTGAGGGTGGGGGGACATCTGATATTGTGTCCCCCTCCTACAAAAAGTGGGGAGGGGGGGGGGGACATGTCCCCCTGTCCCCCAAGGGTTGAGGCCCATGTATGCATCTGGTCTGGATTTAACCTGTGACCTCCGGATAACCGCAGCTGGCCCCTGAACCAGGACAATAAATGTCCACTTAATTCACAAATACCTGTGACAGTTCACCTATTCCATGAACATTAACTTGATTACTGGATGAGAAGAAATAAGGCTTTTTTTTCCCGCCAATACTCTGGGCAGCATATTTTCTGAGGGCCAATTTAAAAATTTGCAAGTAGCGATTTCCGTCTACCTTATCATTGAAGTAGAGTAGCCCAAAGATGGTGTACGGAGGGTAGAAGAAACTGAAGAGGAGATGTAGATGGCTTGCGGCAGGGTTTGGAAGGTCAGGATTCTCTTGGTAAGGTCTTGGTTCAGCATCAACAACGATGGTGAGTACTACCAAAGCCAACGGCAACTAGAGAACACAAAAAAAAATTAGGAAAAATTTGATTAAGCCACGGTAACTACACGGAGAGTTTAAAAAAAAAACCCACCCAAATGGCAGGACCAATTTTTGAAAGAAGTTCTGCCTGTGGCACTTTCAAAATCTAGGATATGAAAGCCTAATCAATAAGCTTTCTTTTAGTACAAGAATCATTCAAATCACTCATGAACTTTTTAAGTTACGGAATATTGAACACAAACAGCGCTTTAAAGTTCTGTCCACGGATCTCAAAGAAGGTAAGTGTTCTTTCAGCAAAACAAAAACAATTCACATGCATTTACCATGTGAGAGCCCAATTAATGTCTGACAGCTAATAATACAATTTTGCAAAGAAATCATTCAAGAACTAAACATCTGTGGATTTTTATCATTCAATGTTTCATTTTATAGTGGATAGCTTTTTTATCACCAGGAAAATAACAACTGAAAAAAAAAATTCTAGGTGAAATTAAAAAAAAGAGCAAGGGGAACGCATCTTTAAGCAAAACAGTTAATACAAAAAAGAAAACAAAAACTTACAAATATGTAAAGTATCTGAGCCACTATCTGGCTCGTCTTAACTTCCGAGAACATAAAGCTCAGGCAGTAGGAGAACAGCACAGACAAGGGCACCCAAGGGATCGCAAAGAGGATGAAGGCGGTCATTCCCCCGCCCGTACTCAACGCCATTCCACCGGAGGAGAAACCAGCAACCAAGCTGATGATGATGGCGACGATGACGACCAAGAACATCTGAGCGGAGTCAATCAGGAAATGCGAAAACCAGTAGCTGAACATTGAGACGCCGGACACTCGCAGCTGAGCGCGGATTTTCTCCTAAAATAAACAGGGAAAGAAAAACGGAGAACTTTATTGTTGTAAAAACACACCAATGTCAGGATTCCCAACACTTTACGAAATCAAAATTCCCGGAGTTTTCCCTGAAATTTGTCCCTGAATAATAGTGAGAAACCCTGAAACCCAGTTGGTAGAGCGTGGGAACGGCAATCCGGAGGTTCCTGGTTCAAACTCCGCTCCAGTCAATTTCTTTGTTCAACTTCACAAAAAAATAAACATTTCTAAGACTCTGACTCCCCTGGTGCTCCCTGACAATATCTGTGAGAAACCCTGAAACCCAGAGGTCCCGGGTTCACACTCCGCAATTTTTTTGTTCAACTTCACAAAAAAATAAACATTTGTAAGACTCTGACTCCCCTGGTGCTCCCTGACAATGTCTGTGAGAAACCCTGAAACCCAGTTGGTAGAGCACCAGAGCGGCAATCCGGAGGTCCCCGGTTCAAACTCCACTCCAGTCAATTTCTTTGTTCAACTTCACAAAAAAATTAATATTTCTAAGACTCCCACTCACCTGTCGCTCCCTGACAATATTTGTCAGAAACCCTGACGGAAGGAGGGTCAACGCTACTGGTATGAACGCCACCATGAAGATGCCGGTGTTCATAATAAGGTAGGAGTACGCCTCCGTTGGGAAGGGATGGCTCACGATGGTCATGTCCAAAATCCGCGTGCTTGTCGTCAGGATGTTGTTCAGCGCATTGCCAAGAATGCTGAGCATCACAGGGATGGAGTGGATCGCCGTTTCATTGTATGCTATCAGCAATTCGGGCATTTCACCCTGGGGAGATTCAGTGAAAAGAACTGGCCAAAATAATCCCGGCGTGAACTGGTTAAAACCGGCCAGTGATAAAGCTGGCCCCTGAACCAGGACAATAAATGTCCACTTAATTCACAAATACCCGAGACAGTTCACCTATTCCTATTGGTCGACAACCCGTCACATGGGTGCCTTTAAACTGCAGTTTAAACACTGCAGAGAACAGTTTAACCAGTTCACGTCGGATGACGTGCATACATGCAAAGGTTTTGCAGTATTCGGAACGGATGACGGATAAACAGGCAACGAGCGAGGCTGATAATATCTGTCTGCGACCCGCTCGCAGCGAGCGAGGCTGAAAAAATCAGGGTGTGCTACCCGCAGATGACGGCCTGAACCCGTCTGGCATCGAGGTTCATGAAAAACAATCCCGTGCCTGGGTCTGCTCAATGTCATAATAATCCCGGCGCGAACTGGTTAAAACCGGCCAGTGATAAAGGTGGCCCCTGAACCAGGACAATAAATGTCCACTTTCAAAAATGTCTTCGAGCATTTGACCAAAGTCAGCAAAGTTTTAGCAGCTCTAAGTTTCGTCATTGCACTGGTTGAAAGCTTTTGATACAACATCAAGTGTAGGGAACTCAAAGGAAACAATATGTAATCAACCAAAGAAAAACAGAAACAAAGTCCCGGCAACAAAGTTGACTTCAGACTATTCCTAGCTCTTTGAATATTATTGTTACGATATCTCTGGTCATGAATGTTATTTAGAGGTATAGTCCATCATTTGCAATTTGTGCATTTTGTTCGTTTGAAGCAACAAAAGTGCTCAATATCTGAAGAAGGATGCTTAACAACCAATCCGATGAAGTTTCAGCTTAGCTTCACATGCATTTTGCGAGAAAAGCAACATTCTAGGATCTCGATTTCAAATCAAAAGTTGCTGAATCATGTTTTGAATTGGGCGTGAATCCAGCGTTCCGGACACGTTAACACTAGCCGATTGCAGCAACGCGATGTCGCGCACTAATCCGACCAATTATAGCAACCGTGCTTGCGTGTGCGTCGTGCCAGTGCTTGCGCACGCTTCGCCGAATAACAAAACAAACTACTAATTTGAATTTCCTACGGTGCTTCTTATAAGAAGCACCATTGGAAAGGCCTTCTTTTGTTGATTTCTTTAAAATGACAGAGCTTGCCAGAAAGACTAATTTCACAGGGAGTTTAGTCCCCTTACTATCTTTCAACCAAGTACGTTTTTCAACAATAATTACGCCAGTCACTTTTTGGACAGCTGCAAATGATGGACTCTGGCTTTAAACTTTGAACCAGTTAATGCCTGAAATAAATAAATCAAAACATTTGTCTTAAAAGTGTAAAAAAAAAAATAGAGATATAGTTCTTGGGATGGGAAAGTTGAACAACAAACTCTCTTACACTCGTGCCCAAGTTGGTAGGGACCGTGGCCAAGTTGTGTGGTGCCACCGACATCACTTTGCTCAGGTCGTCGAGTTCGCTGCTGACCAGTTTCATGCGTTCAAATTCTTTCGTCAACACGGACATATCTGTAAAAGGTTCGTGAACGCAATCGGTACAAATAACTTTTCAAGCTTAGGACACAAGATTCTTAATGTCCTTAAAGGGGCACTGCGTCCTGGAATAAGGGCTGCAAAAATCTTTTTGAACGAAATGATGATAATTGGAAAAAACATCTGAAAGTAGGATACAAATATCCCCACAACTATCCTTTAAAAACTGCGTGCTTTGTAGTATCCTTGTGTTATTCGTGCAAGAACGACTTTCGGGGTCCACTTTTGTGACCCAAAAAGTCGGGCTGTTCGTGCCAGTTGTGAGTCCATCCGAGGCAAATATTACCATAAACTTGCAAGAAATGCTTTTAAAAATATACTAAGAAAAATAACCTTTTATAATAATAGTCTTTTTTTTTATGGTGTAAATCAAGGATTTTTCTATTGTTCCTCTTCCCTTTTCCTTTGTTTATACTCTTAACTTTTTAGTAACAGCTCTCACTGGTTTTGCACATTTTTTCTTTCTAATCGTCCTCGATCTCGATTGGTTCCTGTCCTCAATTCATCAATGATGTTGCATGTGTATGTCCTGGATTTACACCATAAACAAATGCCATTGTGCGTGAGTCAAACACCGTGAGTCAAACACCGTGAGTCAAACACCGCGAGTCAAACACTGCGTAACACAACCATTTGTTTTGCCTTATAATAGTCTTTGTCATCAGATTACAAAACTCACCCTCGGGTGCCGTCAAGTTGTCAACGTACAGGAGAGGATTGACCCTATCAGACTGATAACCTGAGGTCATCTCCACGTACATCTTGGGATCCATGGTAACAGCAGCCACCTCGCCAGTACTGACAGAGTCCAATGAGACGGTGGCTACCAGGACAGCTGAAACCACCATGAGGATAATCGGTAGGAGAAGACGCACTACGTAGGTCTGAAATAGGGGATAAGTACAGACGCTTAAGTAAATTGACATAAGCATGTAAAAATTGTCTGCCTTGGAGGCGAGTTTCTTTTCCATAGGCGGGATGCTCCACAGTCATGAATAATTCAATAGTTTTGATGGGGCCAGTATGTTTATTCATGAAACCGAACAATGATATCAAGCGCATTGTTGTTATTTAGTCAACCAGTTAGAATCAAAGCATTTTAAAGAACGGTCGTCGTCGAGCTACCACACGGTAGCCTAGTGGATAGTGAGATGAGCTATGGATACAAAGATCCCTGGTTCGAATCCACGTCATCGCTGCTCATTTTCCTCGACTGTTTTTCTTCTCTGAATTTATCGTTGAGATAATTTTATTTTAAGGGAAAAGAGAGAACGAGAACCTAAGTGTCTTGCAACGATTCAAAGGAGAACTGAAATGAATGACTTTGGAATGTCCCGCCTACGGAAAAAAAATTTGCACCCTGAAAATCAGTAACAGCGTTAAAAGCATATAGGATCATTTGCTTTTCATGTTTTTTCATGTTCTTTTTCACTAATAACACCACTCAAAAACTCAAATAAGAAAGTTTGAAACCTAAACCCCGCCTCACAAGAGAGCTAAATGCTGAGCAAAATTAGAGGCTGTTTGCTCAGCATGTAGCTCACCGTGTGCGATGATTTTTTGCCGAGTTTTCTGTCTCGCGAGGCCGCGAGGCAAATATCTATCCTGTTTGATTGCTTTGGCCTCGGGAGGCTAAAAACTCGTCGTGTGCAGTCAGCCTGAGCTATGTGCTGAACTATTAAAAGATTAACTAACCAATGAAAGTACATCTAACCAATGAAAGTACATTATTCTTGTTTGTTTTAGTCAGGTGATTTAAAAATTGGGGACAATGCCAGCAGGCTTTAGAAGATATGCACACAAATTTCACTGGCTAGTTAATCTTTTTAGCTCAGCATTTACCTCAGGTAAAGGCGGAAGAAATCAAACAGGATAGATATTTGCCTTCAAAGGGAGATTAAATGGAAAATTGAAATGACACTTGACCATGGATCATGCCAGCCAAGACTCAGAAACAAATGAGACTTGCCTTGGGATTTCGCCACATCTGCAGGAACTGGACTTTGCAAAGTGCCTGGATCTGGTAGCTGCCTGGCTGGAGAGGCTGTGTGATTGTGGCCTCCACATCTAGGGTCCTTGCTTCCATGCCATTAACCCTTCCTTTGGGTTTGTCCAAATCTGCAAGGCATGCATATTAGGCACACTCCTGAAAACTGTTTTCAATCTGTTTTTTACATTTATTTATATATTTCCTTGTTTATACATTTTTTTTTATTTAAACAGAAATACTGTGATTGATTGATACAAGGCATGCTAGGATACAGGTAAAGTCTAACGATTAAAGTCGGTGCTAGACATTCTCATTTGTCTTACTGGGCACGCTGTTTGTCATGTCGCGTTCGTCCACGTCCTCCTCATCATTCAGTTTCAGGAAGACTTCCTCCAGCGTTGTCATGGAGACTCCATATGACTGGATCCCTAGTTCCTTGGCAACAGATTGGCCAGATTTCGAGGTGTTTTCCAGAGCTTGAAAAAGATCTGAATTTGGTTTGCAAAAAAAACAAAATCCATAAAACGTCTTAAATCTCGCACTTCCCTTGTCGTGCATGGCTACATCAATATGTAATTAATGGGTAATTCATAGGAAAGACCATGAAGATTCATGGAAAATGTAAGGGAGAGTCACAGAAAAAAGACCATAGGGAGTCACCGAAAAGGCCATGGAGAGTCATGGAAAAGGCCATGGAGAGTCACTGAAAAAGCCATGGAGAGTCACGGAAAAGACCATGGAGAGTCACGGAAAAGACCATGGAAAGTCATGAAAAAGGCCATGGGAGTCATGGAAAAGGCCATGGGAGTCATGGAAAAGGTCATGAAGAGTCATGGAAAAAGTCATGGAGAATCATGGAAAAGGTCATGGAGAATCATGGAAAAGGTCATGGAGAGTCATGGAAAAGGTCATGGAGAGTCATGGAAAAGGCCATGTAGAGTCATGGAAAAGGTCATGGAGAATCATGGAAAAGGCCATGAAGAGTCATGGAAAAGGTCATGGAGAATCATGGAAAAGGTCATGGAGAATCATGGAAAAGGTCATGGGGAGTCATGGAAAAGGTCATGAAGAGTCATGGGGAGTCATGGAAAAGGTCATGAAGAGTCCTGGAAAAGGTCAAGAAAAGTCATAGTACATTTCTGTAGAGGAGAAGTTTCTGGCAATTACAGAAAAGAACCCAGTTACTCATGGAAAAGACAAAATGGGATCAAGCTAAATGAGTCGTTTGTCGACCCCGGTCAAAAAAAATTTTATTACAGATTTGAAAAGAGCACAATCTCAGCATTACTGCTGTGAAAACCGCATGCTGGTACCATCTTTAGTTAAAAAATTATGGAAGTTGGAACACCAAGAGATGTGATGAAGTGATGTGATGAAGTGGTCCTATTTTGGCCTGTATCTCCAAATGAAAATTCCTGACAAACGACTCATTTAGCTTGATCGTATCACAAATGCCGATTTTAATAGCCATCCAAAATAGCAACTGCAAATGCCATTGTTCTATTCATTCTTTACAAGACAAGACTGGTACCTTGGAATCTGTGGGCTTCCTGTAGTGGGAGTGTGTAGGATAATTCCATGCCGTGACTACGGGACACCTGACTGTTAGGAACGTGTTCCATCACCAGATCGGTAACGCTATCCACATGTGCATTCTGCTCCACAACCATGCTAGACGAACCAAGGGGATTTCTGTTAGCTTGTTATCCTACGAATTCCTTTTTTTGGGGGCCTAAAAAAAGTCAGTATTTATATATATCTTATTGGTTCCAAGAAGTATATTTAATTTGAATGACTAAATGAAACTTAAATCAAATTCAATCGGAAAGATAGATTTGTATTCCAAAATCTTTAGTGAGAACGGCTACTGGAATGCACATTGTACCAGTTCTCAAAAGAACAAAATTAATTTTGTATCCATGGTGGTAACATGCTCACCCAAGATGGTATCCAACGCCAAATCGACTCTTTAAGAAAAGAGAGGAACCATAGCAACGCAGTCTTCCACGTGACATCACAGCCTTACGATCTGAAAAACAAACCAAAAAATAATCACATAATTTTGGTACTTCACAGTTTCATACTCAACAAATTTATGTGCTTAAAAGCGGCTCCACGAAACAGTCCATGATCATTTAGGGCTGCCTCTGAATGGGACATTATGATCCGTCCAAGTTCCAGCGTGACGTCAATACTTATCTTTCTACTTGAAGTATTTTTTTTCTTTGTCTTAGATTTCCTTTTTTTTCAATTTGTGTAGCTCAGCTAACTTTGACTGGCCCTTAAATAGGGCCCTGTAATAGGCGACTCTCGTAAAAAAATTTGCATTTGCAATTGAAGGATCACCTTAAATGAGAATCAAAATGGCTGCCTGATTAAACAAGAGCTTTTTTTTCAAAGCTGGTACTTTTTTTTTGGAACTGGTTGAGCATCTCTGCAAACTCGGTAAGCAAATAAGTAATCATGCTTGTTTGTTTGTCAAAGCAAAGTCGCCAAATCCTCAACCAATGACAAACAACCGAAACCAGTTTTAAGGTTCTGACAACCAATCAACACGAGATCTAGTACGAACGACCTCTGACCTGCCAAGATGTCCGCCTCATCCATGAAGTGAGTGGTGAGCACCACGATCCGTCCCTGTCGCTGGTTCTTCAGGAGCGACCACATCTGCCGGCGAGAGTACGGGTCCATGCCGCTACTCGGCTCATCAAGAAACAGAATCTAAGAAAGTTAACAAAAACCAGGTTTCACATGGCCCTTTATTTAATAATTTGTGTTCAATGCTGGTACATCCGAGAGCTCGCCAATAACAATTCACAAGCTCACTCAGTAGGGACTCGAACCAAAGACCTCCTATTTAAAAGTGAAGATGTCTAACCACCGCACCTATCATCCTTACTCGCAGCTGGTATGCTGAATTGCGAAGGACATGGCTTCAACGTGGTCGGGCCGCTGACACGTAAAGGCGCCTATGGCGGCCGGCCACATCGACCCATATATGACCAGAGAGACACAGCCCGAGATCGAAAAGTGTTTGATTTTTCCGGAGGGAGGAAAACCGGAGGGCCCGGAGAAAAACCCACGTGGCACAGGAGAGAGCCAACGCACAACTCTACTCACATGCGATCCGCGGCCAGGATTCGAACCGTGGTCACCTTGGTGAGAGGCGAGCACTTTACGCACAAGCCACCCATGCCAGCTGGCTGGTTCAAATCTGTGTAGCATGTACTTCAATCAATCACTGACATGAGTTTTGGTAAAATGAAATATTGATGGCGGATGTAAATTCAATACTGGGTTTTGCTCTGGGCGACACTATTTTTCATTATTCTGCATCATAAAACTTATGGTACTTGGTACTTGGTTGGCGCTTCTCCTAAGGACTCCGCAGGGGAGTACTACCAGGAGGCCAGAAACACCGGGGCAAACCCTTTCTCTTAGCGATAAGTATTACTGGGTTCTTTCACGTGCATTGCATTACACAACACACGGGACCTCCGGCTTTACGGCTCATCCAAAGGATGCAGCAATAATGGTCAAGGGCCTTGCTCAAGGGCACAAGTGTCAAAGCCACGCCACTGTTGCCTCTGAAACACCAGAGCATGAGTCCGGTGCTCTTAACCGCTAGGCCATGACACTCCACTTAGGAGGAATAATGAAAGCTATAAGAATATACCTATATGTCTGTCATAAGAGGTGTACCTTTGGGTCACCGATGAGTGCGATTCCAACGGAGAGTTTGCGTTTCTGTCCCCCGCTGAGATTCTTAGACTTGGTGTTGGCTGACTCTTCAAGCAGGGTGACCTTCAAGATCTTGTCCACCTAATGAGAGAAGTAAAAACTCAATTAGTTTCAGAGAAGTGAGTCACTCAGTTGGCTCAGCTCAGATAATTAAGATGGGGCTCGGTGTCGTCTTTCTGACTGGTTTATAATGAAGGTTACTCTGACGTCAGGATTTATTTTATTATGTGGGTCATCTATTTGTTGAAAGTTGTTTATAGACACTGATAGGTCGATGTAGTTTGAGTTCGTTTCACAACCAAAATTTTGCACGGACAAAAAAGCGGCGACGAAAGTCAGTGCACGTTGAGGTTGAGAAAGGGTGGGGTTTTGATGTAAATAAAAGTTAAGTCTTTCACGAGCCAATGTGGCCAATCAGGCTGGCATTTTGTTTTCTTAGCACGAAACGACTGTGAATATCTCTTTTTGCCCTGGATGGGATGCCAGTCCATCACAGGTTACTCCCCGGCTAATGCCGGTACCCATTTATACTTCTGGGTGGAAAGAGGCTAGTTGGGGTGGAGTGGCTTGCCCAAGGACACAACATATGGCCAGCAGCTGGATTCGAACCCTGACCCTCTGATCAGTTTTCTTGGTACAAAACCATTGTGAATATCTCTATTTGCCTTGGAAGGGATGCCAGTCCATCGCAGGTTACTCCCCAGCTAATCCCGGTACCCATTTATACTCCTGTGGGGAGATCGAGAGGCAAGTCGGGCCGAAGTGCCTTGTCAAAGGACACAAATATGATATGTTATGGCCAGCAACTGGATTCGAACCCTGACCCTCTGATCATGAGGCATGAACTCTTAACCACTAGGCAAAACTCCCCAACAGGTTCGGATGGGATGTAGACAATGTGTTGATCCCAAATGCGAAAGTCTCACCTCCGCATTAATGTCACGGCGAGGTACCCCCTTCAGTCCGGCGTACACCTGGAGGTGTTCCCGTGCTGACAAGACGTCAAACAGCGTGTTGTCCTGGGGACACACCCCCATCATGGACCGGATCTTCTGCATCTGGATGGGATCCCGGATGCTGTAGCCACAGATGGTGGCCTGGCCGCTGTCGGCCGTTATCAGGCCAGTCAGGGTGTTGATCAGGGTGGTCTTACCGGCCCCGTTGTGGCCCAGGAGGCAGGTGATCTGGCCCTCGTAGACGTCCAGGCTCATTTCTGTAACAAGAACGGTGTACATATGGCAACTATTAATGCATCTTTCATTTCCCAACAACTTAATTTGAGGAGCGCCGTTGTCCAATGGTTATGGTGCTCGACTCATATATGCCATGATACACGGGTTCGAACCCTGATGGGGAACATGGTGCTTATGTGTTCTTGGGCAAGACACTTTACTACAATTGCCTCTCTCCACGCTGGGGTACAAATGGGTACCTGTGAAGGTAAAGACCAGATCGCGCGTGTCTTAAGCTGGTGCAAATGAAAATGGTCTCATGGCCTGACGAACAGGGGTAATAATTGTAAAGTGCTGTCAGACCTCGGACATTATTATATTATCTTTCATTTCCATCGGTCATAAGTTGTAAAACTCTCATCGACCTTCCAACTGGAGAAGTTTTATTCATAAATATGGAAGCACGTACAGCATCTTTTTGGTATAAAGACCACAGCCAAGCACATCATCTTTTTGGTAAGACATACAGCGTCAGGCTTTTTTAAATAAGCATATTGCAACCACTAAACTTGCGGACTATATCAGCACAGTGAAGTACTTCACTGATTTTACATGCAATTTGAGCTATTTTATAATGAGCAGCGGCGCACCAAAGGGGGAGGGGCCCTCGGGGTGCTTCAGCCCCTCCCCCCCCCCAAGAGTTTGTCAATTTGGTCAATTTGGTTTTTTTTGTCCCACAATTTGACCATGGTGATATGTACATGGCCTTTTTTCAAGTAGTATAATATAGGGGTGAAAATGACGTCACCAAAAAATAGTGTGCCACCCCAAAAAAATATTGTCTGCAGCCAAAAATTGGGGGCAACATTTTTTGAAAAAATTCAAACTTAAAAAAAAATTGGAACAAAAATTTGTGAGGCCACCAGCCAAATCCTGGCTGTACATTCCCTTATTATTTGCAAATTAACCTAAATTATCATAAATACGATAACTTCTATGAGTTGAACTTCATAAATTCCCAAATATGTCTTCCAATCTCCTACCTCTCACAGCAAAAACGTCTTGTTTTTTCCCTCCACGGTGAAATGTCTTGGACAAGTTGTCAATCCTGCAAGAATTAAGATTTGCATGATTTGGATATTCAACTACGATTTCAAGTGGCATGCACTGTTCTTAATTGGGATTAAGGCCACAAAAAAAACTTGGTCTCTGGTCAGACCAAAGTTCCGGAATTGATGCGGCGACGCGGCTTTTTTTTTTTTTCCAAGCTTGGATTGTACAGACAAGGTGGGGTATTATTTTGCTTTTTTTTGGTGTCCTCCATGATTTGCCTTGGTGCCCTCGATCATTTGCCTTGGTGCAATTTCCCATTCCTTGGTGCTCTTTGGTAAAAAAAATTGAGGAGGTGCAGCAATAGAGGGCGCTGTTGGAGCTACAGCGGAACATTTTGGGAAAAAAAAAAGATTGACGCGCATCATTAAAATCGACGCGCGCGCTGACCAGAGACCGACTTTTTTTTTTTTTGGCCTAACAAAGTGTCTCATAATCAGAACAGATCAAACAAAAAATAGCATCAGCACATTTTTTAAGTCCTGCGCCGCGACGTGCACTTTTATTTGGGGCGTTATTATAGTCAGATGACTGCTAACAGTCGTCACATGAACTTGCTGACTAGTTTTGTTGACACGACTGATTTTCCATGCCCTGCGGCGAGACGGGCTATAGACTCACTAGGATTCTATTACAGAAACACGTGGTTCTTGTCAGAGGGGCTGATGTTTGGCTAGGATTTTCAGGGTCAATAGTTCAACCAAGGCTTAAAGGGGCACTCGTTGTTTGGCTATGCTTGAATGAGAAAATTGTGAAATATACAATTTTTGATCGAAAAATGTCGAGTAATTAAACAAATTTTAAGCAAAATGGACTTCATGTTGAAGCAAAAACCTTAAATGGAGGGAATTGTTTAAATACCTGATGCCAGCACTGGCTCTCATTTCGGACGACACTGGCTCGACGTCTGCCTGGCCATTCGTCTCCGTTGACTCCAACTCATCGTATGCCATGTAATTCTTGGGGTTTCCGTACCAGTACGACGGCATAAAGCAGAACCAGGGGGACTTCTGCTGGCCATAGTTTCCTGAATGTAATTAGGTTTTTTTTTAATAAAACAGACCGACACAGATGAGCTTCAACTTCAAGACTATGTACTTTGCATTTTTGAGTATCAAAAACCCTATAGATGGTTTTTTTTTGTCTTGGATGCTTTTTACGCTAATTCTGACGCATATACAGAACCATCCTTTGAAATTTTGTGAGTTAACTACATTTTATGTGCACAGTATATACTCAGTTCTTCCACCTAGCTTGTGAGAAAAACTCTCAAGATTACTCGTATTGGGCTTGTGGGCCATTGTGCATTGTTGTACAATTTACGCCCCACCCCGGAGTATTGAAACATATGAGGTTTCGGGAAGAAATATCGTACAAATACTGTTGAAATCACGCTTGCGAATCAGTATTTGTGACGTTTGGCTGTGTATCAGAAGTTGGCTGGGAAATTTTGCCTTTCGGCAAAAAAAAACCTGGCGCGAAGTACAGAATCTCAATACACATATTTCATCAAAAAGCAAATCAGGAAAAATTATCGGGTACGTTGCAGATGGCAAGACTGAAATCAAGTAAAACTGGCTGCTACTTAATATTACATAATTAAAGGTTTCATGAAAAATGTTCAAAAATTCTCTCAAAGACCCAAATGGAATGATACCAATGAAAGGAAAATATGAGATTTTTGTTTTACCTGGTATGACGTTGTCAAAGTAGATGGCAAGCAGTAGATACAGCACCATGTCTACGAGCAGCATGGCAATGTATGGAGGGAACCCACCGAGTCCAGCATGTGCGTTATCAAACTGGAGACCAGGGCCTTGCAGCTCAAGGAAAAAAGCCTGTAATAAAAAAAATGGGTATAAAATAATGATCTTAAAGGCAGAGTAGATCATTTGCAGCTATCCAAAATGTAAATGTTAAAAAGCTTACTTGGTTAAAAGATATAAAGCAATAAAAGATATGGCCATTTCTATTTTTGGAAATTTCCATCAGAGGTTGGATTGTTATTGAGTAATTGGGTGAATGCGTGAATGGGTGCACGCGCAAGAGTTGACACGACGCACATGTTTACTCATACTATGAGTATACAGCGTTTATACCTCGGTGAAGGGCAAAACCTAATATTGATTTACATCACCCCGACGCAAATTCCATCTTGTGAATAACTGAGTACTTGTTAGGCTGGAAATAATTTGGCAAAATTTGCCATTCCATTTTTTTGGGTGCAAATTATGAAAAAATAACCATTTTTAAACAATTTATATACAGTGAAATCTTGATAAGTCAAACTCTGATATAAACTCAAAACAACTATTAATTCAAACAAAGAATGAATCAATTCCCTTCAGTAGTATAACAATGGTATACAACCCTGCTTAACTAAACTCTGCTTAAGTCACATTTTGAGCCTGTTCCCTTGAGGTTTGACTTATCAAGATTTCACTGTATTTAGTTATTTTTAGTATTTTTTTAGGTGAAAAGTACACCTTAAAAATCCCACTGATAGACATTTTCTAACATCAGAAATGTTGTCTACCTGGTCCATGGCGAATGCAACTGCTAGTGGCGAGAAGAACGACAGCAAAAACCTGTAGACGGCATCAAATGACCCACCATTGTTGGTGATGAAACCAATCGGTATGTAGACAGCACCCAACAGAATGGTTGCTATGGTTGCCACTGCCCCGGCAACCACAGACTTGTTGAAAAATGGCGTCAGCATGAAGGCCATACTGACCACTGTAGGATAATTTAGGGGAAAAAGGAGGTAAAATGTAGCTTGAAATCT
Organism: Patiria pectinifera; assembly: GCA_029964075.1. Lineage (NCBI taxonomy): Eukaryota > Metazoa > Echinodermata > Asteroidea > Valvatida > Asterinidae > Patiria > Patiria pectinifera. The sequence continues at coordinate 21,685,904 of CM057146.1, forward strand.
TGAGTCACAACTTCCATAGTAAGCAGTTATGTTAAAGATAACTGTCTTATGTGTTCTTTAACAAACTGCATTTTTTTTCTTCCCATTACAATTGTGTATTTGCATATTTAGTTTTTACCCCCCAAATTATATTTTTGTTTTGGGTGTCTGCAACCTTTGGATAAAGGATTTTATTAATAATTACCATATTTATAAAGCGCCTTTTTCCAAAGGATACAAAGGGCTTGGGGAGAATGCAACCAAAGACAGGTAAATTAAGTATATGAACATATGAGACCCATTATGTAGCACTTTTTTTACTAGGTGCTGCGGCGCATATTGCAGCCACTACCAGAAACACCGGGGCAAACCCCTTCTCTTATCAACAAGTGTCACTGGGTTAATTCTTTAACGTGCATTTAATACACAACAAACAGGACCTTCGGCTTTACGTCCCATCCAAAGGACGAAGCAATTATGGTCAAGTGCCTTGCTCCACCATGTTCCCGTCAGGATTCGAACCCATGTACCACAGCACACGAGTCGAACACCCTAACCAGTGGACCGCAGCGCCCGATATTCTGTGTTGCTTTTGCGCCTCTAGTGTTCCCCCCGGAAAATGTTCTTTTCCAGAGTCGAAGCAGAGGGAAAATAATGATCCGTGCAAAGGCAAACACGAAACAAAATTGTGTGCATGGTCATTTTAGGTACTGTAGATTAAAGGGAATGTACATCATTGGCTTTTGTTGTAATTTTCAGAAATGAACTATTTGAGAGGTTAGTATAATAGATCAAATATTGTTACACTGACATTTTTTAAGTTTTGTGTTCGACGTTGGAAAAACCAAGAAAAACAAAAATTTTCAAGTAGTCTGGTTCCCTGACTCCACAAAAGATAAAATGGATCCATTTATAGATGATGGAAAATTGTAAGGTAAGGGGACCAGTCTAGCTGGCCTGCACCCGTTCATGAACATGTAACCAATAGCAAACAGAATTTGGACTGAAAAAATGGTAAATTTGGAGCAGTAGTTGAAAAATAGTTAGGTTTTTCCAACGCTGGTCGGCCGACCACCGTTGGAAATGTTTACAAAAATATCATTTTCTTGAAAATGACTTCACACCAGGTGCCATAATTTTACAAGATGCTTGAGACTGTCATTTACCAACATCCTAGTAAGGTATTTCGTAAAAACTTGGTTAAGTTTTATTTTTCGGTGTTTGCAAATGTTGTATATACCCTTTAATACTTGGTGCAAAACCAAACGTAAAGATGAATCATGGCAAGAACTGAAAATAGGCACTTTTCAATTTTTCAATGATTTGTGCAACGTGCGCCAAATTCGCATCGTATTTGCATTCACGTGAAGTTCAAACCTTCTTAAAGACCGGTCCATACTTCACACGAATATAAAGCAAATTTGACGTCAGGAAGCATCTGATGCGAAACTCACAGGAGAGTTGAAATGTGTTCGACTATTGCGAATTCGCAGCGCGCATACCTGGCATGACGTCACAAATTCGCATTCGTGTTCACCTTTACGTCGAGTATGAACTTGTCTGAAGGCAGCCAGGAATCATAAAAAAATCCATTCTATGATCTTTGCCCGGCCTGTGAGAATACAGAATATCCTGCAACTTCCACAGACAAACTCACGTGACATTCCGTGGAAGAACAGGATGAGGAAGATGAGAAAGAAGCCACTGTTTTCGGTCGTCTTCAAGGCATATTTACTCAGGATGGTAATGACAAGAGAAACAAGCAACAAGATGACGGAATAGATGATGAACCAGGCTAGCCTGAGGCAAAAACAAAACCCAACAGTCCTAGGTTTAGAAGGGCTTTGTGGGATTTCAACCACCAAGAATCTAAAGCCCCAATCACATCATCCAAAATCTTTGCGAGACATTCCCATCATCAGCTTACCATTCTTAATCTTTGTTTTCTCATACTCCCTGTGACTCAAGTTACATACTGAGAGACTCAGGACCTAGTGGTCATTTGAATTCTGAGTTGAGGAACTCATACTCGCTGTGACTCGTATGTTATATTGAAACTCAGAACCTAATGGTCCACATGTGACTTCTGAGATATGAGACTCATATCATATATTGAAAACTCAGGACCTAGTGGTCCACATTTGAAGTCCGAGTTATGCAACTCATATTCACTGTGACTCATATCATATACTGAAAACTCAGGACCTAGTGGTCCACATTTGAGTTCCGAGTTATGTGACTCATATCATATATTGAAACTCAGGACCTAGTGGTCCACATTTGAGTTCCGAGTTATGTGACTCACTCCCGCTGTGACTCATACATTGAAACTCAGAACCTAATGGTCCACATGTGACTTCTGAGTTATGTGACTCATATCATATATTGAAACTCAGGACCTAGTGGTCCACATTTGAATTCCGAGTTATGCAACTCATACTTGCTGTGACTCATATCATGTATTGAAACTCAGGCCCTAGTGGTCCACATTTGAATTCCGAGTTTGCGACTCATACCCACTGTAACTCATATACTAAAACTCAGGACCTAGTGGTCCACATTTGAAGTCCGAGTTATGCAACTCATATTCACTGTGACTCATATCATATATTGAAACTCAGGACCTAGTGGTCCACATTTGAATTCTGAGTTATGCAACTCATACTCACTGTGACTCGTATCATATATTGAAACTCAGGACCTAGTGGCCCACATTTGAATTCTGAGTTTGCGACTCATACCCACTGTAACTCATATACTAAAACTCAGGACCGAGTGGTCCACATTTGAGTTCCGAGTTATGCGACTCATACTCGCTGTGACTCATATACTAAAACTCAGGACCTGGTGGTCCACATTTGAGTTCTGAGTTCTGCAACTCACCAGAAGGCAGCATTGGACATTCCCATCATCAGCATCGTCTCCTTGATCTTCTTCTCTTTCTCATACACAAGATTGGTCATCAGTACGGTGATGAAGATGGCGTACATGAGGACGTAGACAAAGACGTCAATAATTCCAATAAAATATGTTTCAGAGACAACCACCGTTTCCCATGGCAACATACGGACCCAAAAATCAGGCACTGGAAGGGTCTCTTCTGACACAACCTAACGGATAAAAAAAAAAATTAACAATTGTTGTAAAAAATAAACATATCATTGTGTCTATTACTTGGCATCAACATAGCTTATTGTTTGTGCACAAAATACAGGGTGACCACAGGTTGACTGCGAAACTCACAGAAGAGTTGAAATGTGTTCAATTTGCAGCGCGCATACCTGGCATGACGTCACAAATTCGCATTTTTTTTTAGTAATTAGCTGCAAAACACTCGAAGGAATGATTTCGACCACTGGTGCTCATAAATCATTTTCACATGCCCATATTAAATTCAGAGTAACGTTAAAGGATTTTCTGAAAAAGGTTTAGTCATAATTTCTTATTAACTACCATACTTGTTCTATTCCCTACACCAGAACTTTTGATTTGCCATTTTTATACAAAATATTTATATATTATTTTTTCTTCGGTTTTCAAACTTACCGAAACCACAGCGTGTTGTAACGCAATTTGAATGACGGCAAAACCGCTGAATAAGTACAGGTCTGTGTCGCAAAATAAATCAAGTCCGGCCGGTGACCTGCCTTGACAAGTTCCTATTTTTGCAAACCAAAAATATAAATAGTTTCGAGTCGTCTTTTACAGCTGATTTTCTGAAGTTGTGGTACTTATAAAGACAAACTCAAAATGCAATGCATTTTGGTCACAAACCAAATAGCAATATCTGCAAGAACGCTTAGAAATGTATGTGAATCATGTGTATGCACCAACACAGCCTGAAATTTATGTAGCAAGGCCGATTTTCACGAAACTTGTCTTATCTTGCGACTCATCTTAGGAGTTAAGACGAGTCCCCCCTCTAAAATTGATTTTAGCTAAGACGCGTTTTAAGATCGAATTAACTGAACCCATCCTAAGCAAGATGCAATCAAAGCTACCAATTCGATGGCTGTTTCACGTTTGTTTTTACTGCTTGATGAAACAGTCATTGAAAAGAAACGCGCAAAACCAATTTCCAGCGTGCGAAGTTGGTGAAATCGACCCTAGGACGAGTCGCGAATTAAGACAATTATGCACTCAGACGCGTCTTAGAGTTTCGTGAAATCGGCCCCAGCCCCTGGTGTTTTCATTGCTTATACAATCGACTCTCATTATAAAGAGCACTTTTATAAAGAGGTTCTGCTTATAAAGAGCAAATTCTGAGGTCCCAAATCTCAGGTTCTCTTTGTGTTTCTTTGTTTCGCTGTCCTTTTATAACAACATTCCTGTTATAAAGAGGTAATTTGGCTAGTAATTTGGCATTTACTTTCCTTTTCTTTGTTCGACTTTTTTTGTGCAAAATGAAAGTCTGGAAAATTTCATTTTCAAATAACACACTCAAAGTTTGTTTAGAACACACAATAATAAAGGGGGCATTAACGGCCTGAAATCCCCCCAAAAAGTCATGTTTTGGATTGTTTACTTATACTATTTCAAAGGTCTGGTTGAAATTTAGGAACCAAACCTAATGTCTTACCGTTCCTGAGAAAAGCACACAAAAAAACAACCCTGTTGTTTACACTGGATGCGACGAACATTTTGTGCCACACCCATATATATTTCAAGTCCATTCAATGCCAGAGGTGGCAGCAAGTCATTTTTTGCAAGTCCAAGTCAAGTCACAAGTCATTGTTTGCAAGTCCAAGTCAAGTCACAAGTCATTAGGTCCAGTCACAAGTCAAGTCACAAGTCATTAGGTCCAGTCACAAGTCAAGTCACAAGTCATTTGGTCTAAAAACAAGTCAAGTCACAAGTATCTTTGTCCAAGAACACGTCAAGTTGCACATTATTTTGTCCAGCTGTAATAAGCTAACAGAATTAACCTGGCGTGAACTTACAAGTTATTTTGAACATGCCTCCTTAATTCCCCTTTTTCAATGTGTTGCAATTACTATTCTTGTAGTTTATCACATATCTGTCGGATATTAGCTCTTTGTATACTTTAATAAATTTATTTTACATTGTAGAAATAAATGTTGAGATGACCGTGAAAAAAAAAGACTTCCTCACTCGATTACATGTAGTATACTTACTCTTATTGTTAAATTTCCATGTATACTAAACGCCTACCAATGGGTTAGGCTATCCGGTATTTTACATGCAATTGACAAAGGCCTGCTTTCTTTTCATGAAAGGTTCCTTTCAAAGTTTGTTCAACCAATACATTAAGCAAGAGACAATTGGTCATTGAAAACTGTAGTTTGTTGTGACAGTCTTATTGAACACTTTTTAAACTAGTGGGAACTATTCATTTTACTGGATTCAGTCACTGAGGTCTATTTTCTGGAATGAAAAAGCTACCGGTAATTAAAAGTATAATAGCTTAATTAAAGTGTATTGGGTCGCTCGAGTAGCGTCTGACTTGGGTTGGTAACAAGTCATTTTTTGCAATCCCAAGTCAAGTCACAAGTCATTGTTTGCAAGTCCAAGTCAAGTCACAAGTCAAAGCTGGTATTTACAAGTCAAGTCACAAGTCACAAAAATAGCGACTCGAGTCCGACTCGAGTCCAAGTCACATGACTCGAGTCAGCAACTCTGTTTAATGCAGCGTACACGTTGTGTGTGTGGTACCTAATACCCACATTACAAATATCAGGCATGCAACTGGTCAGTCACAAAAAAAGAGGAAATTTAAATCTTTCCAAGACTTTGTACAGAGTTTTTCTATTTTCAATGACACACATGGGAGGTCAAAAAAGAGGAAATCAGCTGATCCGAGGAAAAGTTGCATGCCTGAAATATGTAGCCTATGTTGTTTCCTACACGTCCGCAGAGTGCGAACCACTGTGCGACTCGATCACAACTAGCACTGAACAGCTTGATTTTTCGGGGACAAAATCTGTTACACTGTGGTTAAATGTCCCTTTAAGGATGAGAGTTAGATTGAAAATGAATGGCTAAAAAAAATGGGCCAATTACGTCAAATTTTAGGATAAGTTGTTTGAACCTCCCGACACCAACCCCTGGCTACAACCCTAAAGTCAAGGGTTTCGTTGGCAGAGAGTAATCCTCCGCTGAACTTCAAGACGAGGATTTTTTTCCTTCTGATATTGGTTCGATAATTGCTTTAGGTATATAAAAAAAAATTAAAAACCACATTACCTGGTCCGCCAAACACACCACTGACATATGGTAACTGTGTATTATCGCCCATACGTATCTTGACAGCCAAGTCATCGGGAAACTTGCTGCCGAACACAATGGCTATGTCAAAAATCCTTCTGTATGATGATACATTGTAGGCATCAACCAAGGCCTTCTCGCTGTCGTAGCCCAGAGGAGCTGAGTAATTGGGGGCGCCTTCGATGTCATTGAGGGTGGAGAGCAGCGTGTCCATAACAACTTGAGTATCTGATGTGTTCGGAGCGAAAGCAAAGGGGTATTTCGCTGAAGGCATCAAACTGGTGTCATAAGGGTACGGGGTAGCATTCAGTATTTTGTGGTTGCTGAATTGATCGTACTTCCGTCCGTCGACTGTCTGGAAATACTCAAACTGTTTGAAGATCAGAATGACCAGGATGAAAACACAGGGGACTAGTATCTCCTAATGGAAATAAGAAGAGAACGACAGGATTATAGCTTTTCCACACACATAATGACATTATACATGATGCAGAAAATAACTTGTACATTGCGAGTCCAAATTTTTTTAAGGAAACCCAAATGGTGCCCCCGATTTTTAAAAGAATCTCTGCTTGTAGCTTTCTCTTAATCTAGGATATGAAAGCCTAATTAATAAGCTTTCTTTTAGTGAAAGAATCATTTAAATTGCTCATGTGCTTTTCCAGTTATGGAATTTTGAATACATAACACCATCTTTTGTCCACGGGTCTCACGGGTCTGGGGAGTAATACAGCTCGATGCAGCCTCACAATAACCATCTCTGCCCTCACAGGTACCCATTTACTCCTGGGTGGATGGGCAGAAGCAATGAGTGGCAACGTGCCTAAATGCCCAAGGGCACACGCACCATGACCCCAGGCTGGACTCGAACCCACAACCTGCAGCTTTACCCGCAGACCACGAATCCAATGCCCTTAACCACGAGTCCACAGCACTCCACTGTATAGTATTCTAGTGTTATCTTTACTTTTATACTTTTTAAACTTTATACACCATGTAAAAGTGGGTGAAACTTTGTGGGATGACTTATTAAGACTGGTTTTAATATGATTGTTACATTACAACAAATTAAGGAAGACCATTCCAAAACATGAGGTCGAGTAATTACAAATTTCCAAAATCACACTATATTTCAGCAGGGTTCGACCTTAGCGGTAGTCCGTTCGCCAAATGCAAGTAAAAACTGTGGTGAATTACTCAAAACCATTTCCTAAGTAGTCCGTCTGGCGAGTCAAAATTATTGTAAACATGGTTGTTTGTGGAATTCTGGTGCAAAATTTAACAAATTCTATTGCGGACTAGTGAAAAGGCCCATTTTGGACAAGGTAAAAGTATGTTTCACTAGTCCCACAGGCTAGTGAAAGAAAAAGAGTTAACAGCGAACGCTGTACGTGTACAATGTAAATTGATAGCAAATGGAATTCAACAGTTCATAGGATCTGCCTTGGAATAAGGTTAGGCCTACCCTTATTTCTTACCTGCAAAATCTGCTTGATGTTCCTTCCCTTCAGCAACAAGTTGCGATATAGGAGAACCAACGTCTGTTGCCAGAAGGACGTCATTTTCACACAGTTGTCTGCAGTCAGTTACCTTTCTGCAACGAAATTAAGAGAACAAAATCAAGTTGGGACATATGTGTTATGATGATTCACCACATCTCGCCACCAGTGGTAAAATCCAAACCTACAGCTCTGCCAATCTCTTCAAGTTCAAGGTTTGATGTTGTTGCACACTCACATGCAAAATGGTTAGATACACAATGTGCTTGATGACATTGATCAATATAGGCCCTACCAATGTATAACATTGCGTGCTACCTGCACTAGAAACTTCTGAGAGAAAACAGTCAAATCCAACTGAAAACTGGCCAGCCCTCTAATCTATCTTAATCCTTTGTCCAAACAGTGGCTTTATATAATCCCTAACACTTAGTGTAATCAAGCCACAATGTGCTGTCACACAGCTGATATTGACAAGTGCAGGGGATTAGCAGCAGTATCTGATAACTGTGGCCAGTTTGTTGACAAAGGGATTAACAAGATAAGAGCGTACCACTAGAAGTACTGTATTCTTTCCGAGTTTACAGGCCCTAACTCGGAAAGCTGCTAGAAGCACTTACACCAGGTGATTAAATTTCGGCAATTTTGTGGCTTATGGTGTAATGGTGTAAATATAGAGCCATATACTTAAGAAAAAAAGAATACATGCACTGCACTTTGTTCATACATGTCATAACATTATCTCGACTACAGTAAATACACTACAGAATAAAATGCTACTCAAAATCATCAAAAATTTCATTTTGTCAACATGGTTATACAAAACTAGTTACAACGGTCAACATATAAGGATCTCCCATTTGCTTACGTTAGCTGGAGTGGTGTGAGCCCTTCGCCCTTCGCTTCTGGGCCAAATTAAATGACCTATGAGGAAGTGAAGGTAGGGTATTTCTGGTTAATGATAAATTTCTGTGCAAACAATGACATCATGCTGTATGCAGATTG
>CM057146.1:21695111-21779500 GCA_029964075.1 Patiria pectinifera
CACACACTGGATTCTGTAAGATTCAGCATCATCAATTTTTAAGCTATTGAGACAAGATATAGGATATTCAGGAACTTTTACAATTAAATCTAAAAACATGATTCAATTTTCTAGGAGTTGACAAAGGTACATAATTATACGAATCTCATTCCTACACAAGACAGGAAGCCAACACAATTGGCAAATTCAGTGAAACAGACAGAAGACAATTACATTTCAGAAACTACACACTTACAGCTACAACTCAAAACTTCAGTAAACAACATGTACATGTAAGTGCTTAAGACAATTACATTTCAGAAACTACACACTTACAGCTACAACTCAAAACTTCAATAAACAACATGTACATGTAAGTGCTTAAAGGCAATGAAAAGTGCACAAAGTCTTTTACAACCACTTTTACAAAACTACTTTTATATCAAAGTGCGACAGAATTTCGAAACACCCCTCCCGCTTTTACCTGTTTTCCCCTCCCATCCCACAATCCGCAGTGTGTCACAACAAAGTTGTTGACTCGAGATCTAAATGGTCCGTGCTTTTTTTAAGAATCACATTTTTTAAAAACCTGTCAGAAAGTAACATGGGCCTTATGCATGAGTTGGCCATTTTGGTAGAGTTCCCTGAATGTATTTCAATAATTGTTAACTGTTGAATGGGATGGCGCCAGACTATTCATGCAGGCATAACGCAGCCTTGTTTTACTGCCTTTTTTTAAATCTGGCTTTGAACATAAGGGAATGTTAATTCCAAATGTTAAATTATTCATTGAAGCAGACTGGAATTAATTGGTAATTAACTTGCTTGATCATTTCTAGCTCTTCGCAAGTTCCCAAATTTAAGATTGTACCTCAACTTCAATTCAAAATGGCCGACTTGTGCATATGGCCCATTGGCACTTTATCTCACCCTCACACCACATAATTTACTTTTACTCAAATCGGTGAAAAACAAGAAAGCTGTTAGGAGATACATTCACATATAAAGATTAAATCTTCTTTTTTTTTTTACAATAACACTTATATTTTTATGCAATTTCACAAACATGTGTACATGTATTAAAATAACACAGGTAAAGTTTGTATATTTGCATTTAAATTACTACTCTACATTTGATCGGATGGAAAAAGCATGTAAAAATATCCCAAATTTAAATAGCCGAAGCAACATTACAAAAATACAACACTTTATTTACAACGTATACACAATCATTGGGTATACACAATCAACATTTGCACAATCGTTTACAACACACACACATAATGCCATCATAAAATCAGGCATGCAACCGGAAAGTTACACCAAAAATAGGAGTAAATACCAAGCTTTACAAGACTTAATACAGTGTTTTTCAATTTTTTATGGCATATATAGTGAAAAACGAGAAAATCAGCTGAACATGTCCACCACACATATCCACACATCTCCACCCATTCATCATGTACATGTATTCACACGCATCCACCAATCTAACAAATACAATGTATTAAAACCAGATTCATGCTGCGGATTTTTAAAACAACTTTAAACTCGATGCCCACTTTAGAAGCCTACATATCAAAAATATCTGTACAATTATTGCATCGATCAATTACACCCACATGGCATGAGTGGGTATTAAAGTTACATGCCCTGTGTCTTGTACGCCTGTTGCTTAGCTCAACACCATGAAATTGGGCCTATTTCCAAACCTGTAAAAACCAGTGCTTTACGATATGATTGCAACTGTGATCACCAGTTTCTTCATTACCGTACTAAATTCTGGGTGAGGTTTAAAAGGTAAGAAATGCCACTACAGTCGAGTCTGGTTATAACAAACTCGTTCGGACCTAACCAAATTGTTTGTTATATCAGAATTTTGTATTAAGAGGAACATCAGTCCCATTCATTGTGCACATAAATGCACAGTCGGGACCAAGGCTTTATGTTTGTTATAACCAGAATTTTGTATCAACAGAGTTTGTACTAACGAGAGCCGACTGTGTCAAAATTTGATACTGCCTTGCGTTGCTGTACATGTATTTACACCGCTTATCAAAAGGTAATTTTCACAATAATGCATCAACATACAAGCATACATTTTGTATATGTACTTAAAAATTGCATAGTCCCCTTTGTAGTATGTAAAAGTATACAAATATTGAGTGACTCAGAGTGAAATGGGAGGAATATCATCGCAAGGTGAAATCTGGACTTTTCTTCGCCTCGTGTACTGGAAAAGTCCAGATTTTACCGAGCGATAATATTCCTCCCATTTCACAATTTAAAGCACTCAATATTTGTTTTATACAACTGACATATAGATCCTTGTCATTTGATATATTTGAACTTTTATTTTCAATGCAAAATTGGTGGAAAATATATTCTCTCTTCCAAACCACCCCTTCACGAAAATGTTTGAACCCAACTCTGTAGCGCTGGCTCTTTGGAACAATACGCGCTACGCACAATGTTGAACGAGCACACTAGCATGCATTTGCACACAAATTTTTGAACAAAAATTATCTTAACTGTTCAACAGTATTTCCCATTCCCCATGGGCGAATGAGACTTTTTGAGCCCCGGCGTGAATGGGAGTAATAAGGAATGTCACATGATGTAAGTTCCACCAATCAAATGACAAGGATCTGCATGTCGGTTATATAATAAGTAATATCTTCTATAGTTTGCACAAAAAGTTTTGTTACAAAGCTGCCAAACACAGTTAATACTGAGGATCCCCAACCATTTGCAGTGCAGAAGAAATGTAACGGACGGTTTATTTACATTAATATTACCGGCAGGTTTTGCCCTTCACAGACTTTTAAACCATTGCTTGACGTCACACTATTGTTAAAAGTGTGGATTCCGAGCTACGAATCGCTTACACACACTGGTCACAAAGTGTGGATTTGGAACGACGAATCTTTAGTAAAGTGTGGATTCGGAATTACGAATCCACACTTTGAACATGTCGGACAATTGTTCTCCATGGTGAGCATTAATAGGACCGTCTGCGTGAAAATTTGCCTTCCGAAAATTACCAATGCATCTTCACTGACAGATTCTCCGCCATCACTGCAAAAAGTACTTTGAGTCAGAAAGAAATTGTCATCTGAACCATCCATGTTGACGTAAGGAGCCTACACATACAAAATAACTTGGTTGTATGGGTGTGGCGATACACACGCTAAACACGCCACTATGCTTGATTACGTATAAGAGCCTCGAAAAACTCCCTTGTAAATTACCCAAATGGCCACGACTCGACACAAGATATACTAGTTTTTTCATCTCCACTCACTGGACTATTAATGACAATACTTCTGCAGATGCAATGGTTTAAGTCGAAGAATACATTTGCAAGTGTGGATTCTTAATTTACGAAATTCACTCAGCTCTTCGCGCCACGTGAATTCTTAAATTACGAATCCAAACTTTCTCGTGTATTCTCCTTAACATAAAAAATGTATACTCAGTGTGTTACCTCCCGAGTGAAAGTTGGAAAAAGAATCACTGATATACAGTGTTTATACGTCGGTGAAGGGCAAAACCTAATATTGATTTATGTCACCCCGCACAAATTCCATCTTAGGAATAGTTTTACAGGCAATGGGAAAATTGAGGAGATTTTTTTGTCATTGTGTGATTCTGTGCACATGTTTTAATAGTTACAAATGGTGCAATGAATAGGATTTCAACGTTGGCATAAATAATGGCATACCATATCCTGCATGATGATTGGGGAAACCTCCAGTTCTTGTACATGTATACAAAAAAAAACCCTACAAAATCTATTTCCATATATACATATCCTCCAAAGAAGTTTTTATTGTCTTATAACACCATAGAAATATTTTTGAAGTGAAACAAAACTTTTGAGTATTTTTGCATAATGAAAGTGTTCAAAGTAATTGGCTGGACTTAGAAAGAAGAATACTGATTAAATTCTGGTATCAAATGTATTAACTTCGGACCAGTGCTGGTCTCCTCAAACAGTCCGATTTTGATTGAAATCTTGCGAGAGGGGCATGCTTTCCCCTCTTGGGCCTCCTGAGAAGAATTGCCGGATTTTGGTGCCCAGCGTCAGGCTGCGCTGCGCCTGGCTCTGGAAATCAAAGTTGGCGACCTCCACGTGGCGTTGTCTGTGCCCTCGCATGTGGCTGGTGATGACGGCGGCGCAGAGGATACAGCCAGCTACGCCGAAGAGAACGCCGATGACCAGACCGACGACTGTGTTCGCGGCTACAATGGAATCAGAGACAGAGAGCTAATGCTCATTTCAGTTTCACAGGTCAGCCAAAGTTGCATGTACTCAAGTCCTAACAATGAGGCACATCCCTCCTATGCAAACATACATTCTGCGCCAAGTTGAAAATCAATCAAGTGACTGTTTTCAACCCTTGAGAATTCCCAGCCCATATAAAGCAGGATTGACTGCCTTGGACTGATTAAGTTACTTGATACAGCTATGCTTTGACTCCAGGGGTGCGTTTTGGCGGTCATAACCAAGAATTGGTTCTGTTGTTTCTCTTTGGCTAATGGTTTTGGGGGTTTGAGTATTGCATTACCGTGAGTAATTCTCATCCATTTAAAATTCCCGCAGAAATTCACTGACAAGAAACAACCGAACCAAAAACGCACCCCAGGTGAGTGATAAAACAGCTGTGACCACAACTTGCCTGCTTTGTCTGTTGAACCAGTTTGACTAGTCACAGTGCTCGCTTGAAATATGATCTGACTGCTGGTGACTAGCCTTTGTTAAAAGTATAGCCGGGGAAGTGGAAGCGAATTTTGACTGACCGTGACTGCTTAAAGTGCAGGAGGGCTAATACAGGACCATTTGCTTTTCAAGAATTTTTTGTTCGTTTCCACTTATAACACCACTCAATAACCAGTCAACGTTTCAGCTCTGTGGATATTTCTCTTGTCGGGAGGCGATTTTTAAAAAAGAAGTATTTCAAACAGTGGACCACACATACTGAAATGTGTATCCTTGTGGAGACATTTCTTTGTTCTTGTGTACTAAAGTTTTCGAGTTTGAAAGTACAGTTTCAAAATGCTTTATTTTCACCAGAATAAATTTGGCTGAAATTCAGACTTTTCTAAAACTCTTCCATTTGCGACAGATTAACCCACCTTGGAAATCCCTAGTTTTTGAGTGAAATCCATATATCTATTTCGTGAAAACCTTGTGGAGACCTATTCATCTATAGAAATTGCCCTGTGGAGACATAAACAATCTGTTGCTCCCTATTGTGCATGTCTCCAGAGGGCACAGTGTATCAGATCTGGAAAACAAGCAAAGTACAAAGTATACTTACAGTCCTCTACATGTACATTCTTGTTGGAGTTTGCATTGCTGACGGTGTTCTGAGCGCGTACCCCAACGATGTAACCTCCACTAGTGTTGAACCAGTGATGGATTTCAAACCATGTCCTATTGGTTAGAACTTGTTCATTGCACTTTATCGTGTCTGAATAGCCTGTCAGCAACGTGTTGGTTGTAATAGGGATGACGTACCAGCAGACTTCAACGGGCAGACTGTGGGAGGCATACGGATCAAGATTAAATAGATAATTTAAGTTTGCAAATCGACAAGGATCTTAAGATAATGAGCTCCATACAATAGCGGCCTTCAAATCGACTACGTTCAAGTTCATTTTACGCCCCTTTCTCCATCTGCAACAGACCTTGTTTAAACAATATACTTGTACATGTATGTAGAAATGCATTACAGACAATCGGGACTTTAGTCAGACGGCCGACTAGAGCGATTTGACGAGTTGTACGATGTCGACTAATTGGCCTGAGTTTACTGTATATACCTTGCCAGACAGGATATGTTGTAACTCTCTTTTACGCCAGCTGGAAAATTGCCTTTTCCTTTGATCGTCAGATTCCTTACCGCATCTATAATATAAAAAAAAAATTAATAAAGCACAAGGAAATGAAAAAAAAATCACCATTTGGTCGTGACCAAAAATTTGAGGAGACTTTTCTCAAAATTGGGATAAGTTTTCTACAAGTTGGTTTTCAAAGAAATAGCACAGATTTAAGTAAGCAAGATACATATCTCTTAATATTTTACATGTATGTCAGTAACTTGTATTTTAAGATTAACTGCTGATTCCATGGTTTTCCCCAGAATTCTTCTTGGGTTTTCCTCCCACGTCTAAAACTTTCTTCTCATTGTCTCCTCTCTACATGTTTCTTCAGGCTTGCGAGCTGCAGTGCCTTAGGTCGCTGTTGGGGAATCCTTGGTTTCATTACCAGAAATAAATGTATAACATTAATAAAATGATTAAAAAACTTGTCAACACAAATGTTGGCACTAATGCTATCAGCACGCCTTACCCATTGTGTTTAGGTTCTGTTTGATGTTTCCAGTCTTGGGCTGCCTTTGCTTTTCGCCCTCAGCGTCATTTGGAAAGATGGCCGTCATGTTCACGGTTATCCCATAATGCCCTGGTTTCTTGTACATATGGGAAACAGCGGGCTGCGCACAAAAGAAAAAAATCACACGATGTTGAGAAATGAGAAAAAGGGGAATTTCATAAGCTCTTGAGGGAACTCAGGCTAAATTTACTTCCTAGCTGCTTTCAAAAATAATGAGATGTTTTCTATATATTTCAGAAACAGTTTCGAATGTTGCAATTTGGTTTTGACATTATACCAGCGTACAAAAATTATTTCAGACCCGAAGCCAAACCAGAGATAAAACAAAGTTTCACTTCTTGTCAAATGTAACTGTTATGTAGATCTGTGGTAAAAACGTCTAGCAGAAACTGTCTATTGGGTACCATGCAGCATATTTTAAAGCCAGAGTCCATCATTTGCAGCCATCCAAAAAATAACTGGCATAATTATTGTTGAAAAACAGACTTGGTTGAAAAATAGTAAGGGGACTAAACTCCCTGTGAAATGATTCTTTCTGGCAAGCTGACATTTTGACGAAATCAACGAAAGAAGGCCTTTCCAACAGTGCATCTTAAGAAACACCGTTTGAAATTTCCTTTAGTAGTTCGTTTTTTATTCAGCGAAGCGCGCGCAAGCCTTGACACGACGCACACGGTTGCTATAATTCGTCAGATCGGTGCACAACATCGCGTAGCTGCAATCGGCTAGTGAGAACGTGTCTTTTGATCCTCATAATGAACTGGTGTATTGTTTCTTTCATTCTGTAATTTACTAGATGGTGTTCGAATATCAGTGACTCAAATTGACTCGAGCATAAATTGACTCGACTCGACTCCACACTGTGACTCAACTCGACTCAATCTTCTTCACCCAATGACTCGACTCGAGTCACTTTCTTAAAATGACTTGGCTCAACTCCAGTCACAAAATTCATTGACTCGTTTAAACTGTGGTGATTACTGATGTGGCCAAAAGTAGTTTTGCAAAACTTGAAGGATAGGTACAGACGACTCGGAGAATTAACTGGCTATTGCAATTGCTAATTCCACACATCAATGTGACCATTTTCACAAATGGTCCAACAGTTTCACCTGATTAATTGTGGTATCTGCAACTCCATCTCCAAACCTCCAGTGATACAGCAAGGTGGCACCTTTGAAGAAGTTGCTGGGGTCGTGAATGTCGACCACCATGTCCACAGACTTGTTGGTTGCAACGACGTTGCAGGTTTCTGCGCCATAGGAGGAGTTGCAGGATATTCCTTGCTTGACGCTTAGATTGGCGTTAATGTGCTCTGTACATGTAAAAAAAGAAGAAGATATACATTGTACAAACAGGTTATCCACACGCAATACATGATGTATGGTCTACACAATAGCACCGTAGTGCTCACACAAATGTACATGCATGTACATGTACATGTAATTGCCATACCGGAAGGTCTACACATAGAGCAAAGACCCATGCTCTATGGTCTACATGACTGCCATGGATGTGGAGAAAATAGTTTTTAACAATTTTTCTGTAAATGGCCGCTATTTCTTACTTTGAGCTCTATTTTCAACGCCGATTTCACCATGTACAACCAAGATTTTGTAGTTTAAGAATATCTAACAACAATTTCAACATGTCTCTTCAAGTTTCAGAAATATGCCGCTGAAAAAGTGTAAAAAAAAATTGGACCACCCTGTACATCACATGAATTTTTGGCTGGTAAAGTCTCTCTTTTTTTAGCAAATAGTTTCCATGTTTGAGCAAACTTCTTAACTTAGCAGTGAAATGAAACAGCACTCCTGGTCAAATTTTTTTTCTGTATACAGATAATTTCTGTTCATGTCATGCTGGAGACATTTACCGGTAGATGCAAGACCAAAGAGTAATTTCTGAGGTGAAATTCAATGAAAACAGACTCAACAAAAGAGACCTCCACACCTTTTACATTTAAAGCATTTTACATACAAGTGCATTCATAAATTGTTCTTTTTGTTACAGTTTCTTTTTGTTACAGTTTTTGGCACAGATTCCCCTATTTTTGAACACAACTAAATGCCATGCTTATGACCCAACCATATCAGTTTATCCATACAACATGTACACAAGTTTGTAAGGTGGCTCAGGCCACACAAAAAAAAGGTTCCGGTTTCCGGTCAAAATTAAAAAGTTTTTTTTTTCAATGTAAGATGATGTCTCAAAACCGCCAAACTCACTGGTTTGACTGGAACCCTGCTGCTGCACAATTTTAATGTGTTTTTAGATGGGGTTACGATTGAGTATAAGCTTTATGTGGCCTCTCTGGGTTCCCATACATTTTGCACTAAATTTAGTCGGGCACCGTTTGCAGTCATCAGCCGACATTTGAAGAAAAAAAAAGAAAGAAAAAAAAAGCTGTGTCGCCGCACCACTTTTGGGGCAAGCTCCATACCAGAAACAGGAGACTTTTTTTTTGGCCTCAGGTATAAACTCTGTAACAGGTACCATAATAACTCTACATACAAGCCATTGCAAACAAACATTTGCAAATTGAAAGTTTAAACAGCATCTATAATCTCTGAGTGCTAACTAAATAAAATAATGTAAAGATAACAGGCCTGCAAAAGCAAAACCATTCTTGGAAAAACACTCTGCATAAATATTTAAAACAAAAGTCTAAACTGACTTATAAATCTAGACTTCAATATGAAACGATTATTTTATTTTATCCAATTTCAATTTCCCAAAACCCTAGACACAAGGTTCAACGTTAAAATATATTTTCTCCAAATATATAGAGTTGGGGTTTGGTGGAGGTTTTACTGGGAGTGATTTTTCCCCTTTTTTTCCTTGGGGATCATTACACAATTTGTCCCATTTTATGTAGAAGTTCACACCTTGGTAAAAAATGTTTAAAACAACGGCGATTTCAAATCACAAATTTGACAGCGTTTCACACAGTACATAAAATGCACATGCTATAGGGAACAGATATGAAAACCAGAATCTGTTACATCCTGGAACATGTTGAATATTCTCATGTTGCCGTACTTGAGTCAACTACGGAAATGCTGGTATTTCCGGCCACCAATCGAAGCTATTGTATCCGGATATCGCTTCTTTGAATCAAAGACCACGATTGGGAAATGTATTGTTGTTTTGTGAAATCTCATACTGAGGTAGTCTGTATTTCGACATTATCATTGGTATTGTTCAGTATGAAAAAAACCTTTGCACTATGACGGTGTTATTGAAATACAGCCCAAGGCAAGCCTACAATGTACTTCCTTCCAGGCGTGACGTTATTAAAAGCTGACGAACTTCCTTTAAACTCGACGAACATACAACCAGGCCTACATACATGATTCATAACAAATTGAAAGCTTGGTGTTCAAATGTTGAACAAAGGTCAATATGGCCAAATCAACTCACCACAAAACTTACCGAATTGATAAGAAATATAAATAGTGCCATATATTTGAAGAGATGACATCACCATTTTCCAAGCAAATACAATATGCCTCGACGTGCACAATAACAGACTTTTAGGAGTCGATGTGGCAGATATTTTGAATTGCATCCTTTTTTGTACCATTCGACTACATTGTCAGTCCTCCTGTTGCCTATAATTTTCCACAAGAATTTGTTCATGGGTAAAGGACCATGTTTTCATCCACGAAAAAATTAATTGAAACAGCTTAAAGCTATAGTCCATCATTTGTAATTAGTGCATTTTGTTCGTTTGAAGCAACACAAGTGTTCAAAATCTAATGAAGGATACTGAGCAACTAACCTGATGAAGTTTCAGCTAAGCTTCAGCTGTACATTCCGAGAAAAGCAGCATTCTAAGATCTCAATTTCAAATCAAAAGTTACTGAATCATGTTTTGAATTGTTTTGAATTGCAGCCATACGCGTCCTCGCGCACTGATCCGACGAATTATAACAACCGCGCGCGCGTGTGCGTCGTTCGAATACTTGTGCGCGCTGCGCTGAATAACAAAACGAACTACTAATTTAAATTTTCCTACGGTGCTTCTTAAGAATCACCGTTGGAAATGCCTTCTTTCGTTGATTACTTCAAAATGACAGCTTCCCAGAAAGAATAATTTCACAGGGAGTTTAGTTCCCTTACTATCTTTCAACCAAGTTTGTTTTTCAACAGTAATTACGCCAGTTACTTTTCGGATGGCTGCAAATGATGGACTATAGCTTTAAATTTGGGGGTTTTGGGGCCCACTTTCAGTGACCTGTTGCTGATTTTGTTAATTGTCTTTTTTCCTGAAACTTATACGCATTCATGGTTATGCAAATGTATCCACAAACTTGTTAAAACTTGGCAGTACGAAAGTACTTACACAGGGGGAGAAACATTTTTGACAAGTGCTTGTCACTTTTTCCTACACTTAAGAAAAGTAATGTTACAAAAATTCATCCAACCAAATCATTTTCCTCCCCATTGACAAACGTCCAAAAACTATAGGTTTTATTGGTGAAATACTGCATTGGAACCAATTTCGTCTAAACCGGGTTTTGTTTATTATTAATTAATATTAATTAACATTTGATTTGTTGTCTCGCTCTCCTAGCATTGTTTTATTCCTCCAGTTCATGTGTAATTGTAATTTCTGTGTGTACATGTAAATAGTTGTTTTATTTTTCTATTTCTTAATTTAATTTAATCTAATTTATTTCATTTAAAATTCAATTTTTTTGTAAGCCTTTTAGTCAGGAGAGCCCCTCGTCAGAGACTTCATCTCTTTTGGGCGATCCTTGCTCTTTTAGTTTTTTGTTTTTGTCCTTAAATTTTTTTGTCTGGTTTTACTGTCTATCCCGAGAAATATAGCAAATGTAAACGTGAATGTAAAAGAACTCATGAATGCACTTTATCAGTGCTTTGTCAAATTGGATGAAAAATTTATCAAACCAGATAAATATGTTAGTAAGTGGCACAGTTAACATGCAGTTGAAGGTTATTTACACTTCATATGTACAAGTACTTGACCTTGTAACTGGTTAAATACATATGTTCACCTCAATGCAATCACAGTGGCTCCTGAAATATTATATTTAGTTCAAATTGTTTGCTTTCTCCATCACGTTTTGAGAGAGTGGAGCTCCAAAGTCACGTATTCGAACTAACTTCAATATGGGTTTTTTTCATCGGCAGGGTTTAAAGTTTCAGAGGATGTGTGTGCTGTGACGTCAATGGCACCCCGCAACAGTCACGGGACAGATACGATAGATATGATTTCCAGAAAAAGCCACAATTCTAGGGCAAAGGATCATCTCATTTTAAACAGAATGTGGTGGGATTGTTTTGTAAACAGTACATGGGGTGTACACAATGCTTCCCCCTTGAGAACTTGACACAGTGCTTCTTCACCTTTATTTGAGACGATAACATTTCGTGATTTTTTCAGCTGAGCAGATAGGAAAACCCACAACTTGGTTCATCAAAATGCAGATCAAACTGTAAAATTAGTTCCATGAGAAGTACTAAACAGAAACAACAAAAAAAGCACTGACGTTTTTCAAACTTGGACACAATTAATGCATCCTCCAAAATCAACAGACGTTTTTTTCTAGCCATTTAGCATCAATCCTCCGAGATACTCCCAAGAAAAAATATATAGGGTCCAACACGAATAAAACAACAGTCATCGCTTCATGACTTACAATGAATAAGAATGAATTATACCTATGCGTCTGATGAATTCATAGAAACCAAGTATTAATTTAGTTAATATGTAAAAACTACTGTTAGTGGTTTTTTTTCTTTCCATAATCACTGACACTGATCACTGAGTATACAGTGTTTATAAAATACTTCGGTGAAGGCGAAAACCCAATATTAAATTTACATCACCCCGATGCAAATTCCATCCTATGAATACTTTCATTGCGGTACCCGCATGCTTTGTCTGATTCGAACCAGCCAGCCGACCCAGCAAGCTCAGTGGTTGAGTAGTAAGACGTCTGCGCTAGTAAGCAGGAGGTCGTGGGTTCGAGTCCCACCCGAGTGATTTCTTTTCTCACAATAACTCGGAGGCAACACGGAGTATCAAATAGGTCAGTGGAGAGCAAAACCCACTATTCAACCTACTGTACTTGTCCAATTGCATTTAGAAATCAGCTATATTGTACAAACATCTGCATTTTTCCCTCCATATGGTGTGCACTGTGGTTGAAGCAGCATATTTGTAACTCACCTGATATCTGGAAGGTAGTAGTGTTGCTAACAACCAAAAGTTTGACGATGAAAGTGTTCTTCCTAACGTCGACGGTAACTCTGTGAGAACCGATGTCTCCGGAACATGTGTACGTCTGGGTGAAATTGCACGAAGCGTTCCGTTTAATCTCGACCACTTTGTACTCGCCACAAATCCACTGCTTCCAGTAATAGGCATACAAGTACGTGGGCTCGCCCTTTGCCGTCTTGTTGGAGGGCAACGTTTTGACAGTTTCGTTGACGAAGCTGAGCTTCGCGGTGAACGTCGTG
Source organism: Patiria pectinifera (assembly GCA_029964075.1). NCBI lineage: Eukaryota > Metazoa > Echinodermata > Asteroidea > Valvatida > Asterinidae > Patiria > Patiria pectinifera. The sequence goes on from CM057146.1 coordinate 21,707,983, forward strand.
GTTGCGCCCAGGATAGTTGGGCCGTCATTGGTTATCAAGACTTTGGGTGTGAGTCCTGCATTTGAGACAAATCAATCCGATATTGGTAAAGAAAGGTTAAATAACCTGAAAGACATCACAAAATGGTTTACTTGATTCAAAACTTTTAAAAGGGCCCACCACCCAATAAAATTTTTAAAAAAATCATGATAATATAATAACAATGATGATCACCTACACATTAAGGGGAAAATGCTAAAAAAAAGTTCCAAAACTTTTAAATGTAAAATGCATTAAGATGATGTTGCTTGTACTTCAACCAAACATTCTTGATGGTTTGTTTTTCAGAACCTTCAAGAAGGATTTTGTTGTTGTTAGGGAGGAGAGGAAATGTTTGGTAACTTTTTGGACCACTTAGGAGAATATGTGTTGGTGAGAATTTTTGGATCAAATGTGCTTTCTTACATTAGGGTCGTGCTTTTAAGTGTCAACAAAGCGTCAACGAGATGTAAAAGCACTCTTAAGCGTTAAAATTAAGTTCACAATATTCAGTGGGCTCCTACAATTATTTTATCTTAATATTTGCAATTTTTAATTGAAAAAGTATGACATCAAAAGTGTCTCTTTCCAGCAAAACTGGGCGCCATCTTGTTTTTCTGGGACATAGAGGGACAATGGACAATCGAGACAATCGCGCACGTGCAAAAGAGAAAACTAAGAAAGTGGCGCCCAGTCACCGTAATTTTGTCGCCATAACATTTCCCTTTTTTTGTGGAATTGTGAACGTGATTTCCCCGATTCCTTACATAAATACGACATGTGAGAGTTCATTGAATACGATGATAGCTTTTTTTAAGCTGAAATGTCGTAGATTTTGAGCTTGTTGACGCTGATCGTGTTTGTTGACGCTGGTTGACGCTTTGTTCACGCTAAATAGCACGACAGCAACATAATGTGAGACTGAGAAACAATCACTCGCTGATTTCATTCTTTACTGCAGGAAATGTTAAAAGATTTTGGGCACATTCTCCACCATTTATTACGCGAAACAACTCCACTTTAAAAATTTTCTCCGAGTACTTTCAACTCACCATTGGCAGTGGTATACTGGCAGGTAAACTGTACGCACACCACTACAAAGGCAAAGGTGGGGAAAATCTGCTTGTTCATTTTGCAGACGGACATCATCTTTCCGACAGCTGTCTTGGCCCGGTCAGCAGTTCTTTCTTACAAGAAAGACACTAGCTATCTGAAGAAGCAAGACAAACATTATCTTCGATTTCTCAGATGTGCAACTAGTACAAGAATGAGCATGAGTCAGGAAAAAAAATTCAACTTTACATAACAAAACTATGCATTTGGCTTGGAGATAGAGAACCAAAGAAGGTTTATTCCTCCATGGCTTACCAAAATCAATCTCAGAATCACAATAGTCCAGACCAGACCAAAAGGAAGGCCGCATTATTTTCACAACAAAGGCATATGCTCCTACTGGTCTATGGTTTATCCAAACAACAGGGTGGGAGGCCACAGGGCACACTTGAATGGTCTTACCTGCTCCTGTAGACTTTGGTAAACAGTGGTTATGACACAAGGCCTCATTATACAAAGGCCACAAGCAGTTATTACAGTGGTTACATAACAGTGACCTCTTGTGTTGCAAATTGCAGTACCAGTGTTGAAATCTGAACAGCACAACAACAGCAGCTGTTTCCCTCCAGGCACCTTGTTATTATAATAGGCAGAGTAAAAAAATCTTGTCTGGGCTTTTTGTTGAGAAGAAAAAAATAAAGACAGATTTTCCAAAGTGGTGGATTGATTCTTCCATTTTCTGATTCAGCGTTAAAATTTGAACAGCAGCTCAAGTACAGCTGGTTCCCTCCCGGTACCTTGTTAAATAGGCATAGTAAAAAAAAAAAAATCTAAACAGTGTTTTAAAACTTCGGTGAAGGGCAAAACCTAATTTGAAAAAAAAATCTTGTCTGGGCTTTTTGAGAAGAAGAAAAAATAAAGACAGATTTTCCAAAGCGGCGGATTGATTCTTCCATTTTCTGATACAAAATTGTGTCCAAAGGATGGTCATTCTTTCTACATGCATCGCGCAACTCATACAATTTAGTTGCAAAATATAGCCTCATGCATACATAAATAGATTTTTGAAATTTGACCCGGGTGTGAAAAAAGAAAGTGGGAGGGACTGAGAAACTGATATTTTTTTTTTTTTTTACTTGGCCTTTGGCCAAAAAAAAAAAGTTTGGTCTCTGGTCAGACCAAAGTTCCGGAATTGATGCGGTGATGCCGGGTTGTTTTTTTTTATTTTGCTTTTGTTGTGTCCTCATATATATTGTGAACCTCCATAATTTGCCTTGGTGCCCTCCATCATTTGCCTTGGTGCAATTTCCCCAATCCTTGGTACAAAATTTGAGGAGGTGCGGCAATAGAGGGCGCTGCTGTAGCTACCGCGGACAATTTGAAGAAAAAAAAAGGTTGACGCGCATGATTGAAATCGACGCGTGCGCTGACCAGAGACCGACTTATATTTTTACATGGCCTTATATAGCATTAAAATGTTAAAGGTAATACAAAAAATATATGCTTTTCCCGTAATTTTCAGAATTAAATGGATTTGGCGTTCCTATTTTTAAAGCAAACATTGTTACTTACACTGACCTTTTTTAATTTTGTGTTCATGGACGCTGGGAAAAACACAAGAAAAAAAATGATGTTCTTGTATTCTCCTTTGAAGTCTGGTTCTCTGACCCTACTTCAGACAAAACAGGGGAATTTATAGATGTTGGGCAATTGTCGGGTCAGAGAACCAGTCTGCTGGCTTGCACCCGTTCACACAGAGGTGTAACCGATTGCAAACAAATTGTGGAAAAATTTGGTAAAATCGGGGCAGTATTGGAAAAAAAACCTCTTTTTTTCCCAATGTTGGAAATTGATACAACAATTCTACTTTTCTTGAAAATGACAGCACACCAGGTGCCAAGATTTTACTTCTAGAATTAGAAGGCTTCTCTCCGTCAGCTGACAGGGCCAGGGAGAAGCCTTCTAATTCTAGAAGTACCAAGATTTCACATGATGCTCGTTAGCCATCTACTTCTAGCATTGTGATTTTTCGAGGGGTCAGTTGTGGATCACCCAGGGCAACTTTCTTGGTGGATTTGTGTTTCAGAAATTGGAATTCCAGACGAAGGTATTTTGTCTATCAAAGCCATATAGCGTATTGACCCCCTGTACAATCACAATGCTAGAACAAGGCTAACGAAAGGTGCCTTCTAATTCTAGAAGTACTTTTTATTCACTTACACCATGTACACCGTGGAGGTAGCAGCATGGGGGAAGGAATATAGCGACTAGAGTCAAGTGAAGTATTTTTATAATTAGTAACGCACAGTGGACATGTAAGGAAGAAAAACGGTTCACTAAAGAATATATCTGTACAAGATGTCACTCTCAGTCTCATTGGGCATGTTGGGGCACTTACTGACTTAAGAGAAATCTACTGAAGTTGGTCATACCCAGCAGGCACCGACCGTCAGACTGACGTTGTATAACGGTTGAATTATGGTCGCAACGTCGGATCAACCATACATAACCGAAAATCAACGTTGTTTTAGTCGACCAAAAGACGACGTTGTCATTATAACGTCTGCCGGACGTTGCTTTAGTGTCGATAATTTAACGTCAGAATTTTACATAACAGCAACGTCGAAATGTAGTTGGAATTTGGTCGGGAATATTACCAAACGTAATTTCAACCATGGTATGACGTTGTTTTGTCAACGTCTTTACAACGGCCTGAAAAACAACGTTGTATTATTGTTATTTTTGTGTTTCCTTTCGCGACGTCGCAATTATGTCATGTTTTCAACCAAGATATGACGTTTGCTTTCTAACGTCGTTTCAACAACCCCAAAAACGACGTTGAATTGTGGTTGGCCGTTAGTTATAATATCCGACGTCGTACTTATGTCATGCTTTCAACTAAAATGCAACGTCCGTTTTTGACGTTTTTTCAACGACTCAAAATGTGACGTTGAATTATGGTTGGCTGCTGGTTATAATATATGACGTTGTTATTTGGTCATATTTTTAACCATGATTTTACGTCCGTTTTCAAACGTCGTGACAACGAATCAAATAACGACGTTGATTTCTGGTCGTTTGATGGTTAAAATATTTAACGTCATTATTAAGTCACGGTTTTACCTAAAATATAACGTCCGTTCTCTGACGTCTTTTCAGCGACTCAAAAATGACGTTGTATTGTGGTCGGCTGCTGGTTATTTTACATGACGTCGTTATTATGTCAGGCTTTTACCCAAAGTATAACGTCCGTTTTTGACTTTTTTTCAACCAACTCAAAAAGTGACGTTGGATTATGGTCGGCCGCTGGTTATAATATTTGACGTCGTTATTAAGTCATGTTTTCAACCATGATATTACGTTCGTTTTCTAACGTCGTTCAAATGACTCAAAATCGACGTTGTATTGTGGTTGGCTGTTGATTATAATAACTGACGTCGTACTTTTGTTATGCTTTCAACCAAAACACAACGTCCATTGTCTTACGTCATTTCAACATCTTAAAAAGCGACGTTGAATTGTGGTCGGCTGCTGGTTATAATATTTGACGTCGTATATTAGGTCATGTTTTCAACCATGATATTACGTCCATTTTCTAACGTCATTTCAACGAATCAATTAACGACGTTGATTTCTGGTCAGTGGATGGTTACAATATCGTTATGTCATGGTTTTACCCAAAATATAACGTCCGTTTTCTGACGTCTTTTCAGCAACTCAAAAATGACGTTGAATTGTGGTCGGCTGTTGGTTATTTACATAACGTCGATAGTGTGTCATGGTTTCGACCAAAATATAACGTCCGTTTTTCACTTAATAAAATAAAAAAGTCATTAAAGAATGCATGCATGTGCAACGTCGTAATTCCCAAACGAAATTATCGATCACCTTATTAATTTGAGCGACTAAAAAGACGTTGAATTGTGGTCAGCTAGCTGATGGTTATAAAATTGATGTCCGGTCGTTATCATCATTGTTTCAACCAAAATATATCGTCCGTTTTGACGACTTTTCCACTTAACCGCGGCGCGCGCCAATTATAATTGTCTTGGCCCAGAGCCAAGTGCCGCGCGCGCAAAAACCGTATAGCCCAAACGTACGTACACGTAAGCATATGTATGCCCTGTGTGTGACCTTTTGCATTCCAACGAACTCCAGTGCTAGCTGTACGAGTCTGGCCAGTTTGAATATCCGTTAAAACAACAGTCACAACTGAAGCAGCTTTGGGAAGAGACATATTGGCCCAAAATGAACAACTTTTGTGCACCTTTCAACAATATTGTCAAGATGTGGTTCTGCGATGGAGTACTGTACACATTGGAGATGTTCCCACCCCTGATCTTAACTTCAAGTCAAGATACGACATCAAGATGTATAGGACAAGCACAAGTCAAGATTTCGATTGAAACGCAATCAAGATGATCTGATTTTGCAATGTCTGAAAATGGTAAGTTTCAAAAGCAAATGTTTCCGAGTTAGGGATTTGCAATTTCTTTGAAGGTCAATAGTTTGGAAACTGTATCTTTATTATATCTATATTATGTTCCCTATCAGTCATGTCAGTTGTAACAATAAAATTCCATGAAAAGTACCTTAACTTCATCGTAGAAAGTTATTAGACTAGACATGTTGGATGCTATTGTCATTTCTTATTTTAAAAACAAAGTTACACTAACGGTGCCCTTTATTTAAATATTGAAGAAGTAGAAAATCCAAATTTATCAGCAGTCATGCATGTTCTGCCCGCTTTCCATCATCATCAGGTCCTATCTTTATTTAGGCTTAGAAAAAATGAGGTCATTTTAAAGCATATCTCAACATGAGACGAGTTTCCCACACGTACTCTGTTGATTGAAGATTTAGAATATTAAATTTATTATGAATTTAACTGCACCGCAACATATTCCGCATCCGGCCTAACTCAAACGATCGGAATGTCTATTTTATTTTGATACAGATATTTTGATACAGATACGTTTTCAATTTAGTTTTGAAAGTGTTCAGAGTTTGGGAATCATACATGTATGACGATACATTATGCCACTTTTCTTTTGTTGTGTACTCTATGTCATGCTTGGTTAATACCAGTATTTACTATAATAATTGGTTTGTTATAGTCTTTCCAAAGCGCTTAGAAACACGGCGCATGAAGCGCTAAATAAATGTTAATTACTTTTTGATAATTATTAAGAAAGTTACGGTGCTTGCAATTTTACATTTTTCATTAATTAATTTCAGTAATATTCGTTTCTTAGAATCGCATGAAATTGCCCATTAGACTTAAAATTGGCCTATGCTTCGACTTGTCTTCTTCATAAGAATTATTTTTAATACTTTTTTCGGATTTCTGAAAATTAAACTGCTGCTGCACTTCAAGGAATCTGTTTTGTTTTAATTATTTACGGGTCACCATTATTTAAAAAAATGTGTTGGTATTCAAGAAAATTGACAATGTTCTTTTCCCCCCCTTTTCCAGCTCTCTGCTTTGGTCAGTTGAGGGAGACGAATACACTACCTAAGCCCTACTTTACGTGGCACCATGCACCATCAGGATCAACATCGACCGCCTAATGTCTTCTATACCTGCAAAAATATTCACAAAAGAGATTAGAGATCATGTCTGTGTTGGTTGCGATTCAGTGTTTGATTCAAAGGCTCAGACCGACGTCTATTTTTTTTTTTATTTCATGTCCAAATTAAGTTGAATTGTGGTAATGAAATCTGATGTCAAAATTGATCGGCCCATCAACATTGAACATTTGAAGCGTCTAATTGACATTATTTAAACCTGTCAGACTGACGCCACTATTTTGACTATTAACTAACGTTGGAAAACTGAACACTGTTATTTCGGTTGTGTACTATACGAACCTAGCCAACCAGTTTGTAAAATGAATGAACAAGTTGTGTAATATGTTTATACTGTTGTGTAAACAACAGTTTACACAACAGGTTGCTAGGTTCATATAGTACACAACCGTTTGATTTTTACACAACCGAAATAACAGTGTTCAATGTCTACAAAAATTACATTTGCAACCATGTACTGACCTAACTTCAACCATGAAATCCGAACGTTAAAATGACGTTATTACGACGGTCAGATAGACGTCAATTTTGACCTGACACAGACGTTATAATGTGGTCATTTTTCGACGTCTAAATAACTTCAACCACGACGTCCTGTCGACGTCCATTTAACCAGTCAAATCACCGTCAGACTGACGTCATAATTTGACTATATACGGACGTTAGATTTCGGTCAGGTTTTCGACGTCTAAATAACCTACACTTTCAACCATATTCTGACCTAAATTCAACCAACAATCTGACGTCCTGTCGACGTCCATGTAACCAGTTAATCATGGTCAGACTGACGTCATAATTTGACTATATACGGACGTTAGATTTCGGTCAGGATTACCAGTTAATCATGGTCAGACTGACGTCATAATCTGACTATATACAGACGTTAGATTTCGGTCAGGATTAGCAGTTAATCATGGTCAGACTGACGTCATAATTTTGACCACATACCGACGTTATAATTTGGTCAGGTTTTCAACGTCTAAAAAACTTACACTTACAACCACGACGGCAACCAAAAAACAACGTCGGAGTAGGTCGGAATCTGACGTCAGATAGACGTTAAACCGACCAAAAATGCCTGCTGGGTATTGGAATGATAAAAAAACACTCTCGAGAGGGGACGCTATACTACACAATCGCCTTAATGCATGTCAAGTTATAGCTTGAGTAACTCCAGCTGACATACATGCTCATATTAATTCACATGGGGTAGCTACATGTGAATGAATATGAGCATGTCAGCTGGAGTTACTCAAGCTCAAGCTAGTCAAGTTAGAATGGTTAGGCCTAATTTCATTTTCAATGAAAATTTCTATACATTAACTAGACCCGTGAACGTGGCGTATAGTTTACAAGCCACGTTCACGGGTCTATACATTAACATGATTAAAATCATTCATCATATCACCTTTGATTTGAACTTGAGTTGAAGTTTTCCCATCATCATCATCATCATCGACCTCGAGGGATGATGTTTTTAATCCACCCCATCATTGGTGTTTTTCCACAAACCACAACCTTATGCATGATAGTGCCGGCAGAAGAACCATGGAGAAATAAAATGGAAGAACGTAAACATTGCGCGAGCAAAGCTTATTCATCTCACACTCCTCACATCCACTGTTTACGTTTGCACAATCGCCGCGTAGGTTTGACCGCACGCGACAAGCACGTGACTTGCTTTGCACCTGTTCTTGAAACCATGGCTTCGTTTACCGTCCGGCTTTGTCTCCGACTTCTGAAACCCTGTGAAGAAAACAAAAATAAAATTAATCTAATTTGTGGCCTCATATCATACGATTTAATGTTTTCGATGTAAAATATATCTCAAAATATAGCCATTGTACTTGAAATCGGGGCCTAGAATCTCCTAAAAACAAGTACGAAACGAAGCCGAAATTTCGAAAAAGTCCCTGGACTCTGCGTGGTATCTCTAGAGAGGGCGCCCTGACCAACGTACCTGGCCTGGTTGGTAAATAAATTAAAAGGTAGGCCAACATTTCTTTTTTCCCGGTAAATATCGAAGAAAAATGTTGCAACCTGACGCCACTTCAGCGGTTGTGTACAAAGTCTATGGAGAGTCAAGAACATTTTCTAAGTAGGCCTATTTCCTAACAAAATTGGAAATGTTTCTCGGTCCCAAATTCATGTACAGATCAATGCCATGCCAATGGGCCTATCAATTTTCATGATTTTTGCATTGACTGACCTTGGCTTGAGATGATCGGGCCCCTATGTAAAAAAAAGAAGAAGCATTGTCAGGTTGCAACCTTCTTTCCCGTGATGTTTCCTTGTCAACTCTAGTATAAATACTAGTCAGGAATCCTACACTCAGTGCCTAGCCCTTCGAGGACACATAATTAATAATTCCAGAAGACGCAAAATGGCTGTACTGTCAATTTACAGTTACACGTAATATTTCCAATAACAAATTTAAGTTGCGTTGAAAAGCAAATAAATAGAAGACCAAGCAAAGAAAATACTTTTCAAGATTTTCCATGAACTTTGTACAAATAAGGTCCATGCATATGACGTCATATTAAAGTCCTATATAGAGAGATGCACAACGTGACCTCACTGAGGTCAAATTTCGCTTATAAGTTTACTGTGGGAAAACGGCTGTGCATACCATCTACTTGTTGTAATTTGTTTTTGTTTTATTTTATTGTAATCTTTTACGAGGATAGTCCATTTCAGTTAATAACGGCTTTCTAACAAACCTTAGAAGTCAAGTGAAAGTGTGAAATTTGAACCAGCATTGTATCCTCCATGTTTGGTTCCGAGCCTTGTCGGACATTGGTGTTTATAATTTAATGATGATAAATAATGCATTACTTACACCATATGAATTAAGAAAACTGTTGATTTTCTTTTCTTACAGAAAATGTACTGAGAAGTTGGCCCACAATGTAGCACATTCCTTGTGGTCATACACACATGCCTTCACAACAATCATGTTCAACTTTGACATACTCTACGGTGCCAGCACCGCAGCTACTAGGATGTTTGGGCCCCGCGATGGCGTCCCTTCGCTCCTGGATCGCTGCGCAAGCTTCATCGTCACCTCCTGGCACGTCACGCGGGCCTCGCTGAACGTCCTTCCCCACGACCTGTACGAAGTGCTCCTGGGCGAGGCCTGCCGGGCCCTGCTGTCGTACAGGTCGGGAACGCCAGGCCTGTTTCTGACGTACATCGTTCAGAGGTGGCCCAGTGTGGTCTTGAAGCCGGGGAGTTTGATATGGAGATACAGACTGGACGTGAAAAACAACAAGAAGACTAGCGAACTGGTCATGCACATTGTGAATGGCATCTGCCAGCCGGAGAGTCAATGCAAACTTACAATGGTGGATCTTTCAGATATACCAATGGGTGAGTTTATAATAGAAATACATGTACTTCAAAGAACTTGCATCCTAACTCCCTAGGCACTTTTGCTAGGATGTAACCTCAATCCTGCAAAAACCCTCCAACTGCCTCCATGTAAAAATAGCAAACAGCCTGAATCCTGCAAATTCCTCCGTTGTTTCTTCAATGTGGTCCTTGGAGGGGTGAGCACTAGCTCAATCCTGCAAAATAATCGGGCAATCACTGTAAATACCGATATTGGATTGTAAATTTCAAGATAAGGACTCTACCAAACAACTAAATTAATTTGTGTACATTTTCATTTTCAATGATAACTTTGCTGCCTTCTGCTTATTTTCTGATCCAATTCCAGATAGCAGCACTTGCCTTATTGTTCTGCAAAAGGTCTTCGCATCACTCAACGGCAGAAGCCTGACTGTTGTTTTGGACTTGGCCTTAGATGCTGAAAACTACCGCCCAATCAGACGCTTGCTCGGGGAAGTGCGGCGACATTGTAAAAATGGCAGCCTGAAGGTGCAGTGTCGCAGGCTGACCGTAAACTCATTAGGGAAGGACAAGCTGTTGAAGGTGACCGGTCTCGTAGAGCCTGATGTAAGTCGAATATAGAGTTTTAGTGGTCTTATATGGGCTAATTATGCCCCTAGGCCCTTTGGCTTGGATCCATCCTCAATCCTACAAAATCCTACAAAATCCTACAAAATCCTCCGCTACTTCTTGCATTTGTTCTGTGGAGGGATGACCACTGCCTCACTCCTTCAAAATCCTCCACTAATTATTGTAATACAATGAGGAATTGCCATTCAGAAGCAGTGCCTATTATAGCTACTATTATCTAGGCATAATTTATGCATGGCTTAGCATAATAAACAGCACAAGATGCAGCTTAAGACCTTGGAACAGTGCATACTCCAAAATCAACTGGTACAAAAATAGAACAGAGCCTCAATCCTTTAAAATCCTGCCAAAGAGCCCGGTTGATTTTGGAGGATTGAGGAGGTAAGGGTTATGACCTATTCATACAAACATGGAAATTGTCGCAACGACTTTGTGGATGGCGCAGCAATGTGGCTTTTGTGTTAGGGACCATGTAAAGAATATGGTTGCTTTGTTTGTGGGGATGAGCGTCACCTATGTCAGTGTGCACTGACCAGTGACCATGATGTTCATTCACTCAGTGTTCCAATGCGCAAAGGGAAAGGTGCTTACTTGGTTCTTGTTTGTACGTCAAATGTTCATGCGCAGAGTTCGTATAGAGGTGATATCTTGAATGTATATGTAAGTAGTGACTCACTAACCATTTTTCTTTTATGTCTCTTTTCTTCAGATCATTGTTGCCTTGAACTTGGACTGGAATAATCTGGAGGAACAGGGGCTCTCGGCTGTTCTACCATCCATGGTCAAGTTCGTGAACCTTGAAGCCTTGAGTTTATCATACAATCTGATCAGCACGGTAAAGGACCAGACTGTCGTTCCAATGGCTGCAGAGGCGTTCTCCAACTTGAAGCATCTACGAAGACTCAGTCTCAGCCATAATGCTCTAACCGGATCTCTCAGGACACTGCTAGAGTCGCTTCCTCAACCCCTGCAGGCTCTGTACCTTTGCGAGTGCAAGCTGTCCTCCCCGGATCTCTCCTACCTGGCCAACTCGCGCCACGCGAAGACCCTGCAGGAATTGGACATGGGCTTCAACAGCCTCAAGCAGGAAGCCTTGAGCTTGGAGAAGCTTCTCAACGAGGCAGGGCACATGCTGCAGTACCTCAGCCTTGACAACACCCGTCTGAACCTCACCGGTTGCCCGGTCAAGCTCTGGAAACGTCTGAGTCACCGACTCCCTGTGCTGATCGCCTTGTCGATGCGGGGCAACGATTTCTCCCCCGAGAACCAAGTGACCATTTTGAAAAACCTGGCCGAGAATGCCCACTCCATGGTGTACATTGGGGTGTGCATGGTGTACGAACCTGTGATTGAGCATGACTTCTTCATGGACGAGTGGGACGTCAGCAACGATAGGGTGACTCAGTTCTTTGACTTGTACAATGAGTGCAAGGAACAAGAGGAACCAGAGGAACCAACAACAAGCAACAACAAGACACGATCAGTCATTGTTCATGATCTTGATGTTATCAACAAGAGGGATGCCTTAATATTCATTCACAATCTTTACGAGGAGCAAAGTCCTTGAAACACTTTGTGATTTTGACATTTTGTTTGTCTTTATTACCCCATTCAATTTTATTTTGTGAAAATAAATCTGTTTGAAAGTTGAACATTTTTTTATTATTTATGTATTTTAGACCTTTATAAAATCCAGACATAAAGAATTTAAAGTAATTATTTTGTCAAGGGCACTTGATTAGACCTTCCTGTTGGTGATTTCAACCCAAAATCTATACTGACAAGCGAGCATGTCTTTCCGTCTGTATCGCCGTCTGTCCGGCTATGCATTTCGCCGTGTGATCACCTACATTTTTGTAGAGTTGAAACTTCCGTCACACTGATCATGTACAGATTGGCTCGCAGATTAATTAGGAAGAGAAAGGGCGTACGCGTATCTCGTGGTTACAAGATGTTTCCATTTCCTCCCGAATGACCTTTGACCGGTACTACTTCATTGAGATGCCAAACTGGCTTATTTCATCCCTCCTATTTTGATTAGATTTAATAAGACCTTGCTTTATAAAGAAAAGCTGCCGTTTTCTCACTTAACAATTAGCAAAAAACTTGCTTTATACAGTACATATAGGGTTGATAATTATACAGTCGGACACCTTTATAACAAGGTCCTTGGGACGAATTACCTTGTTGTAACAGGTACCTTGTATTAACAGTAATGAAAAACAAAGAAAAACCAGACTTAGGACCTAAAATTGTGCTTGTTATAAGCAGGATCTTGTATTAACAGTGCTCTTCTTATCAGGGTTGGACTGTATAATTATGAACAATCTGATGGCACTCCTGCTCAGCACAAAAACTGTTGTGCAGCTCTTGGGAATTTACCTATCGCCGTTTTTGGAGTTAGCCACGCCCCTTAGACAACCCTATGGACTTTTTGTACACCAAGTTTTGTTTGTCTCAGATTTTGCGCGTTCCGCGTCCATTCGCATATGATGCAATTGGGCAATATTTCACAAGCTGTGTCAACGCGATTCTAATGCGATTCTACCGCGATAGGTCAATTGGGCCCTTGTTAGCCGATATTTTGAAAGATGGATCTGACGAACACATGGTGTCCTCTCTTCTAGAAAATTGTGAGATTATATAATTAATTGACATTATTTTCTTTCTACCAATAACTACACAAAGAATAGACAAGGATTAGCTTATTTTTTTTAGTTCATTCCCTGGACAGGATTTTAATTTCTGATCACAGATAAATGGGACAGAACCATGTTATATAAAACATGTTAAGTATTAAGCAAGAAAAAAACAAAAGCTCCTCGGGTTGATCTCCTGCAAAGATTGCAACAACAAAAAGAAAGAAAGCAAATTTGCATTATTCTTTGTTAAAATGACGATTGTTGTATGCGTTTTGGATACCACTGTGGTTGACATATATACATGTAGTAAGTAATAGCAACTAATAAAAGTCTGATATCCCATTCATGCAGTCAAGTGATGGTAAAAATGATACAATAATGAGCACAATTATTCATGAGATTTCTTTTTTGTTACTCTCAAAATATAATGGGAAAAACATATGTATAAACAGCACGGCATTTAATAAAACAAACAAAAAGATCGTCTCCAAAGCAACACTCCTCTGTTAATCCCTTAAACATTTTAAGAAAATATGTACAAGCAAATGTAAAAAAAAAGTTCAAAATTCTGTACACAATATAATCTGTTTTGTGAGGAAGATCAATTGGAGTATACATTGTAGTTTGGTCAGATTTAATATTCTAAATCACACATGTTCTATCATCCTAAACGCCAAATACATATAAGTTTTGAACTAAGCTTGTAGAAGATGCTGCTTAAACGTGCATATCAAAATTTAGCCCCGACCCTCCCCCCCCCCCCAAACACACAGGTTTACATGAACTACTTTTGTATCCATCCAAACAACATGCAGTACACTGGATAATGTCAGTACTGAAATAGTCGAACACCTAGATACAGACAAACATTTTTGCAAACGATACAAGACATTACAAGAAAGCACTACATGGGATTAAAAAAGCTCAGTAGGAATGCTATCTGCTTTGTTTTGGGAACAATAAAGCCACACAAGATTTGATGTACACGTGCTAGACACAGTACATTTGTACGTGCAGGGAGCTTAGCCTAAAAACGCCCGTTTCTGGTGGTCAGTCCTCGATGTGAAATAATGATTCCACACTGTTTATCAACTTACATTTCATTAAAATAAATGATTTGAATTCATATCAGGAAGGGGAAAGGAATTTCATCTCATACTCCCAAGCTATCCTGAATTCGACAATATGTTGAAACTCATTTTCCGACGAGCAAAGATGAAACATCAAGTCCCCCCATCAAAACCAGGTGAAGTATTTTTGAATATTTGTCATGGTAACTGTCAAGAGATTATAGACGTATTCTTTTTTTTCTCTGTATACATATATCTTTAAAATAATCACTAACAATTTTACAAAAAGTGGAAGTTTATGAATTTTTTAAAAAGATATACAAGAAATCCATGGAGTTAAATTATTCAGATATATCAACTTTGCAAATCTGAGTTCCTGCCACCACCAATTAACACTGGAAATACCACGTGTATAAAAATGGTCCGTCCAAGCAGCACCCTATGTCTTGATTTGCAAGCGATAACCCTATATTCTCCAAGTTGACAAAAAAATTCTGTGGGGGGAGGGGGGGCTGTGGTCCAATGGTTACGGGTTCGACTTGTGTGTCGAGGTACACGGGTTCGAATCCTGACGGGGAACATGGTGCTTGTGTTCTTGAGCAAGTCACTTTACCATTATTGCTTTGTCCTTCGGATGGGACATAAAGCCGTAGGTCCCGTGTGTTGTGTAATGCACGTTAAAGAACCCAGTAACACTAATTGCTAAGAGAAGGGGTTTGCCCCGGTGTTTCTGGCAGTGGCTGCAATATGCGCCACAGCACCTTGTAAAGGTGCTACATAATGGGTCTCATACTTCTATAAACTTCATTTACCTGTCTTTAAAAATAGACATATTTTCCAGCGCCTTGAGTACCTAATTGTTGGTAGATAGGTGTGCTTTATAAGACTCTGGTATTATTATTATTATAGGGCCTATGTCCCAACTGGCGTACATGCAACCAAAAATCAACTGACAGTTTACCAATTTTATTTAATTAATAAATATGAACACACTGTCTGACTACGTTTTGACAAACACGTACAATGAATACCAAGTAGTTATGAGCACTTCCACACAGTCACCGCCATATTGCCGCCGAAGAATAAGTAGAGGATGTTTCTGGTTTCGTGGGTGATTTCGAAGCCGTAGCCTTCCCCGACGATGGCGTGCCAGGAAGACCCAAACTTCTTGTCCATCGCTTCCTTGATCATTTTGGCGGCCGTCTGCGAAATGAAAAACAAAATTGATGTCAAAACTTAAAAGGCATATTGGAATAGGATCATTATCAAAAGGCTTACTTGGATTAAAGATCAAACTGGTACTAAATACTCCATGAAATTATTCTGTCTGGCTTGCTGTCATTTAGAAAAAAGTAAGAAATGTAGGTGATTTCCAACGATCAGTCAACTGACTGATTTTTGGAAATAAATGCTAATTAACGAGATCTTGTTTCGTGATTAAAAGGTTGTGCATGTTTTTTCACTGTTTTCTCCAAAAAGTGTCATTTATATCCACTGAGCTGAAACTTCAACAGGTTAGGTTTTGGA
The DNA here is from genome assembly GCA_029964075.1 of Patiria pectinifera. Taxonomy (NCBI): domain Eukaryota; kingdom Metazoa; phylum Echinodermata; class Asteroidea; order Valvatida; family Asterinidae; genus Patiria; species Patiria pectinifera. The sequence continues at coordinate 21,723,863 of CM057146.1, forward strand.
AAATCTTCATTGGATTTTGAGTGGTGTTATTGGAAATAACCCAAATGCCTGAAACGCAAATGATACTATATGCTTTTTAAATTATATGAATCATCTCAATATTTTTGAGTGCATTTTGAAAAAATGAGCAAAGAAGTTAAAGATGTCATTGTCAATTTCTCCAAAACCTGAGACCGTCCTTAACTTAAAGGGAATGTACAACATTGGCTTTTGCTGCAGGATATAAATGAATTTGGAGGATTAGTATGTCATAGAAAATATTTTTAAAATGACTTTTTTCCCCAAAGTTTTTGGGCTTGTAGATGCCGGAAAACCAAGAAAACCAATCATGTTCTTGCAGTCTGGTTCCCTGACCCCACTTAAGATGAAACGGAGCAATTTATAGACTTTGGGGAATTGTAAGGTCAGAGAATCAGTCTAGCAGACTTGTACCCCTTCACAGGTGTGTAATCAATTGCAAAGAAAATGTGGAATAACTAATTATGAAAATATTGAACAGTTTTTTAAAAAAAGCCAGTTTTCTCCAACGCTGGTCGGCCGACCAGCGTTGGAAAAATACCATTATTCTTGAAAATGTTAGCACTCCAGGAGCCACGGTTTTACAGGATGCTTTAGACTATCTTTCCAAACAATCCAGTAAGGTGTTTCGTGATAATTTTAATCATTTCGTTTTGTGATGCTTGCAAATGTTGTATCTTCCCTTTAACTTGTTTAAGACATTAACAACTGGACAGTATATCAGTACACTGCAACAGTTTAGAGAAACAATTTTATTTTACTTGGTGTTATAACAAGGTGTTTCACCCCAACTATGGCATCGTCCCAACTATAGTTGGGGCCTAACAAGGCACTTTAACAAAAAGAATTACCCAATGTGTCATACTAGCATGTCACATATGACCTACAGCCTCGTTACCTCATTGTTGCTGGAGAATTTTTCACAAGCCGTGACACACAACTCTACTGCCTCAGTGCGCATCTCTTCATTCATGTCAGAATGCTGTTGAAAAGACAAAAAAAATTCAAGGGAGTTTTTGTGTTTTCTTGGCTGCTTATCAAAATGACCAATACCTTATCAAACAGCAAATCCTTCACAAAGTGACTTGGAACAATTCTTGAAGTATTTTCGGAAAGAATGTTGCAACCTGGCATTGCTTTTTCATTAATCATCTCAATAAAGGTCACTCGTTGCAAAAATGATGATAAGACATGAATCTTGGACTGAGGACTAAGGAAATACTTAGAAAGTTTTCTGGACTCTCCATAGACTTCGTACACAACCGCTGAAGTAGCGTCAGGTTGCAAAAATGTTCCGTATTTTCTTCCTTTGTTGGCCCAAAGGAGAGATTAAGAAAAATAACAAAACAAAAAAACACAAATACTCAAGATTTTCAACCCCTAAAACCTGGTTGATTTTCAATCCAAAATAAGGTATTTTGGGTAAGTCTTTGCGTGATTTTGGCAACTTTTTAAGCTGGATGTTTGCCACTATTTGCTGGGGTGCTAGTACAACTGACCAAGTCAAAAAATTGAAGAACAAAAAAAGGAGTCCTAACACCCCAGTTACGTTACATGATCACCATCAATTAACAAGCACTTTCATGGTGCGCCATCTTGTTCATGGGGCAAAAGGAACACGTGTTGCTAGATGCGAGCGCATCCCACACGATGCATAGGGCAAGTTCATTTGTGATGCATGATGACTTGGAGGCACAAAAGTTTTCGTTTTACAATGCGTACACAGCAACGTGTGTGAATTTGCCCCGTACTGATGAAAGTGCTTATTTATATTAAGATAGTGGATATTTTGCCGGAGGTAATGACGGCAAACTAACGATTACTAAAGGTTTGCCGGCGGCAATCCATATCAACAGAGGGCGCTGTACTCTTTAAAATAGGGCTGAATTATAAGATGTATTAAATTCCCATCAAAAGTTGTGTAGCACGTTTTGTGTAATGGTTAAGCAAAGGCTGTAGTAAGCGGGATGACTCGCGTTCGATTCCGACCGCACCACATTTTTAAGTTTTTTTTTTCTCATCCCCAAATAAATAATAATATTCTTCTTTTATTATTTTAACATGTCTCAAACATTTTTTGCAGAGTATTACATTTTCTTTTTGGTAGTGTATATTTTGCCGGAGGTAACGCCGGCAAACTAACGTTTACTAAAGGTTTGCCGGCGGCAATCCATATCAACAGAGGGCGCTGTACTCTTTAAGATAGGGCTGAATTATAACATGTGTTAAATTCCCTTCAAAGTTGTGTAGCACAGTTGGTGCAGTGGTTAAGCAATATCTCTAATGAGTGGGATGTCCCGAGTTCGAATCCTGACCCCCGCCACAATTTTCAGGTGATTTTTTTCCATCCCCAAATAAATAAGAATATTCTTCTTTTATTATTTTAATGTCTCAAACATTTTATTGCAGAGTATTACTTTTTCTTTTTCAGATTTGTGGCTCTGGAGGATTTTTTTTAAAGGGAAATAAAGTCCGAAATTATAAAATGGTGTGATTCCCATCTTGTTAATACAAAAATACAACGATAATATTGGCATGGAGCCAGACCAAAATTTGTCACCGGAAAATGTTTAAGTACAAAAAAACAGTAACTGCGCATGTTCAGTGCATATCCGGCAAACTAACGTTTACTGAAGGTTGGCCGTCTCCGGCAAAATATCCACTGCCTTTCTTTTTCAGATTTGTGGCTCTGGAGTCAGTAAGTGCTAAAATGATGATAAGACATGAATCTGGGACTGGGATTGAGAAATATTTCCAATTTTGTTAGGAAATACAATTTTCTTGACTCTCCATAGACTGTGCACAACCCCTGAAGCAGCGTCAGGTTGCAACATGCTTTCCTATGATTTCAAGTCAGCTTCTTTTTAAAAATATATAGGCAACATTTTCACATGCTCAAGCATGATGATGATACATATTGCATGCATTGAAAACAAAATGAAAATGTGGCTTAGTCTCCAATTCCAATTCAATTTTCATTACCCGAATGAGTGGATAGCTCTGCAATCGTCTAAAATCAGTCTCCTTCTCTTCTTTCTTTCCTTCCTGGGGTTCGTCCATTTTTGGAAACAAATAATTTTGTCGACGCTCACAACTGTCAAGTTATTTCTATAAAAAATTTCCAGAAAAAGAGTCAAATTTTAAGGAACTCAAAAACGACCATCAGCGCAAGGTCGGCATTAATTTTGTTGTGGTTACCGATGCAAGTGCGCAGGCGCAGAATTAGGTTGCTCATCAAAGATGGCCGCGCCCATTGAACTCACGTTGATGAAGTATTCCGAGATTTTCCTGGCTATAAACCTACTTTCGTGATAACTAATGAATTTTTTATTTATGAATTCTTTTAGACGAAACTCTGTGAGATATGCTTTCTACTAAAATAGAAGTTTTGGTAATTTTAAACTGGTGAAAAGCGTCTTTGAAGTTACGTCTGTGTGTGGCAGACGTAAACGTTGGTAGCATTATGACCATAGAGGGCGCTACATCAGCACAACGGTGGGAATTTGTGAATGTGACTGGCGACCGAGTGCGAAGAGGAGGACTTTTTCTTGTCCATTTGACTGATCGAGTGTGGACTATACAACTAAAAGTTAGATGAAAAATTTCACCTGGCGAGATGTCAAATTTATCACGACAGACTGACGAAGTTTTTGAAGAATTTCACCAAAAGTGGGAAAGGTAATTTTCAGGAATTTCTCAACCCACCTGACCAATTTGTTTAATATCACATTTTTTATTGCCCTAAAAATTACGCAGTGGCTATTGTTACGGCAGCCGTAACGCATTTCCCATTTATCGTTACGGTAGACTGCAACTTTTATAAAAACATGACAAGAAAATATAAAATTAGAAGGAAAAAAGTGAATTTGAACGTTATGAAATTCGGACTTTATTTCCCTTTTAAAAAAAATCCTCCAAAGCCTCAGGTTAGAAAAGGAAAAAAATTCGAGTGCAAAACTGAGATTCGAACCTGCAACCTCGCGGTGCAAAATCCTACCCTCTATCGACTGAGCTATCGACTGAGCTGTCGCACTGCTCACAAAAACGTGTGGAAACAAATAATTATATACCTGCGTGCGTATCAAAAAAGTATCGTAGAGGGCGCTAAACAACGACTGCTGTAACGATAGCCACTTCGTAAAAATTAACAATTAAAATAAAGGCTTAAGTTTAACTTTAAGCCTCAAGTCAGAGCCAGCCTTTTTTTTTATCCATTTTGTCTTTAATTTTATTGGACATGTTGGAAGTTATAGACAAACGTCATTTAAAATTGTAACATTTTAAAAGTAACTTTGGAAAGAATTCCTCATTTTTCCCTGCAGTGAGTATCACTCAGGCTCAGCCATCGGAAATAAGCGATAATTAACATGTCCTAAAAAGTCAAATTTAGCAGGGAAAATATTGAAGCATTTAACGAGAAAACACTTGGATTTTTTTCAGACCAGTCATAGGGTTTGTGCACAGGGTGTCAAGTGATGTCCAGGTATGGAACTCTACAGTAGCGCGTGCTAACGTTAAATTGAGATCTCAAATTCATGTTGAAAAGTTCCAAGTTTCACCAACTAAACGTTACTTAAGTTATAGGCCTAGTTGGGACTGATGCTGTAAGTGTAACATCATTAGTTACTTAGGGAGTAAGCCTATTTTTAGGGGGTCCGTGCATGTTTAGTATGAGGTTATTAAAAATTGTGTTAAACCTATATGAATAATATTCCTAGATTGATAGTAAATATAGCTTAGCTTGTTTACAATAATGACTTTGACAACTTGTGACAACAAGATAGAGTAGCTTATATCGTCAGATTTAAGCATAGTTTTTGTACATTATTATCACTTTTTATTTTTTTCCATAAAGGGAACAACAGGAATTGAAGAAGAAATTGGTGTTGGAGGACACAGAATCCTGGCAGCAAGACTTTGGCAGCCTACGGTACATCGGCGGCGTTGACGTGTCGTTTGTCAAAACAAGTACCACGCTTGCCTGTGCATCATTGGTTGTGTGTGATTATCCAGACCTTAAGGTAAAAGCAAGTTTCACAGTAGGCCTTAATCCATAAACTATATAGTTGTGGTACTTGGGCAGAAACTGTTCAGTTTTGAAGTAGGGCTCAATCCGTTTGTGGCTCAAACATTTTGGAGTCCTTGGCCATAATATGAGGACTTGACACACGTATGAGTATATAAGCCTGTGCTTACTGTACCCCAGAATTATTGTAAACTAATTAATCCCCCTAGTCCTACTGATAACTGTCACAAACAGGCTGGTCACCAACTACCAGAACCCCCATGGATTAAACCAAACCTGTAGAACAGAAGGGGTAGATAGATAGGGCGACCATACTATAGCTTGTGTCTCAGCCATCTTAAAGGGGCACTAGTTCCTGAAATCCCTGAAAATGTTATGCTTTGGGTTGTTTACTTAGCCTATTTAAAACACCTGGTTGAAAGGAAACCAACCTAATGCCTTACTGTTCCCGAGAAAAGACAAAAAAAAAAACCCGCTTGTTTACTCGGATATGACGGAGTACGAATACGTTTTTCGTATGAACAGGCACTCACAAGTGCTGACCCACCACATATCAATTTCAGTCAAGGCATGGTACCCACCGAACGTTAACAAAAGTACCACAGCCTGTCAATTGTACCAATACGAGGCCAGTTTACAGTCCTGTTAAAACCTGTCACGTGATCATTTGTAGGGTAACTCTCTCCAGATTAAAGAGGTTGTGGAATGCTCAAAGACATTTCCGTCATTTATCGGGTATATGTAGCCTAATGTGTGATTGAAAAAACAACTATTGTTTCTGTCATAAAATGAGTACAAAAGGTACTTTTGAGAGCTGTTTTTCAAGTCCTGTCATGCCTGTTTTGACTCGAATGTGCAATTTGTGTAAAAGTCGTCGTTGCGGGCAGCAAACAAAACACAGTAAATCGTGACGTAATAAACATACTCCCGATGCAGAGTAGCATATACGAGTCCTGTTTATTACGTCACGATTTACTGCGTTTTGTTTGCTGCCCGCAACGACGACTTTTACACAAATTGCACGTTCGGGTCGAAACAGGACCTGAAAAATAGCTCTCAAAAGTACCCTTTGTACTCATTTCATGACAGAAACAATAGTCGTTTTTATTTTATCACACCTTAGGCTTACATATACCCCAAAAATGACGGAAATGTCTTCGAGCATTCCACAACCTCTTTAAGCAGTGATATTAAATAGGTTTCAGTTTTTAGAGCTAACTGTACATTTGTATAGCTATTTTCCATTGGACTTTTCCATTCTTAAATTTCCCTCAATATTTCTAGTATTTCTGTGTCTGAAACTTTGTACCTTTTTGTCTACAGGTCGTGTACTCTGACTGTGAGCTGGTGCACCTCGACACGCCTTACATTCCCGGCTTTCTAGCATTCAGAGAAGTGGGATTCTTCCTCAATCTCCTTGACAAATTGAGAGACACCAACCGTGGCCTAACACCCCAAGTAAATATTACAGTTGCAAGGATTTGGAATGTTTCTTATTCCTTCCATTATCCTTGGAGTACACTTAGGCCAAAAAAAAAAGTCTCCGGCTTCTGGTATCATCCGCGCGCTCTGCCGTAGCCATGGGCGTCGGCAAAATTAAAAAGGTTTTTTCAATGCAAGATGATGTCTCAAAACCGCCAAACTCACTGGGTTGACTGGAATCCTGGTGCTGCACAATTTTAACATGTTTTTAGATGGGGTTACGATCAAGTATGTGGCCTCTCTGGGCTCCGATACATTTTGCACTAAATTTAGTCGGGCACCATTTGCAGTCATCAGCCAATATTTGAAAAAAAAACAAGGGGAAAAAGCCACGTCACTGCACCACTTTTGGGGCAAGCTCCATACCAGAAATCTGAGACTTTGTTTTTTTGGCCTTAGCCCAATTAAAAAAAAAAAAAACTAGCTTCTCGTCTTGGCTTTTTGGAAAAAAGGAAGAAAGTGACCTCTTTGTTTTTTTGTTTTTTTAGGACGGTGGATTTTCCAAGATGATAGATGGATCCTTCCCTGTTTTTGACTCTCAAATTGCTGATGCTTCTGATACTGTTGGGTCTAACGGGAAAAAAAATCAACCTTTCAAGCTACACTTTTACTTGAAGCAAAAAAGACAATTATTGTAAATGAATGATTTTTAAAAAAAGACTTGGATGGGCAAAAGGAAGCAGGCGGAGACGAGAAATTGGTTTATTTTTTTACCGGCCGTAAATTGTACATTTTGAAATTTTCCTTTGAGCGCCGGCACTTTGAAATACATTCTCTGTGTAATGCAGGGTTCGACCTTAACTTTTTTGTTCACTTTCCAGCCGGGCTACTGAAACAGACTCTTAACTAGCCCGCGGGCATTTCACTAGCCCGCATTTTTTTTTAGCGCAAATAAAAAATGGCGTATTTTCAGGCTCGATTCTGAGGCGAATTTTGTCAGTGTTTTGATAAACAGATCTAATAATTTAGGCCTTACACCTTAATTAGACACAAATTGATGAAGTTTGCTTTCTGAATTTAATGATTTATTTCTTCCTGTCCTTTCATCTTTGCCGTAGCCCAATTATTAGTTGTCTCGCCAGCCGGGCTACTTAAGGAATAGTTTGATTAGTTCGCGGCTGTTTTGACTAGCATTTGGCTAACGGGCTTCCGCTAATTTCAAACCCTGGTGTAATGTATGCCCTCTGGCAATGTTATCACTATCAGGATGCACATTCATGTATGCATTTGTAATTATGGCATACTAGTGATCGAGTATCACCCATGGTATTTGTTGGCAGGTTTCTAGGGAACCTTGAAAATGATGTATTGAGACACTATAAATGATAATGGGCCACTGCAGGGAAAAAAAGTTAATTGTGTTTGCCAGGGTTTTTTTTTCAGGATTGGTGTGTCATTTTAGGCTGTGTAAATTGGTTTATTCACTATTTTTTTTTCCAAAGGGAAAATGCTGCTTATTAGCCCTGGTTATTTACTGTCTTTTTGTAACATGGATTTTATGTATGTGACTTTATTTTGCCTGTTTAATATTCAGTTTTATCATTTTTGCCAGTGTTTCTAGAACGGTGGAATCTTATTCCTGGCAGTCTTTCTGACTGCAGGGGGAAAACAAATTATTCTTTCCGACTGAATATTTGGTTTTTGTTTTGTTCTCAGGTCATACTTGTGGATGGTAATGGCATTCTACATCCTAGAGGTACGAAAAACCTGAGTCCATGTCAATTAGTTAATTCATTAAAACACAGCAATATAGCAAAGTACGTAGTCCATATCAAATAACAACCCAGAGTTTCAACGAAATCTCATCTTGTTTAAAGGAAGAGTATATCATTTGTCATTTGTGCAAAAAATTATTTGTTTTTTTTCGTTTGAAGTAACAAAAGTGCTCAAAATCCAAAGAAGGTGCTTTTTTAACAGCTAACCTGATGACGGTTTAGCTCAGTGAATGCTGTATATTCCGAGAAAAACACTATTCTAGGAACTCGATTTCAATTCAAAGTTGCCAAGTCATGTTTTGAATTGCGCCCGAAATCAGCGTCCGGGACACATTCTCATTCAGCCGATTAATTTGTCAGTTACTTTTTGGATAGCTGCAAATGATATACTCTATCTTTAACCTCCAAAACAATAACAAATAACGGTTAAGGCCAAAAAAAAAGGTTGCGGTTTCTGGTCTGCGCGCGCGTCGCCTTAGCCATGCGCGTCGGCAAAATTAAAAAGTTTTTTTCTTAATGTAAGATGATGTCTCAAAACCGCCAAACTCACTCGTTTGACTGGAATCCTGCTACTGCACAATTTGAACGTGTTTTTATTTGGGGTTATGATCAAGTATAACCTTTGTGGCCTCTCTGGGCTCCCATACATTTTGCACTAAATTTAGTCGGGCACCATTTGCAGTCATCAGGCAAAATTTGAAGAAAAAACAATCAGAAAAAAAAAGCCACGTTGCCACACCACTTTTGGGGCAAGCTCCATACCAGAAACCGGAGATATTTTTGGGGGGCCTAAGGTAGCAAAAAATGAAATCTCTGTTGAGAAACTAGCATTTGAGATTTAAGAGTTGTTAACGAGGCATTCACATGTCACTTTACATGAAAGTCATTATATGTTCCCAGCCACTCTGGATATCAGGGAAACCTTGAAAATCAGTTTCAATTTTTCCATTTTTCCATTCAGGGAAAACTCAGGAAATTGGTGAAAAAAACACTAAAAATCAGGGAAAACTCGGGGAATTTGACAGTGACCAAGAAGGGAAAGGTTTTCACAAGTTTGGTTTGTGTGCATCTCTGTTGCATATGGTGAGGAAAGGATGGCTATAAGGGGAGAAGGGAGGCCATCGTTTGTCAACAAGTTGCCTGTGTATTATCAGTATCTTAGTTGCTTTGCTGCAACCACTTCCTGACTTCCCAGCAACCTCGTTGAAGATGAAATATTTCTCATGGAATTTTGGAAATTTCTCAGGGAAAAGATTTTCAAGTATGATTAACCCTAACTCCCGGGCGTCTTTTACTAGGAACTGGACCAATTCCATCAAAATCAATCAATCACTGTGTGTCTAATACAAAACTGTACATGACATAATGGAATCCACCACTGACGCACTGGTTGACATTCATGGACTTGCTACTCCTGGCTTTTACCACAATAGCAGTACAGGGAGCTAGGCAAAATCAGTCAGATACCCCTGGCACTGCTTCAGGCCATTAGGCCCAAGTCCATCATTCTCCATCAATATTTAGTCACGCCAGGCCTTCTGAGCCAAGTCCCCGGGAATCCACCAAAATGGGGGGGATGGATTTTGATGGAGTTGGGGTGGTTAGGGCCCCCAGGGAGAACAATTCTTAGATAACTGATGGGGCTACCCTGGTAAAAGAAAACGATAAATAAATAAAATAAATAAAAGGCATTCCTGGTTGTTTTTCATCCCATGACGATTGTGAACTGATTTGTGATTTGACTTGTGATTGACTTGCAATTGATTCAGTAACAAGCCTAATTTTGTTTTTCGATCCCTTCATCAGGTTTTGGCATAGCCAGTCATCTGGGTGTGCTGAGCGGCATACCGTGTGTGGGCGTGGCTAAGACACTGATGCAGGTGGACGGCATCGCTAAAGATGAACAGTTTGCGGCAAAGGTACGTCTGGATTGACAATCTCTTGTTACTTCAGTCGATATGGAGGATTTGATGGGTAGAAGTGTACACCAGGACCCTTTTCCTGTAAGACAACTAAATCCACGTTGATGTTTTTGGAGACTCACCAAAATTACCCGACGATACTGAAAAGCTACAGGAATGTCATGGAATGAGGGCAGGGTAATGGGTTTAGAGCGAATTACATATACAGTCAAACCCTGATAAGAAGAACACTGTAAATACAACATCCTGCTAATAACAAGGAAAATGTAAGGCCCAAAGTCTTTGTTTTCCTTTGTTTTCCTTTGTTTTCCTTTGTTTTCCTTTGTTTTCCATTACTGATAACACAAGGTGCCTGTTCTAGCGAGGTAATTTGTAAAGTCCTAAGGACCTTGTTATGAAGGTGTTCGACTGTATGAGGTAAAATGATGACAAATCACAACACGGGAATTAAGATGCAGAATGCCCCATCTCATACGTGATGCGAAGTGAATGCACAGAACTGCATCGATTCCCACGGCATCAACTTGAAAAAATTGATAAAATCATTGTTTTTGTCAAATAAGGTCGAAAATCTTTAAAACTAAGGCAAAGGTTGCAGAAATCATTTTAGTGGAGTAAAAAGAACTGTTTAAGAAGTGAAGAAATAGAGGGGTCTTAAAGTACACTTTTACAATTTGATCATGATGTTACCATTTTATGCCATTCATCACTGACCATTGTGACAGAGGATAAAACGTCACAATGTTTCAAGGCTGTCTTCCACTTGTCCTTCCTGTATGAAGGATCTATCCATGTTTTTTTACACACTTTTATATCCTTTAACCCGGTAGTCCTGCACCGCCCCAAACTGCCCTGCCTATCACTTCCTGTACTGCTGAAAACTGCCCAAGCACTGCATGGTTTCATCAAAGCAATAAATTATACAATGTAATGCAATTTAGTACTGGTACTAATGTGGGAAGTGTGACACGCGATCAGAGGGTCAGAGGGTTCGAATCCAGCTGCTGGCTATGTGTTGTGTCCTTGGGCAAGCCACTTCACCTCCACTTGCCTCTCTCCAACCAGGAGTATACTATAAATGGGTACCGGCATTAACCAGGTAGTAACCTGCGATGGACTGGCATCCCATCCAGGGGGAATAGAAATAGTCTCAGGCGTTTCGTGCCAAGGAAACCAAAGATATAAACACCGGCCTGTTGGGCAATATTGGCTCGTGACAGACTTTACTTTTTTTACTATTGGGTTAAATATCTCGAGTAGTGTGGAATGGATATGTTGACTGATTTCAGATATGATATGAATCTGACTAGTTTAAGCTGAGTGATTGACTCGGCAATTTTGCATTGGATGACAAGTCAAGAGGACGGCAAGAACTGTTGTAAAGAACACGAAAATGCGATATGTACTTCATCACGTCTCAGTTATCGAATACAGTCTTAGCTACACAGAAACCCTTTCTCTGTTTTCACAGAACTTTATCTTTTGGACATGATTTTCAGTAATTGTCAATAACTGTTGGAAATGAAAAGAAATTTCTGACAAAAATAGCAACCTGCCACAAATAGTCACAATGGCTCTTATGCACGAGTTGGCCATTTTGTCGAGTATTTGATTAATTGTCAAGTATTTCATTAATTATCAACTGTTGAATGGGATGGCGCCAGACTATTTATGCAGGCACAACGCAGCCTTATTTTACTGTCATTTTTTTAAAATCTGGCTTTAAACATTATTCATAAATACCTAAGACAGTTTACGCATTCCTATTGGTCGAGAGCCCGTCACGTGGCCGGTCTTAAACGGATGATAAAGACATGGCTAGCTGGTCTTAAACACTTTTCCAGTGTCACAATAAAATGTGGACTCCTAAAAATCCAGTGCCTCTTATCGTTACATTGGTTGAACGTTCACAATCCTCACGTAGGCATGCGCAACACTACCAGGGAGTCAGAATTGTATAGTTCTAAATTCAAAACGCAACGTGCCAGGTGCGTTCTGCGCGACATCGCGCAGATAATGATACGCGCGCGTCAATCTCCATAAAAGGGTTGTTTACATCTTACTCGCCAGCTGAACACTCCATTATTTTGCAAGAGGGATGTTTCAAAAAGCAAAAAGTGAATTTGTTGAACAAAATCGGGATGTTTTGAACGAATTAAAAGATTTTTCTTTACCGAAAAGGTATTTATGAATGGGAATAAATATAAAAATACATTTATTTCCTTAGGAAATGTTTAATTACAAATTTTAAATTATTCGTTGAGCAGACTGCAATTAAATAGCAATTAAGTTGCTTTCATTTCTCTTCGCACGTTCCAAAAATTAAGATTTTACCTAACTTGCAATTCAATATGGCCAACTCATGTATGGCCCATGGATTCCTATCAAAACACAATTGACCTTTCGTGATGTATGTGATAAACTTACTTAGTGCAGCCCATCTACGTTAGCTTAATTCTGGCGACAATTGACCGGAGTGATAATCCCAAAAGGGCTCAGTAGTATTAGCCAAGTGGTGCACTGTTGATGTGTCGAAGACATACTGTCTTGTGGAGATGTTCAATTCTTTATATTTCCCTCAACCTCCTTAAGTCCTCCAAATCCAGTGTCTGGTTTCTGCTGATTTTGAAGGATTGAGTTTTGTATGACCAAAACACTATGAGTTCAAGCTTGATGTCCTACTTTCTGGCAAATACTCTGTCTAGTCAGTTGTTGAGGTGGAAAACACACGATTACAGCCAAGAGGCATGGGGATTACGGTCATAGAAGGCATGTATACCTGTACATGTAGGATCACTTGTTTTTCTTGCATTTTGTTCGTCTCTAATAATAATACCACTCAAAATCCAAAGACGAAAATTCAAATCTAACCTGTTGAAGTTTCAGCTAAATGGATTTTACACTTTTCAAGAAAACAGTTAAAAAAAAAAACCTTCGCGAAATGTTCACGAAGCACGTTTCGTCTATCCGGTTCGTAAGTGTGACGTCATCTCAACTTAGCCATGATGGTGTAGCATGGCACCAATGGAACCGGAAGTTAACGCAACTTGAGTGTTTATCCAATGGGCGCTCGTAATCAGTGGTGCGTGCGCGTGTATGACGAAGTCACTTACGAACCGGATATCGTTTTCGTCTAATCCCGATTTCCTTATTTGTCACCATCACAGTACTATATTTAGCCTCCACCTACCGTAAACAGGCTTTCATATGCCCATGCTTGCCAATAACACTGCAAGTAGTAGAAAAATTGTTTCAGTACCACTGTACAATTGGTGTACTGTTATGATTATTCAACCGACACAAACTACGTGTAAAAATTTGTCAAAGCAAAGTGGGACCTGTATTCTCTTTTCAGAACAACACTTAACTTTTTTGGTTAGTTGCCTTCATCTGTGCATGAAGTTTATTCACATAGGCTTTGGTGCCTGTAATGTAGCCAGAGAAGCTGAAATTAACGGAGCCCACTCAATTTGTGATAGACTGAAATGTTTGTTGGACATCTAAAGCTCTTGAAAAAAAAAAAACCACCCGATCCTGCTGAAAAACGATCTCGGAGCAAGTTGCCTGACCGTACCGACACTCTCCGAGCAGAAAAACAGCCTAGCTAAAAAAATAGTCCCGTCTTCTACAATTTCTCCTGAAATCCGAGCCTTGATTTTGAGCATAGAGAGAAGTTCATGTTTACAGATGCTGACAACCGTGAACTTTATGCCCCCGCACTTCACACCATTCTGGCAAGATTTTTTTTATTTCGAAGTCAAACTACGTGTAAGACCACGCCAACACGATTGGGGGGCGGAGACTGATGACAGTAAGATGATAAGATGTTAGTCCTTCAGGCTTGAGCACCTATTTTTTGTCTTTTTCGTTTTCCAGGGTACGCACTGCATGCCTCTGAACATACTAAAGTCAAACGCCCGAAGGGTGTAAGTTTAACATGCATCTGGGCTGTACCCATGCGTGGATTGAATAATAAATCATCCCAGATGAAACTACTGCATGCATTGCCTCATTTGAAAAGTACAACCTTGGTCAATTTCCAAGTATGGTCAGCTGACCATCGTTTAAAAAAAATTTTTTTCCAAATACTGCCCCCACTTCACAAAATTTAGTCCACATTTTTTTTGCAATCGGTTACACATCCGTGAACGGGTGCAAGCCAGCTAGTCTGGTTCCCTGACCTGACAATTTTCTGAAGTCTATAAATTGCTCCGACGTTTGGTCTGAAGTAGGATCACGGAACCAGACTACAAGAACAGCATTTTTTTCTTGGTTTTTCCAGCATCCATGAACACAAAACTTTAAACAGATCAGTGTAACAGTATTTGCTATATAAAGACAAACCCCAAATCCATCCATTCTGAAAATTACAGCAGAAGCAAATGTTGTATCACAATGCCTTTAAACAGGCTCAACACCTGTTCGGTTTGCATGAAATTAGACAGTTATTGATGTTGATACACTGACGAAGACACTTTTAAAGAACCTCATCACAGATTGAACGAATTCAGTCTTGTTTTATATATCTCTTTTTCACACCTGCTTGCTTCTCATTGCAATCAAATAAGACAAAGTAATAAAGCAGGCCACTCACACTGGAAGTGTTTCCCCAATGTGACTATAATTTTGCCATTTCTGGGACACCACATACAGCCTTTTCTACTTGAAAATCAGCTAGACTAGAAAAAAGAAAGAAAAAAAAGTAAATAAACGAATACAGGTGGTAGGTGTTAAAAACTTTTTATCCAATGTTTGACTGAAGAAAAAAAAATAAAACCTTGGGATTGATCCAAAGCTTGCGTGCTGATGGGTTCTCAAGTATATTAATAGTGGTTATTATATAAGGAAAATGTTTCTCTTATGAACTTATTGGCCCTTTGAGTTTCAGCTTTGTACATGTAATTTTTTTGTTGCAGAGCAGATTAGTGTATCATCAATATTCTGTGCACGTTATGGCACTGTATAGCTGAGAAACATTTTCACACTACCTAGTCTCCCCTCATGTTGATATACTGTGACTTCCCCGGTGCCCTCTTCACGGGTGTTATGATGTGAAACACAAAACGATGCGTGGCAACCAGTAATATTCACTCCTCCACAGGCTACATACATGTACGTGAAGTGGTGTATACTGCCCTCAATGGTTCTTGCACAAAGCAAAAGGGCATTTATAAACCTAAATCAATCCAATGCCTGTATTTCATTTTGAAGCTGATTATCTTCATTTTATAAAAAATTGAATATACATGTAGTTTATTTCTAACAATGTTCAACAGTTCAGCTGTTGCCTTTTACTGATTGTTTTTAATAACTGTAGTACACCAAAAATCAGTTTGTCTGAGTATACGTCCGACACCACTGGTGTTAATTTAGCCAATTTTTACCACAGCAAAAAAAAAGTTGGACTTTTTAAAATCATTGCAGTGACTAAATGATACATTTGATAAGAATTAAAGTCCACTTTATGGATGTAACTTTCCTCAGGCACACTATTGAATTGTCCAAAATGTACCTATTGTACGTCCAATACTAGCTGTGCCGTGGAACTGCCCTTAACAGAGCTGCCATCTCTCCCTGATTCTGCAGAAAGTTTCCTGAAAATAAACCAGTCTTTCCATTTTCTGACGAACAAATTTGAACATGTTATGGAAACTGATTATGGAAACTTTTCCCTATTATGTTGAATGTGATTCTAAATATCTCCCTGATTGTTGTACAAAATCTCCCTGATTGCAAGATGCAAATTGGCAGCCCTGCCATACATGTTACCATATTGCTCCTATGAGAGAATCACTAGTGTCTGTCCCTTATGGCTGGCTCCATTGAACAACAGATGCTAACTCCCATAGCGATGATTTAACGCATATAATTGCCTCTACATGTACGTATGTATAGCCAAGGGATGCAATTATATGCTGCATCCACTGTGGTCCAATCCAAAGGGACTATAAATCAAAATTAGACACATAGAAACACTGTTCCTCAATTTCACTGACAAATTTCCCTGACACTAAAACCTAGGGGATCAGTCAGAGCACATACAAAGAGAAACATTTGGGAGACCTTTAGTTTAGAACTATCCTATCCTATCCGGTGCCGTCCTCTGACAGAAGGTGATGAGTGGCAGCCAACTTTGCCGTACGTCTCCAGGATGGGCGATCGTTGGCACCTCGCACAGCTGTGTGGATGCTGAGTCCAGTCCAGTCTTTGATGTTGTCTCCCCAGGTTGCTTTGGGTCGGCCTCTTGATCTTATCCCCACCACTTTGACTTCTAGAATTGTTGCTCCTAGCTCCGAGCACTTCCCCTTCCCCAGATGTCCGAAGTGGTAGAGCTTCCTCCGGCGAAACTATGAGATGTTCTTTGGGAAGAATCTCGGCTAGAATCGATTCATTTGTCATTCTGTCTGTCCATATCATTTGCAAGATACGGCGGTAGCACCACATCTCAAAGGAGTTTATTCTACAAGTTGGAACTTTGGACACCCTCTCAAGTGGTACTAACTTCTTTTAAAGAATTTTTTCCAGGTTTTCTTATGATACCATACCAGTGTTATCTGATTCAACACTTTTCATGCAGACAATCCTGATTTAAAAAAAAATTCTGATAAGAAAAATATCAGTGATTTTAAAACTTATTACTGACTGTAATATTTTGCATCCTGTTTTCTACTTCCCTGGTAAAAAAAACCCTCAAGCGACACTTTTTCGATTACTTTGTCCGTATCACTTGACTGCTCCCTCGAGGTCAACTTTCCAAGAAAAGATCATCGATCAGCCCTGAAGACATCATCGACATCTCCTGGTCTTAACATGTTTCTTTAACTATATATCCGATCCACTGACTTGCCCCGGCAAGCAGATCATGTTTCGGTTCTCGTCGTCGGCCCACTGTGTCAGTGAACATTGTCCACATCAAAAGCTCAGAAGATTTGTCTAGGTGTCGCCTTATGTTTGATGAATGTTGGCCCATGAGAATCCGTCAGTGAGTTGCTAGTGTCATGTATCACATTAACGTGGGGAAATGTTATCATGTTTCACTTGATATTTTGAATGTGAATATTTTTTCCCCCTGTTTTTTTTATAAAGATATATTTTTTTTATTGTATCTTGATAAAAAAAAAATGTAACCTCAAATTGTCTGGTCAAAGCCGTTGGTAATTGATGTCACAGTAAAAAAAGTTTCTTAGTAAGATTGCAAGTCTCTTGATATTTTCTGTCTTTCCTCCCGTACCTATGATTAATCATGGACCGTTTGAACATAGAGCTAGGACCCAGGGTACTAGCTCTATGGTTTGAATGCGATCGTGTTCGGTTATGACTTCTTGTCTGTCCATCTTACCCTGGGATTTTTTACAAGTGCATGAAAAATAACATGTTTCTTTTGATGTGACAGTAACAACTTGCAACATTTTATAACAGTGTCTGGAAGCAATCAGTGTCTAGGGGGGAAAATCGCCTGAACGTAAATCAGGCTTTCAGTTATTCATGAGTTGGATATTAGCTTGATCCTATTAAATTCTATTTTTGTGAACATGTTTTGACCAAAGTGCCTGCAGAAGACCGGTGATTTAACATCCCCCTTCCAGAAACGATCTGTTTTGTTTCTGTCAAGGAGAAAACTGACTCTTAAAAATATGTTGGTAGCATTGAGGAGCCTGCAGCTGACAAGTGGCACTTTCATTTATTTCTGTTGTTTAGTATTTTTTCCGAGATATTTTTGATACTCTTTTGTTTGGTACGATTACAGACGTTTCACTTACTTGTACAAGTGCCTGTACATTTTCAAATCAGCAAAATCAGCACTGGACAAAGATAATTTTTATTTGGTAAAAAATCTTTAAATTTGGGACCCTTAAAATATTACCATTCTCAGAGATTCTGGATTTCGGAATAGGGTTCAGAGGGCTTAGCATGTAAAAGTTAAATGGCTCCAACAAAAGTGTGTGCCTTTTATTCTGACAAATGGTATTTAAGCAGACTTGCTGCAATATTGTCAAGACATGCTTGATCTGTAGAGTTATTGCGGGGGTTAAATTCGGAAGAAAGATGTAAAAACAAGCCACTAACAGATACAAAAGAACCTTGTTTACAGAAATCTCATATCCACCACATCTTTTCTTCATTTCCCTTCCCTTTTAGCCTGGTCTATGTAATAGACCATGATGGCGTACGCCATGGTCTATGATAATTATGTGAGCAGATTCGCTGATTAATTAGGCAAGACCCCACCTCTTGACCTCCTACATGTAGATTTTGACCAATCAGCGGGCGCTTTCTACATCGGGTCTTCGGTTATTCACCCGTTGCGCGTCATAGACAATGGATAAAAAAAAACCTATGTCACGCGCTCTGTATCATGGTACGCGTCATGGGCCCGGTTGTTGTATTCCAAAACACTGCATTCGAATTGACCAGTCAAACCATTTAGTCATGATTTGGGAATGAAATGACGTCACGATTTAGTAAAGTCGACTCCGATTGGCTGGCGTGCGGCTTGCGGTATATCTGCATGTCTAGACATATCAGACGTTATACAGGAGTTGGCTCCGCGGATAACGGATGATACTCAGACTACCCTAATACCATATCTGACCAAAAAAATCAGATCTGATTTGAATAAAAATAGAAAGATACACGGTTAAAAATGGAAAGGGTTCATTTTGCCAATATTGTTTACATCTACATCCACCTCAAAGTTAAGCCCTTTCAAATTCACAAAATTTTCTTGTGAAATTCACACCTCTTTTTGAAACACCCAACACGATTTGAACACCCAATAGCTCTTTCCTCAGAGCCAGATTTTGCCGGGTGAAAATGTGATCTTGTATACATTTATGTACTTCGTTTTTCCAGCCAGTGACTGGTCAACATGTGGGCTTGTACTAGGCCACACGTGCGTACGTAGGCAGATGATAATCTGTTATCGGGGTATGACTTGCTTCTCCCCACCAGCCTGCGCCTATTTGCTCAAAATTTTGCGCGAGGAGACCGAGCAAATTTACACCGACGCTCGTTTTGGCCGGGGTAAAAGCGCTGTGTCAGCAGAGAGAAGATTGGCCCTTTTATCAGATCCACTTTCTATGTATTCAAGAAGATTCAAGGGGAAGGCACTGTGGATTTTTTGATCACCGGGAAAGAAGTCGCAGGCCACACGTACATCTATCACATTTGTTTTTCACTTGGGATGTTTTTTTTGGATGAGCAGTTGAAAAGGTTAAGGGTACATATGACAATTAGTGTTTAACACTATGGCCGTACGGTAAGATGTAGAGCACAGTGTAGGGAAGTTTTTTATATGCTTGTACAACCTAAGAGGCAGAATACCCGGCAATCAGTCAGAAAATGTGTTCCTGTTTTTGACGCCTCAATCATGCCAAGGGCGGATCAAGAACACATTTTTTTTTGGGGGGGGGGGCAAAAAAGAATTTGGTCCCAAAAATTGTGTCCAAAAAAATTACGGCGTGGGGTTCGGGGCCTGCTTAAGGGCCCTGAAGTTTTTTTGGGATTCTAGATGCTCTGTGGTGCGATATGAGGCAATTTCTGACTACTTTAACCAATGTGTTTTTTTTAGGAAAAGATGGTGGTTTACTCAGTGCCTGCCTTTATTGCAAAGTTATCTTAAAAAAAATATAAAAAAAAATATTCGGGTTTTTTTTTTGGGGGGGGGGGGGGGCATGGCCCCCTTTGCGCCCCCCTGGATCCGCCCTTGAGAATCATGCTGGGTATTGCTGTCAATTTCATGTCTTTCGTACGCCAGCACTTTGCATCGGAACCAGGTAACCAAGTACCCGGCCACTGGTGTCAGGAACCGGTTTCAGATAAATTTGCATATCGTGTACCCGTATAACCAACGTATAAAATTACTTAGTTACTTCTCAGACAAATGAAAAAGAAAGGTTTTGAATGTCATCTGTGGGGAATTTTCAAAGTGAAAAACATTAAACAGTTTTAATTACTTGTTTTCTGAGTATTGCACTATTTGTCATGCTCTGCACATGGAACACAAAACATATTAAGCAGAAAACAAAGCCAGCATTTTGGCAAGATAAAATCCACTCACCTTGAGAGAGAGCCTTGTTTTTATCTGAATAGCCAAAAAATAATAAAAAATTTGATAACATGCATAGGTTGTGTGTAATCCAAGCCTGGAGCGAGCAAAAGTATAAACAACTGAATTAACCAATGATTGAAATCAATCTTTTCTTTCCATTTGCACTGGATTCGGTCCTAATCTTCCCCACACAAAATGGCAATTGTCAATGGACGTTTCCTTCATTTACATGTAATCTGAGATTCAGTGACTTTATTTAAGATCAAGCCGGGTATACTCTAGAGTTTCATGGGTACTTTCCTCAGAACGGCGGGCTCGAAATTCAGCCTTTATTTCTACAAAAACATGTTGATGCAGGGGATTTTCCTCGTGTGCAAATACTTTACTTACAATGGCATTCCATCTTCTCAGAGAGAGAGATAGAGAGAGTGAAAATAGTACACGTAGGTCTATTTACATATTTTGGACCATAATGGTAAAGGACCGTCGCCTAAACTGGCAATGCTGTATATCCTTGGAATTGAACCGAGCAAATGCAAGTAATGAGACGGTATTCCTTGTGATGCATCGAAAAATTAAAATCCCCCAAAGTAAACTTAAAGTAGTTTTACACCCTAATTGTGTTTTTTTTTTATTGGACTAAACAATGCTGACAGAACGTACCAAAAAATAAAATAGTTCTACTTCCGGTTACCCTACCTACCCTATTTGGACAGCCCTCACCCTAATTTTTTTTTTGAAAAATGAGGGAAAAAACCCGAAAACCATCAATCACTATACCTTTTACCCTTTACTACACGTAGGCACCTCTATGTGATTGTACACAAATAAAATTGCACCATTGTAAATGGGAGCAATAACGAATGTCACGTGATGTGAAATCCACGAATCAAATGACAAGGATCTGTATGTCAGTTATATAATGTGCCATAAGTTACAAAGTGCCCATGTTCCCTCCAAAGTTCTTAAAGTTTGTATCGTCCGTCCTCATCTGTTCAATATTTATTTAATGATCAGATAGGTAGTGATGGATGAAGGTGTTGATATCTCCGCTGGAGGTTAGCATTAAGCATTTGTAGAACTCTTCAAATAATGGACTGCCTTAGAGCAAAGTTTAAGTGGCTTTTATCCCCTTGTGCAGTGTGTTATCAAGGTACGTAAATATGTACGTAACGGTGTCACAGTGCAGTGGCTCATGGTATTCCTGTGTTAAAAAGTCAGTGATGAGTGTTTGGATTCTCGATACCTGCTAGAGGAGCCCGGCAAGACCGGCCAGTCAGTTTCAAACTTCTACCATGTCTAATGTGCAAATGTAACCGTGAAAACTGACACGAATGGGGAACTCGCACTAAATAGACTCTATGGGGATTAACTAACGAAATTAAACTAAACTCAGGATCTTTGAATGGAAAAGTCGCGAGGAGATTGAATTAATAGAGACACAGACACAAATTCTAGATTTCAAATAAAAAAAGGACCGAAAAGAATGTATTCACAAAAACCTTAAACCAAAAACCAGCAACCAAAAGCAAAGAATAAAACCATGTATAGCCAGGGATCACGCCCAAAGTCAGGATGCTAGCAACATTAGCAATGCTGCAAACCTGGAAAGTAGCAAACGGGGGTGATTCAAAGAGGTAACGGCGAAGTGAACCAGGGCAAGTACCATTACACAAATCCCTGTTGAGCAAGCCATCTCCGTGGAAGACTTGGACATTCTGTTTGTGTCTCAATGTACATGTATGTTACCACCTGGGAGATTGCACAAAGTGGGAATCTGTGACTCTGAGTTAGAAGCGTAGAAATGCCACTGTATAATTTAGAGTAAGGAGCCGTAGATAAGCTAGCTGTAGCATGCTCACAGCTTCCCCCAAGCATTTGCCTCCCTAGTGTCTTGTAATGTGACTCTGAGTATGACAACCTCAGGAACAAGACTTTTTGAAACCATAAGCCCCTTAAGGTTTGATTTGTTTTTGTTCATCTGCCAAGTTTAAAACCTTCCCGTGAATGTGTCTTGCAATGTGACTCTGAGTATGACAACCTCAGGAACAAGACCTTTTGAAACCATAAGCCCCTTAAGGTTTGACTTTTTTTTTTGTTCATCTGCCAAGTTTGAAACCTTTCCCGTGTTTCCTTGAGGAGGCTGAGCATTACAGTTCTTCTACCGTTGGCACAGTGACCGGAAGATATTCCATTTATACTGACACTTGCCTTCAGGCTTTTCATTCGAGAGATAACGAATGGTTTTAGCTATGTGTAATAACAGAAACAGGTTTCCATCTGTGGGGAAATTTAAGTTGAGACTTGCAGGCACAATGTTTGTATTGGATTTGTTCATGCGGCAGATTTTTGTTTGAAGTCAACATATCAGTGTGATGGATGCATGTAGCACGGGGGAGTCAGATTAGCGCAGTGGCGCAAACACAATGGAAGTTAATGCCATCGTGGAGAGGTGATTTATCATGCTCACCTGGAATATACGTCATCGCTTACTTGTGTATCAGTGCGCGAACAAGTATCCCACAATAGTTCCAGACTTTCAGTCATGCACAAACACACGTAAATGACAAGGGACAGTGAAGTTATTGGTTTAGCACACTTTCCCTTGTCATTTACCTGACAAGTGATTGAAAAGCAGAATTGCTGCGTTGTTTTTACTGTGTTTTATTTGTGTAGTGTCTTATGAGACATTACTCCCTCGCCGGGCGTGCATCCGCATTCATGACTTCATGTACTCATGTTGCAAAACATCCCAGTCATCTTGCGTCCATAGTGTAGAGACCTATGACTAGCCTGAATTCAAGCCCTGTCTGTTTCTTAATCCCCCGGGGCCACAATTCACAGCACAAGTACTGAGAGCTTTTTCTCATAACCAAGAATGGCGTGCCATTGGCGTCGGAAATTCTGGTCTTGGGGCTTGGCTCCCTCGACAACTCTGATCACATCTCCCTCGGCGCAACCCGGTACTTCGCAATGGGAATTCGAGGTGTGTTGTGAATACAATATTTTCACTCCCATCGAAGAAAAGAAAAAGTTTTCAAATCATATTTTCTCATCAATTCAAAGTATAGTGAGACACACACAATTTACAAAGGAACTGGGTTGAATTTAAACCTGACTTGTCATCGGTGGCTCCCTCTGCCAATGGCAACAAAGGTCAGTGATGAAATTGCAGCCTTCAATCTAGACTAATCTGCAGATGACTTCTGTTGGCGGCCCAGTTTGAATAAAATCAATCATTCCGTCAATTTCAGAGTAATCTAATTATCCCCAAGGCACGGAAGTCTGTCTTTTGTGGGTTTGCTGATATTACCGGTATCTCCTTGTCCATCTAAGAATTTCATTTGAGGATCCAAACAACATCAGTGGGAGGCGTAGGTTGATGAAAGATTTGACTTAATACAGGTCATGAAATACGTATTTCTGATACCGAAACTGTATCATCATCTGTTTGTAAATGTATTGTCCAGTGTAGAAGCTTTGTACGCGACCTGTTTTGTAATGTGAGGCATGCTCTTAAAAAACCCGGACAAAGTTTGTAGAAGTTCTTTTTGCACAAAGGGAATGTGAAGTCATATTGTAAATCTACAACCTTTCAAAAATAATCCATCAGGCAGAAGTGTGGTTTTTTTGTGGTCAATTTAGCAAAACAATATGTAGAAATGTCTACAGAAGGCATTTCAATACGTGTGTTTATCTCATAAAATTGGGTTGCTAGGGTCGTATCACATCATTCTTTCTTAATACCTTTGAAATCATAAATCATTTTGAAGCTGAAAACCTAAGGAATTTGAAAATGCCAAAACCTAAAAAAAAAAAAACCATTTGTCAACATGGTTTGCGGGAGCAGACTCTTAAATGGTGCCATGAGCGTCACTGAGTGATGGACCTGTTGCACTTAATAAGATACCAACTATTATTATGAATGGGGTCCACAATAAATGTATTTGTGATCGTATTGCTTGCTTGTGAAATATTCAGGTTGTGGATGATTTTAAAAACCAACAATATGTCTTACTAGATCCCCATTTGTCAAACCATCGTCCTTTTTTGGCAGTAATTTAAGGGGTCCCTCGGCATCGCCTACCCTAGCCTTTTCTTGGGCATTGGACCCTTGATACTATAAAGGGGTCCTTACTCTTTGATAGGGATTGGAAATGCCAGTTTGCTTGTGGGATATACTTGCTGGAGCACTTCCCTTTTTATATGCAACATAAATGGCATACTGTAGGCCTACCTGTCAAAAGAATTGTACTTTACATGTATTTTCATGGAGTTCTCAGTACCTTATCCCCCACTCAGGGGACACTGGGCAATGGCATTACCTGGTGAGCAGCTTTATGATATGGACATTCCATTCCAGGAAAAAGAAATGTTTTCAAGACCTTGCATGGCAAGGGAACTAGTTAGAAATAACAGCCTTGATGAGCCATACCAAATCAAGGCAAAATAGTCTTTTAAGGTGAAAAAAGTCTGGACAATTTCCCCATACTGTTCACCTATGATTTATTGTTTAATCTGGTACTGGTATATTAATGCATTAAGAACAACATATTGGCCAGGCGCCACATTGTGAATAATTGAGATGCTGTAATTAATGGTCTGCCTCGTTGGGTCGTTTCGATAGTTATGGTTTATTCATGCCGATTTCTCACCCTCTGTCAGGTCAGGTCAGTAAAGATTGCAGTGTATCAAAATAAAAGTTAATGTTAAGATTTAAAGGTGTACATCATGGAAAGTAGGCGGGTCTTGCGTTAATTAGGTGTCAATCTAAAAAATAAACGGACATGAAGTGCACGGACAGTGAATTCTGTGTTGCATTCTAGTCAAATTTCACTGGTTCTTCTTTCCAACAGTCACCAATGCTCATCAAAAAAGAACGGTGTAGCTAACGACGTACTTGAGAGTGTTGTTTTCTTTGAATTAAACTAGTAGTTCAAGCCATTTGTACTGTACAGATGAAGGTATGAAGAAAAAAAAAAGTTCAGAACACTGAAGTAGTTGTTAAAAACACTGAGTAGGTTAAAATTCCAGCTGTGTGACAGCACATGTGGCTTGATTACACTGTTAGTGTTAGGGATTATAAAGCCACTGTTTGGACAAAGGATTAAGATATAGATTAGAGGGCTGGCCAGTTTACAGTTAGATTGACTGTTTTCTCTCAGAAGTTTCTAGTGGAGGTTACACGCAATGATGGACCTGCTTTTGGCTTTTTGTGAATGCAGGTTGCTGAACTCAGTGATGACGGAGACACCTTCCCTCTGGTGACAGCTTCGGGACAGGTTCTAGGAATGGTAATTAACCGAATTCCCTCAGTTCAGTTTGCCATCTCACATTCTGCTATTTGATATGAACTGTCTCATCCGGCAGCAGTAGCTGTCAGTTGAAGTGTGAATGTGAAACGGAACATTTTAGCCCAGAGCTAATTCACAGAGCTGGTGACAAATGTGTACATCACGTTGAGATATCTGTCAACACAATGCAAAGATGAGACAACTATAAAGGTCACTGTGAAAGTCAACATTAGAGAAAGGGTGCAACCGTAACATAAGGAAACTAAAATTGGGCCTGTGGCCGATTTCACGGAACGCTAAGACGAGTCTTAGGAAGAAGGTTAACTTGTCTTAACTCGCGACTCGTCCTAGGATCGATTTCCTCAAACTTAAGACGCGTTCAACACCTCCTAACTTTCTCCACCTGGGTCAAACTCAACAGACTTCACTGTGGCTGGTGGAAGACTAAGGATGGTGGAGGACTAAGGACTTCATGGTCAAAATCGGAGCAGAACAGTCGGCCCTCTGTGAATGTGATCGCATTCAGACCGTAGAGCACCTGATCTCTCGATGTTGTCTCCTCAAAGGCCCTCAAGGCAAGAATGGCTGTTTATGCAGACACTAATGACTAGTTGAAGAATCTACAAGTGCGATGTGATCTTCAAAAGAATGTTTGGAATTATTGAGAGACCCCCTCTGAAATCTAACTAAAGGCACCTTTACTGTTTTTTCCCAGTTGCATACGTAGGCCTATCCTAAGCAGTAGGCCTAACTACAGAGTGGACACAAAGTGGACTGAAAATGAGCATAAGGAAAGGCTACAAAATACCAGAAGTCAAACACACACTGAAATTTTACCATGGCATGTTGTCATTGGTACCAAAAAAATTTAAAGAGATGTTTCAGTTACTGACACCGCCAGAGACAAAACCTGAGCCATCTTAACTTTGACAGCATGTTGTTTTTTTAAAGTCTAGGTCACCTTTTTATTGATCATAATAAACTGGGAGCTGATAAAACTGTACATGTACATAAAAGTATGTAATTGAGCCTTGAACTGCATCTTGATTGCCCTGTTTCCTCAAAAAGTATACTGCGTTCAACAATCATGAGACTGCAACTGTTATTATTTCACTATTCTGCTTTAATTTTGAATGCCTTTTGTTGTGAGTCTTGATGTTTGTTGTGAGTCTTGATGTTTGTCTTTGTTGTGAAACATGATGCAAAATAGCGCTCAAAATCAAACATCCCTGCATGAAATAAATACACCTCCTGTTATGCTCCTGCATACAACTCTCCAGGCACTTTCAAACTACTCACCCGATATCTCCCAAATCGCCAGTCCATTACAGCGGCATTACTTTTGATGAGATGTTGATCACCGCCAACAGTATTTTTTCATCGCCGCAACAACGTTGCCAAGATTTGCTTGTGATTGAATTGCATGGTCGATAGTAAATTGTCGGATTTGATCATGTCTCTCTGCTCCCTTCTCTAGGCCATGAGGGGATGTGACAAGTCAAGCAACCCGATATTTGTGTCCGTTGGGCACCGAGTCTCTCTGCAAACAGCCACGGAGCTCGCCAGGCGGTGCTGCAAGTATAGAGTTGCCGAGCCGGTCAGACAGGTAAACAAAACAAAAATTGCATCAGTTCATCACTTCATAACAATTTTCAATTCGATAGTAAAATTCCAATTTTGACTTTTAATACCTCAAATCCAGCACGTCTCTCATCTTGGAACTTGTTAAAATCCCAAGCAAGTTTTCCAATTGGCAAGTTCATATAAATACTGAAAACTTGGACCTCTTTGAAAAGGGGAGGGTAACAGCCTAACTTCATGAAGTGGTTGTGCGCCTTAACTCCCTAATTCATGTGGTCTGTTTGGCCAGGCGCAGTAGAAGAATGTGCAGGTGTTTAATACCCCCTAATAGTTCCCCAGGACTACCCTGCTGAATCCAACAGAATCTGACAGTTAATCATGGCAGTTTCCTGCTCAAGACAACGCAGTCCAACGGGTCATTTTTGCTAAGTACCTTACAATACAAAAGGACTTACCTGCCTAATCCGACAGAATCCAACCGTGCCTTATTCTTTTTTCGTTGTCTGCTGAACGTGACACAACCCAACCGAATGTAACATAATCCAGTAGCGTTACGGTTTGCGGTAACACCATGTGGTTTTGCTTAGAAGCACCTTGTGCTACATAATGGGTCTCATAGTTCTCTTTAACTTGAGGGCCTCCATGGGAAGCAGAGCCTTGCATTTACCCTCATTAAAGATGAAGTAAAGAAAAAAAAACAGATGGGGTTAAAAACATATTACACATCACCAAATGCCTTCCTAAAAACAAAAGTGTTCTGAGTTTAGTTTTGAACAGACTAATACAAAATATACAACTAAACAAAGCTGAGGTTGTTTTTCTCTCTTTTCCCCCATTTTGATTAAGTTCCTTGTAGACAAAAAAATATAGGAAAGAGACTTGATGGCATCAGAAAGCCACAACTCGGCCATGTCGCATTGTGACAGACAATACACTTGTTCGCATCATAGTCAGTAGTCAGAGGGGAATTCATCGGTAGGCCTTACCTGGCGATTTTGGTCCAATCCCCCCCGTCCAGACGTGATAAAATCTTCAACATGAACTGCTGCATGCGCAGTGGAGCAGATTATCTCATGAAATTGTAAACTAATTGATGGATTTTCCCTGCTCAGTTGTCAGAAATCGTTCCGGAAGCATGAGATATGGGGTAATTCATAGGGTGACTATGAGGTCAACTATACAAAGGGATATAAAATAGTAAGGGGCTCTAGTAGTCATTTATTGCCTTGATCAACCGATTTCATTTTATAAACCATGTAAACACTGTTATCTAACCATCAGATACCAAAAATACCATCAGCATTTCATCAAGTATTGCAGTGATTGTATGTACCAGTTTAATAAATGCTCATGACATGAAAATATTCTCTCATCATATCATTATTGTTGGGGAAAAATAACTACAAGTGTGAGGGGCTTTTAATAATTAGGAAATTTTAATTTGGAAAAATGATCATCCCTGTAGAGTATTCTCACCTATAATGACCTCCTATTCAAGGTTCTCCTTCTGGTTATGTGATAAAACACAGAGCTGATATTGTTAACATGGCAAACAAACAAAAATTACGTGGCACAGTTACGTGACTCATGCATGAGTTGGCCCGCAGCTTCTGAGATCCGATCGAGCTTGTTACTTAAGTTGAACCAAACTGTTGTCTTAAGAATCATCCTGGTATATTGATATTTTAAAAATTAGATATTTTGTACCAATTTTTCCTACGTCTGTAGGCCGATATTCGTTCACGCGAATTTCTCCGTGAAATGTTCCCGGAGACTGCCCCAAGTAGAAAGCAGCAACCGAAAGCCAAAAAGACCAAAGCTCACGAAGACATGTCACGCCCCTCCCATGCAAATGAGGTCAAAGTAGGCGGGGCTAAGAGTACCACGTGCTTTCTTGATGAAGAACATTCCGGAGAATCGGAAGAGGAGGAGGAGTCGAGTTTCGACTGTTTATTTGGTCCAACGTGACATGACAAAGTCAACAAAATGTATTGATTATCAATGTCTGTGAAAGCGAATACGGTGCAATTAATGGTGGTTAAACTCATTGACGGAATTGTAGTGTACTTGTATGTTTTTTTTATGCGTCAATCCTTTATCTTTCAAATAATAGTAAAGCCTTTTTTCTAATAAAATAATTTTACCTGAAAGTAGCTCCGTCTACTGTCAAATAGTTGTTTACCTGTAAACGCTTCCGGATAGATCAGAATACACAAAGCGAGTAAATGACTGTCATCACATGGTCTACTGTTCAAAATGAGGTTAAAAATGGCTCACTTTAGGGAGAAGACATTGCATTCCTGCCATTATCCCGGTATGAAGAGTATAGCACTTTGCGATTTTGAACCCTATTATAATGTAACTTGACTGATAGGGTTTTGTTAGCCTTTTGGTAGTTCATACTAGGGACTAGAAGTGGATCAAGAAAGAGGGGGAAAATAATGGAGTTATGGAAGACAGTAGAACAGACTTAATGCCGGCTCATACTTCATGCGATTATATCGGTGCGAAGCGAATTCGTCCAGATAGCTGCGAACGTTACAATTAATCTTCAGTTGTTGACGTCATAAAATGCACTTCGCTTTCGCTTTAGCGTGTGATCATAAACCGGCTTTTAAATATTGTATACCTGACAGATTGTCCATTTGGGGCCCATCAAAAATGGACATAAGCCTTTTCGCGTGGAGTATACGAACCAGCTTTTAAATATTGTATACCAGACAAGTCCATCTGGGGCATATCTAAGAAAGACATATGCATGTAGGTCTATAGGCCTATCCCAGATAATCTTCAAAAGCCTTCGCGACATTTAACAGTCGATTTTGTGACATTTTCTGTCTGTAAATCGTTACCAGCAGAACTCACAAAAAGCCCCGGTTTAAGAGGATCACCGAGAGGAACGGCAATTCCCGCTCTTGAGCTTTTTCCCCCCACAGAGAATTGTTCTTTTATTTCAACAAAGTGATTGTTTTTAAGCATCTCATGAGATTGATGTCTCTCTTGTAGATTTTTACTGACGTATGTATAAGGTTTGGATTCCAGATAGTCAAGGTTTTATGATCTCCACGGTTTTTGGAGATATTTTGCATGGACGTTCGAAGTAAAACAGTAAGCGTTATTTTGAAAGACGATATTATTTTAATCATTGCTACAGCGGTGTTTCCTCTGCCCAATGAATTACGAGGTGGGCAACCTCGCGAATTTCAGTGGCCATCTCCGGATTATTTTTTTTCGCCATAAATACCATGTTTGTGTTGAATATAATATAGTTCCGGTATTATAATTGTATTGTTTTCATATTTTTAATATAACGTTCGATTGAAAGTCACAATATTTTTTTTTCGCCATAAACACAATGTTTGCGTTGAATATAAAATTGTATTTTATAATGTTCTTGTTTTCATATTTTTAATTCAACGTTCGATTGCATGTCACAATATTGTTTGTGGTTAATTTTCGATATGTTTCATTACCTTCGTTCGTACTAATTGTTCCTTATTTTTTTGTTCATAAAAGTATACATTTTAATTCATGTGTTTTTGTTGATCATTTTTATTGTACCGTAGTATGTTGAAGTACGGTTTAAATGGCTTTTGTTTGTAATTTTGGTCTATTTGTTATTTAATTTGCTTTACATTTTAGTAATTGTATTTTCGAGAAAAAAAATGTTTTATTCTCAATTAATCGTTATATTCGTTTTAGTTGGATTGTTAGTTTTGTTTTCAGTCGTAATACCGTTTGCTCATGAACAGACTGGCATCTGAAAGGGCTCGATAAATACATGTACAGTGATTATTATTGAAGAGCCGAATACTTTTTTATAGAGAAATTTGTAACTTAACCACTGAAATGATGATTAACTTTGTTGAGTATCTGTACTCATTTTAACAATAAAAGTTTGTATTTAACAAACCACCTAGATATAGCTTTTTGGCGATTGGCTCATTTAGGATGTCTTTTCATGAGTTCCCGAACGACACAGAGCATATTTACTCGTACACATCACCATTCGTGGTTGTCGGTGTGATAGTCAGTTTCGCGAGTAAAACATAAGTCTTGAAGGTCAATATCCTTATAACTATCTTCTATTCATAAATACCTAAGACAGTTTACCCATTCCTATTGGACGATAGCCCGTCACGTGTGTATAGTTTTAAACGCTTGGTAAAACACAGACTGGTTTTAAGCACTTTTTCCCGCACCGCTGCGTGTTCTGTGCCACATCGCGCAGTACGCGCCACGCGCGCGCCGATCTCCATATAAGGAGATTGTTATTACTACTCGCGCGAGGCACATACCATATACATTTAGCTATAGAAGGATGTTTCACATATGAAGTAAAATTGTTGAACGAAATTGATGGAAATTTGTGGAAATTCGTGAATTTTTGACTTGGTTTGACTTTCTGACCGAAAGGTATTTATGAATGGGAATAAATATGTGCTTGGCCGATATTAAATGCTTTTGGCTTGGGCCATTATCAGCGTCATGGCCCCTATCCGGTTTTAAACGTACTTTTTTTCCCCAACCGGCCAAGCACATATTTAGTCCCTTATTAATGTATCTGGAATGATTAGAACCTGTCGACAGATTTCTTCAAAAGTAACCACCTATTTTTCAATAAGCGATACAGAATGTATGTTTGCAGCGTTGTTAATCACTCCTTTACCACAGAGTATGCAGTGTTTATAAAAATAGGTCGGTTAAGTGCAAAACCAAGTATTGAAATTACGGCACCAGACGTAAGATTCCTTTTTATGAACACTCCCCTTTAACGACACGATTCTAAATTGCCCATTTTGTTATTTGTGGAATTACAAGTACCGCCCTGAAGACATTGCCGCATCAGGTCCATCGTTTCTCCACCGTTTTGGTCTTGACTGTCGTATTTCCCAACGGCTGTCTTTTCTTTTGAAACCCACTTTTTCCCCATTCGGTTTTATACAACACCTGAATGAATCTCTACATCTGATTGGGGGGTCGTTTGAAAGTACGTCCCATGCGCAGAATGCGATCCATAGGGCCTATTTATACCATAATGCGTACTTGACACAGAATGATACTATACACTCTCTCTGGGGAAACCTCACAGTGTTTTCCACTGGGAACTTCCCTTGTTCAAGTTTTGATCTCTAAAAGAGCTTAATTGGGGGCCTACATCAAACGTATAGACTATTTACGGAGAAAAGTTCACGTAGGCCTATACCAGCATAATTTGTCCGCCGGACTCGCTGTGTTTAGCTGCTTTCGGCAAGGACAAAATGCAGTTATTATGATTGACGTATGCCCATCGCAATCCGCAGGACGGTCAGTACGAGCTTGGTACGGGTCAAGTTGGCCGTATCAAAAGTAGGCTTAAGATCGGCGGTACGGGTACTGACAATGCCGCGGGTACGGAGCGGAAGCAAAAGTGGATCAAGTATTAGTCAAAATATGTGATCAAACGTTGGGCCGAGTATACTGATCGTTATCCGCAGTACGGTTCAGTACGGTCAGTACGAGTTTGGTACGGGTCAAGTTTGTATCAAAAGTAGGCTTAAGATCGGCGGTACGGGTACAGACAATGCCGCGGGTACGGAGCGGAAGCAAATTATCCGCAGTACGGTTCAGTACGGTCAGTACGAGTTTGGTACGGGTCAAGTTTGTATCAAAAGTAGGCTTAAGATCGGCGGTACGGGTACAGACAATGCCGCGGGTACGGAGCGGAAGCAAAAATGGATCAAGTATTAGTCAAAATATGCGATCAAACGTTTTGCCGAGTAAACAGATCGTGATCCGCAGTACGGGTTAGTACGGTCAGTACGAGTTTGGTACGGGTCAAGTTCGCATCACAAGTAGGCTAAGAATCGGCGGTACGGGTCGGGTACGAGCGCAAGCACGTAAATGACAAAAGTGGATCAAGACTCGAGTCAAAATGTGTGATCAAACGTTGGGCCGAGTACGGATCGTGATAGGCCAAGTACACGGATCGTAAACCCCCTGCAGAGAAGTGAAGTACAAGTGGCATGACAGCTGGGTTAATTATCAGTTATTCAGTAGCTTGTACTCTGTCCTTTTACCAGGCGCGGTTTTAGAGCCCATATTTTTTTTTGGGGGGGGGGCTATAGAAGGGGTGGATCCATAAACTTTTGCAGGGAGTCGTGCTGAAATGTAGACCTTTTTTTCTCCGGACATTTAGGTCTCCGAAAATCAATAGGGGGGGGAGGGCTCGTACCACATTTTCAACGGGGAGCGCTGATAAAATCCTACAATCATGCACACTACCTAATAGTGTAATGCCCCCTTCTCACGACTATTTTTTTTTGGGGGGGGGGGTCAGACAATTCGCATGTGGCGTCAACTTCTACAATTGGCTACTTCCATTTTGTTTATGGATTTTGTTTATTTTTATTTTTTTAGGGTGGGGGGGGGGGCGTAGAACCGCGCTTGCCTTTACTCCGCACTGATCCACGATGTTTAGCAGGAGGTGGCAATTAACACCGAACAGAATACGTACTTGTGCTGTCCGACCTCGAGCTTCTCAGTATCCAATTAAAGCCCCAAAGCCTCATAAACATCCCTTGGCAAATACCATTTGTCGTTCATGTTCCAAACTCTCTGTGCCCGTTAGAGGCCCTGACATTTAAACATCAATAAGTCCATTTTACGCGCCCATTTTCTTTTGCAAATTTACCCTGACATTAAGAGATTTCCTGATTGTAACAAATCCCATTTTTCCCGCTCTGATTGATCCTTCCTTTGAACTCGATACACCCATCCATCTTATGAAAGTATCGCGATCCGGCTTCGTGAAGGCTAGTCCATTTACTTACTGACAAACATCGTTTCTTCTTACATATCTCATATTTGTATCCACTCTCATGCATGCGGCACCGGTTGACATGATATTTACACAAACATGTATGAGAAAGGAACCTTGCTGTTAAGTTTAATAAATTGGCCTTGTATCAAGTTATATCTGTCTGATAGCATGATGATAACCACTCACCAGGCATCACTTTCATAACCTCTGCATTACTGGTTTCTAGGCTCCATATCACATTCGTATACTCGCTGCACGTCGCAAATGATTACTGCTTTATCCGGTTTGTTAGTAAAAACGTCATACACGCGCACACCACTGATTACTAGCGCTCATTGGATAAACACTCAAGTTGCGTCAGCTTCCGGTTCCATGTGGTTCCAATGCTACTTAATGGTAAGTGGGCGTGGTTTAAACTGAACTGACGTCACACTAACGAACCAGATTGGCACAGAAAGCAGCATAAGGTATGGTACCTAGATGCACATTCGCATTTCAAAACAGAAGGTTCAGATATAACGAAATACTGAGAAATTACGAAACGGAAAAACTAATACCATCGTGGAGTGTGTAAAAAAATCAGTTTGGCAAACAAAAATCGTAAACTTGTGGCTGTCCACGAGAAACATTGCTTCATGACATAATACCCTCACTCCCATCCCCCCTCTCCGCTTTGCTCACCCCTCCCCCTCGTCTCGCCGCCCCTCTCACCATGTTGCACGAACTACGACATGTGCCATCGGATGTGAGTGTCGAAAGCTACCACCGCGGAAAATCAGAAAGGCAATTACAGCGAAGCAAATGTTGCAATTTAAAGAATAGACTGTTCCCCAGAGGCAAAGACTATTAAATGCGTATGCATTACGGACCAGCGGTCTAAACCTTCATATTTGCGGTCGGTCGGTTTGTCAGTCAATGCGTTGTCGTCTTCTGTTTTTTTTTTTTTTACCGTTTTGTAATCAAGTTGTTCTGTGTTCAGTGTTGACCTGGGTAATCGAGCTTGGTCTGTGTTCGGTCTATGAGTTTAGATGTTTTGAAGCGGCGGTCGGGTACGGGCGCAAGCACGTAAATGACAAAAGTGGATCAAGACTCGAGTCAAAATGTGTGATCAAACGTTGGGCCGAGTACGGATCGTGATAGGCCAAGTACACGGATCGTAAACCCCCTGCAGAGAAGTGAAGTACAAGTGGCATGACAGCTGGGTTAATTATCAGTTATTCAGTAGCTTGTGCTCTGTCCTTTTACCAGGCGCGGTTTTAGAGCCCATATTTTTTTTATTTCTTTTGGGGGGGGGAGCTATAGAAGGGGTGGATCCATAAACTTTTGCAGGGAGTCGTGCTGAAATGTAGATCTTTTTTTTTTCTCCGGACATTTAGGTCTCCGAAAATCAATAGGAAGGGGGGGGGGGCTCGTACCACATTTTCAACGGGGAGCGCTGATAAAATCCTACAATCATGCACACTATATTACCTAATAGTGTAATGCCCCCTTCTCACGACTATTTTTTTTTGGGGGGGGGGGTCAGACAATTCGCATGTGGCGTCAACTTTTACAATTTGCTACTTCAATTTTGTTTATGGATTTTGTTTATTTTATATTTTTTTTTGGGTGGGGGGGCGCACTGATCCACGATGTTAGCAGGAGCTGGCAATTAACACCGAACAGAATACGTACTTGTGCTGTCCAACCTCGAGCTTCTCAGTATCCAATTAAAGCCCCAAAGCCTCATAAACACCCCTTGGCAAATACCAGTTGTCGTTCATGTTCCAAACTCTCTGTGCCCGTTAGAGGCCCTGACATTTAAACATCAAGTCCATTTTACGCGCCCATTTTCTTTTGCAAATTTACCCTGACATTAAGAGATTTCCTGATTGTAACAAATCCCATTTTTCCCGCTCTGATTGATCCTTCCTTTGAACTCGATACACCCATCCATCTTATGAAAGTATCGCGATCCGGCTTCGTGAAGGCTAGTCCATTTACTTACTGACAAACATCGTTTCTTCTTACATATCTCACATTTGTATCCACTCTCATGCATGCGGCACCGGTGGACATGATATTTACACAAACATGTATGAGAAAGGAACCCCGACCCTTCCTCTAATGGCATCATCGTTGCTGTTAAGTTTAATAAATTGGCCTTGTATCAAGTTATATCTGTCTGATAGCATGATGATAACCACTCACCAGGCATCACTTTCATAACCTCTGCATTACTGGTTTCTAGGCTCCATATCACATTCGTATACTCGCTGCACGTCGCAAATGATTACTGCTTTATCCGGTTCGTTAGTAAAAACGTCATACACGCGCCCACCACTGATTACTAGCGCTCATTGGATAAACACTCAAGTTGCGTCAGCTTCCGGTTCCAATGGTTCCAATGCTTCTTAATGGTAGGTGGGCGTGGTTTAAACTGAACTGACGTCACACTAACGAACCGGATTGGCACAGAAAGCAGCATAAGGTATGGTACTACCTGTCAAGATGCACATTCGCATTTCAAAACAGAAAGTTCGGATATAACGAAATACTGAGAAATTACGAAACGGAAAAACTAATACCATCGTGGAGTGTGTAAAAAAATCAGTTTGGCAAACAAAAATCGTAAACTTGTGGCTGTCCACGAGAAACATTGCTTCATGACATAATACCCTCACTCCCATCCCCCCCTCTCCGCTTTGCTCACCCCTCCCCCTCGTCTCGCCGCCCCTCTACCATGTTGCACGAACTACGACATGTGCCATCGGATGTGAGTGTCGAAAGCTACCACCGCGGAAAATCAGAAAGGCAATTACAGCGAAGCAAAGGTTGCAATTTAAAAAAATAGACCGTTCCCCAGAGGCAAAGACTATTAAATGCGTATGCATTACGGACCAGCGGTCTAAACCTTCATATTTGCGGTCGGTCGGTTTGTCAGTCAATGCGTTGTCGTCTTCTGTTTTTTTTTTTTTTTACCGTTTTGTAATCAAGGTGTTCTGTGTTCAATGTTGACCTGGGTAATCGAGCTTGGTCTGTGTTCGGTCTATGAGTTTAGATGTTTTGAAGCGTATACAGTACATGTAGAGCATGTGACATTAACCATTTTTTTCTTCAGCAAATGGTTCTCTGCTGCACTGCATGTGCATCTTTTGAAATATAAATGGCTTAAAAGTGTTGACATAATACGTTGTGGCCAAAGAACATGCAAAAGATACTAAATGTTTGGGTTGCCCGGTGGATGCCTTTTGGCATGACGTCACAGAGCACATAGTCTTGGTTCTTGGTTCTTGGTTGGTTCTTCTCCTAAATACTCCACGTGGGAGTTTATACAGGAGGCCAGAAACACCGGGGCAAACCCCTTCTCTTAGCGATAAGTGTTTACTGGTCTGTAGGCTAATAATCTTCAGATATCATAATGCATGACGGGTCTGCCGCCAGCATGCTTTGATGCCTGTGCCTTGCTTTGTACATGCAAAACCAACTGCATGGGCGTCGCCGGGATTTTTGGTCCAGAGGGGGCAAATCATTTTCAAGAGGGAGGCAAAGCGCTTTCCAGAGGGGAAGGGGGAGCACTCAAAGGTGCAAAGTGACGAACCATCGGCAGGGGAGGGGTCAATAATTCGGAGGCATTTTTAATGAAAATTGGCATTTGTCTTCCCCTTTTCCCATTTTCTTTTTCTGTCCCCCCCCCCCATTTCCAGGGAGGGACACGTTAATTGCAATATTTATAATATCCTTCCCCAGGTTCAGGCGTCCCAGAGTCGCACAAAACTAAATTATCCCAAATATTGCAATTTACGTTTGAGACAGTTAGGAGTCACACAATTTATACGTCGAAAGATGAACTATTGCACTTGTTTTTGACGACGATGTATGGCGTCTGGATCTCTGACGCCAGTCTAATTAATATTCTGAGCAAAATTCACTCATGAAACGCATGGAAGCATGGGGATCACGAAGACTATAGCATGACGACTTAATTATATACATTATTCACACGTATATACGCAATCGGTACTACAGGGCCGCAGCTAACATTAAGAATGACTCGTCGATACAAACAGTTGAACTAATGCCTAAATATGCCATCAGCATCGATAAACTGAATACAGGGTGAGTCAGAAAAGCGGAACCCAAACCCCCAAAACTTTATTTCATATTTAAAAAAATATGTAGTACCCGACATAATAATAAATGGAAAGCCAATTTCATAAGCTACTTTAAGATGCAAAAATTACTGAAATTGTTTAATCCGTTCAAAGAATATCACCATTTTAACACAATGACCCTCAAACCTCTTTCGTCCACAAATGCGATTTCAAGAAGAATTGTCACAATTGTCTTCAAACATCATCACCACCTCGGTTTAAAAGTTAAAAATATTCAACAAAGTCATTTTGAATGCCCGTCTTTAAAAAAAAAAAGGTGGATTGTATACATATTGTTTGCCTAACCAGGGCTGTTAGTAAAGATATTGTGTATGTTGACAGTTGTTGAAACAAGTATTCTGTGTCATTTTCTTTGTTGTTCCAAACAGTCAGAATACCCAATGCACTGCTGTTTGGACGAAACAGGTTTTAGGGTCATTGTGTTTAAATGGTGATATCTTTGAACGGATTGAGCAATGTCAGTATTTTTTTCATCTAAAAGTAGCTTATGAAATCAGCTTTCCAGTCATTATTAAGTTTGGTACTACATGTGGTTTTTTTTTAATATGGGATATAGTTTTGGGGGTTTGGGTTCCGCTTTTTTTTACTCACCCTGTGTGCAGTTTATCAATGCTGATGGCAAATTCAGGCTTAAGTTCACCTGTTTTAATCCAAAATCTATTTGTATTGACGAGTTATTCTTAATGTTAGCTGCGGCAACGCTTGACATAACCTGAGGTAAACTAGACCGAAAATTACCTGCGTTGAGTTGGTCACATTAT
Source organism: Patiria pectinifera (assembly GCA_029964075.1). Taxonomy (NCBI): domain Eukaryota; kingdom Metazoa; phylum Echinodermata; class Asteroidea; order Valvatida; family Asterinidae; genus Patiria; species Patiria pectinifera. Next base: position 21,762,669 of record CM057146.1, read on the forward strand.
TGACGCAAAGGGAGGTGTGAGGTCCATGAATACTGTATGCTTCCAACTGTAATAAGAACGAGCTGATATATGCACATCAAAATCGTGCCTCGATGGATGAATCGATTTGTTTGCATGTTACCTTAAAGTTCTGGCCCCTGGTACACTCAAATTAAACCAAAACTGTCCAATGATTTTCATTACACTTGAGATTCCCAGAAAACTGTGTTTTATTACGAAATTCATTCCGTGTCCCCTCGCATTCGCTGTATATAATAAAGTGTGAATTGCGGCCGGCCTACTTGAAACCCCTAGGCCTATGTACTTGAGTAACAACCTCTTGTCTTTTTATGTTGAAGGCGGCCACTTCTTTTCCCGCGACTGTCCGCATGATTTCCGGATATTGAAACGTGTCGCATGACACGCAATGTTTCAACGTGTCAACCTATTTTTCCCCTCAAATTTCAAAGCGTCCGGGGAAAAACACTCGAGCTGTTGCAGTACCATTATTAGCATGTGCACATTATCACTGTTTCTACATGGAGGCTCCGGTGTATGAATTTGTCTGGGTAAAAGTATATATCTAAGCCTGTGAAGTGTGTGTTCCTGGGTAAGCATTACATTCACTGTGTGGACTTCCGAACAAAAGAGGTCAACATAAACCAGGTAGAGGCGACGTTGTGTAGACGTGGGCAAGTCCACACAGTGTTTCCCCATTTCTGGAAAACAGGTTTAGAGGCATTTTGGAGTTAGGTTTATCCGTGGCAAAGTGAAGAGAAACACTAAAGGGAATCATAGAAAAAAAATTGGGTTGAAAGAGTTTTCACAATGAGAGAAAAATGATTTTTTTTTCCAGAGGTTTTTCTTAACTACAAGAACCCAAGGGAATGTCCACACTAGGTATGTAACGTAAACATGTGTGTCTCGGTGTATGTAACTGTGTTCCTCAACCCTCAGGGAGTTGGGATAGGAAGTACTGAAATTTCAACCTTCAATGTCACAAGCCAATATGACCAAACCCACCAGGCCGGTGTTTGTATCTCCGGTTTCTTGGCACAAAACGACAGACTATATTCCCCCGGATGCCAGTCTATATAGGAAGTTATTTACTCCCCGGCTAATGCCGGTACCCATTTATATACTCCTGGATGGAGAGGTAGAGAGGCAAGTCAGGCTGAAGTGACTTGCCCAAGGACACAACATAATAACCAGCAACTGGATTCGAACCCCTGACCCTCTGATCATGAGTCACGAACCCTAGGTCACACTCCCCACCACCAAAGTGTGGGGGTATACTCGGTAGTTTTTACAGACCGACTTCCGGAGTCTCACTCTCAGATATTCACTTCAGCGAATGGGGTACCCGCAAGGTGAGTCAAATGACCCGAATTCACTCTACAAAGTCCCTGGTTAGCCTAGATTGACCCGGAATCCGGGTTCTGTTTCAGGGTCAAAATTGACATCTTTTGGGGGTCTATATCAGTATGACACTTTTGTCAAGGTTTCCGGTTCGAAATGACCCAGAAATGAGACAGAGAAGTGTCTTTTTGACTTTTTAGAGTGAATGATCTAACTTTCCCAACTACGCCATGTTCGTCCAAGCGTGTCCAATCAGGTCTGAACCCCAAATGGATTGTCGTAATTTGAAGATGGAAAGAAAAATACACCTTGGTGGTCATTGTCGTCTTAATGTTGTTGTGGCCTTTTGAAAGAGCCTGGATCATTACTGTTTAGGCCCCTACAGGAAACCAGTATTAAGTCAGTTGTTGTTTTTCATTATATTGTCGTTGGGTTTGCGTCTCGGCCGTCTCAAAATATAAAGTGGATTATCCTAAGTCGTATCAACTCCGCTCTGTCAGCTCTCGTCTCAATTTACAGACAAACAACGAACGGTATCAAAAACAAACCAAAAAAAAAAACCCCGCTGAAATCGCTTCTTTTGAGAACGCATTTGTCACGAATGCATCGCGACGTTTGTTCACTGCGATCACAAAAAAACAATTTTTTCTTCAAAGGTATTTTTTAAATGCATTTTGCCAATCTGCAAGGTTCAATACCCTCCGTGCTTTGATGACGAACGAAATAACAAGCACCTTCTAAAGATTTTCTCAGAATGACTATTGGGAAACAGGTCGAGTGAGATTCGGACAAACCATCTCGGGAAAGCGAGACGACCGACAGTGCCTATACTGTACTGAAGATTTGCCCGTGTCATTCCGTGCTATTTCAGGCAGCCCTCGAGTCAATTCAACCGAGTTTAACGACCGCAAAACTCTTGGACGTGCCGCGCTTGGCCGGCGCGAACTCATCAAGTGAGCTGGACCCAAGTGACCGTCAGAATGTACAAAGACCAGACAAAAAACCTGCAGATTTTGCAGAGACAAGAGACTCATGTCAGAATCTTACAAAACAAATTGTTAAAACAATGAAAAGCCATCAAAATTCTAAGATGTGCCACGTATGTTGATCCAACTGATTAAGCGAGCTGGACCCAAGTGACAACAAGAGTATAGAATGACCAACAACAAAAAAAGGGGTGCGAGTGCACAATAAGCTTTGGCGAAAAAAATGCGATGCCGATGGCAGACATAGAGCACCATACTTCTGGTCAATCCGGTTCGTTAGTGTGACGTCACCTCCAGCACTTTCTGCACGATTGGAACCGGAAGTTAACGCAGCTTTAGTGTTTGTAGCCAATGGGCGCTAGTAATCAGTGGTGCGCGTGCGTGTATGACGTTTTTACTAACGAACCGGATAATCCTTTCCTCTTTCTTGATACCGTCCACCACTACACAAAATACCACGTGACTATAACATTACTGCACATTATTTTTGCCTCCATATTTACACAATTTTCATAAACAACTTTACGAATTGTTAAAAACAATTTTTGTTAAGTATGTAGTATTTTTTTTTCTTTTCTTTTTTTGAAAATAAAAAGTTGGTAGTTTTTATGGGAAATTTAGGGGGCTCGTTTTTTGGTCAATTTTCTGGGGACAGACATATAGAAATAGACGCGCATGCGCATCGATCGAGACAAAGCCCGTGTTCCGAAAACTTTCGTCAAGAGTGCTTGTACTGAAGACGGCATGGCATTTGGTCAATTAGTCAAATAGTTTTAGTCAAATAGTTTTTGGTCAATTTGTGGGGACAGACAGACAGACTTAGAGACCGACTGACCGACCACCAAGTGACATGTAGAAACTCCAACCAGAGCTTTAAAAAAAATCGTGCAGACTTTGCAGAGGTGCATGTGATATACTCATACAAAAAAAACACCCAAAAAAATGAAAAGCCATCAAATTCCTTGGATGTGCCAAGCATGTTGATCCAACTCATCAAGCGAGCTAGACCCAAGTGACCACAAGAGTATAGAATTACCTAGAACAAAAACACCTAAAACTAGAGGCGCATTTTTTCCTCCATGCTGATACAAAAAGCCAAACCAATTGGAAAGCAATCAAAATAATAAATTATCGCCCTTGTTTTCCTCTTCTTTGTCTAACAGCCAGGGAGAAAGGCCAGTTGATGTAATGATCCTAAGATTGGGATGATATTGATGATGGTGGTGAGGATGCCGATAATCATGAAAATAAATATCCCATATGAACAGGAGAACATCAAGCATGCAGCAACATGTCGACGGGGCACATTGAAAAATTGTGTTCGGACGTCTCTTCTACAAGACTAGTGAAGGTCAGAGGTTATACAAAATTAAGTGTTAGTGGCATTTAGGATAATTTGCTGTTCATGCAGTTGTTCGTTTCCAATAATAACATCGCTCACAATCCAAAAACAACCGTCCTTTTGATCAAGAAACACGATGTCGTTAGTAGAACTTTTTAATTCCAACGATCAGTCAGTTGACTGATCGTTGGAAATTGCCTACATTCCTGATTTCTTCTAAATGACAGCAAGCTAGACGGAATAGTTTCATGGTGTTTACTAGTACCAGTACGATCTTTAATCCAAGTAAGCTTTTCGATAATAATTCGCTAGTTACCTTTTTTGGGATAAATGCAAATGACCCTATGTGCCTTTAACGCCGCGATTGTTTAGTGAAAAATATTTTAAACTTCTTTAATTACAAGAGAAAATGTCACTACGTGCAGTGTTATGAAGTGTGGGAGACAGAACAAACGATAGTTGGAAACGGGCAAGAAGCCTTGGCTTGTATTCAAATTCCAAATGATACCCAGGTCCCATGAGGCACGCTGAAAAAAAAAATCTTGTGTAGGATGTTCAAAACCGGGAATATAACATGCACGCACGCAAAGTGGTCTTTTACAGCGCAACCAAACGTGACAGCTACTACATGGCTAGACTCGAGGACCAGTCACTAGACACTCCTGTTTTGTCTGTAGGCGCCCCCACCAATATCTAATAGCACGGTCCTATAGTGTATCACCTTTATGATCGTGCTGGGTTGGAGACTTCGAGTCGACGCACATGATGCATATTGGGGTCGAGAATGCACAAACTTTCCCCGGATGTAAATGCCAAACCGCAGGCTACACGTACCGTGGGCTTGTGCGGTAAGTGACCATATCACAACGCGAGACGGGCGAACAAACCGGGCCACTTATACCGACTTGATTTCATGTCTGCTGCATGGCCAATACAAATTACAAGGGGGCTAAAACTAAAACAAAATAGAACAATAACTAAAAAACATAGGCCTATAACTAAAACAATAAACTTTTACTACGAAAGATAAAACTCGTCGCTTGATCAGTCACCTACTTGATTGGGCGGACCATCATGTCTGCTTTGACAAAAGTTGCAATGTACTTTTTTCCCTCGTTGTATACCCGTGAATGTTAACATGGTCGTGTGTTTTTTATGAAGTGGAGATTTATCTAGTCTTGTTAACATCGTAGGGATCATTTTTGTACATTTTGACACCATCATTTGTGTCGGTAGTTATGCTTTTCTGCGCCCCTATCGTTTTTCTCCCGTTTAATTGTTATCTATCTTTCCTCGTGGAACCAATACTTAATAGAACACAAGGTCCACACATCTTGTGTTTAAACTGTACCATCAGTTGAATTTCTTTAGGGCATACTGTCCTTTGCAAAGTACACGGACGCCTTTCTTTTGGATATGACGTCAGCATTAATCTGTTTTTCATGTTTCTGATCGCCTTTTTAACTTTTCTTCCCAAAGCCTCTTACATTCGGATGATTCGGAGTAAAGCCCTGCAGTGAAATGTCCGTTGAAAAACATTTTGTTTTTCTTCAAAAAAAACTATATTTACGGGTCTAATACAACGTCATGACTTTCCTTGATTTTAATAAATATAGTCTGTGTCTCCGGGCCCTATTGTCCAATTTCCAATTTCCTCTCTTGATTTGATACTCTGAGGCCCCATCAGGAAAACTGCTTTTTAAAATATTAATGCATATAGTTCCCTGTCGGCAATAACGGACATAGTGTTGAAAGATATAAATGACCTTTTCCCGCGCGTGTTCCGTTATTGTTGTTAAGGCCTGTACCGGCCGTTCGTCCTACCATCACGCACAACTTAGCTTTCTTGTTAAAAAAAGGTAAAGGAGAAACTTCAAAAGAACGGCGCACAATTTCCCGTTTGACCTCGTAACGTATCAGATTTGGATCGAGTTGCCGGTTCGCTTTGGTGCTAATCCACTCTGCAGCAATACCAGTTGGAAAAGGAGTTCTGACCCTTTGCGTTTGATGCAAAACGGAAAAAAAAAGCAATGTATAAGGGCCGGGGGAAGGCTGCAGTTGACCAACGATAATTACCTAAATGTTATCGAGTAAGTTTGCTACGAAACGTGTTTTTTTTTAAGTCCACTGTTACCAAAATTGATACATGTAACAGACTAGCAATCCTTAGTATACCTTTGATTAGAATACTCAACAATTAAACTTTTGCCCCTTTAAACTGTCCTCACTTTCTTTTAAGTGAATGCCCACCTGTCATTTATAATTATGACTGTACCGGTGATGATTGGGTGATCCGGTGAACCGGTAAAATCAAAAAGGTGTGCGCCGGGCCTATTAAACCTTTAATTTGGGAGACGTTCATTATTTAAGAAAAAAAAATGTAGCACGTCTCGTAATTTCACTCTCTATGGGTACATTCCCGAGCGAGTCGCTTATCAAATTTCCCAATTTCAATGTTCATGTGAAATCATTGGGATTTTCCTCCTGGAATTCTCATCTTGCTTAAATGACATTTTAATGTGTTTCCCGTCGGTAACATGATTTCTGCAAACATCATTTGTGGGTATCAGCTGTCCCGACGATTGCCAGCCACATGTAGTTTTCTCATTGTAATGAGTTAATGCAGTAAAAAGAAAATGTCTCAAGGAATCTCCCATGTACTTCTTCACTTTCCACCGAGACCTCGATTCTTGTAACTTATCAGATTAAATCCACATATTGATCAAGTTACTCATCCTTTTTTGGCGCTAATATCACGATTGTAAAGCTCAAAATCTATCTTTCAATGGGTTGACACGTCTGGTTCCCCCGAAGCAAGCAAATGCATTTCACGTGACGCAGTATCGATGTGTGCAGTTGGAAAGTCTTGAAGTCCATGTGGTTATGGTATTTTGCAAAAGTTTTTGCTTTAGTGGAATATATGATTTTGACATTTTTTATACGCACAACTCTACAAGACAAGAGTTACTGTCGTTTCATCCAAACCATTTGTGGTGGTCATTCTGAAGATCATGCCACCAAAGATGAGGTTTTGAAAAATAGCATCAAGTGTAATATGTCGAGAAGGGAGTAAATATGCAAAAGAAAATAGGCCTACCCCTTGGTTCCAACAGTGGAGCAAAATCATATACCAATTTCAGATTTACAACATATAACCCTATGGATAAGGGAAACACGATTGCATATTGCACCTAAAAGTGAAATAGTGCTTTCTTAAAATCTGTTTTTGTTGTTTCAAGTCCTAATTGCTGAGATTGATTGTGCCTTCTGTGGTTTCTGTGGTTTCAACGAACAAGTTTTGTAGTATTATTGCACTTCATTGCAAAATAAATGTAACGAACCACACTTTTCTTTATTGGTGAGGTGCTGTTGGGGTTTGTAGGATTATTTATTTTTATAACCCATTATTTTCGTGTAGGATGGGATGGAGCAAAAATTGTAGTTTCCTTTCGAATCTACAAAATACTTTAAATTAAGATATCTCCCGCATATTTGATTCCTATAGGTCTCGTTCAAATGACGTCATTTTCTACAGACCATCCACGTGCATCGGCATTTTGAGCGTCAACTTGCATAACGCGCATCGACTGCGTCGTATTTCGAACACATTTCGAGCAACACGCGCGCGTGTTTGGAACATTTTCAACACTGCGCATTGCGTGCTTGATTGCGTAAAATACGCAGTTGCAGTCCTCCTACAGAGATGGCCGTCATGCATTAAACGAGCCCAGACTCTGGCACAAAAAGGACCGCAGCATGCAAGGGGCTTGAAGCCATTTATCATCACTTGGAAGTTGTAAGCAGAAACAAACCCATAATATTTTGGTAACGAATAGGCCTAATCCCTTTTCATCACCCGCACTCCGGAGAATATTGGTCATTAACACATTATCCATATCAGTATAACGTGTTAATTATTAACGCGTTATCCATGTCAGGATAATATGTACACATTATCCATATCAGGATAACGTGTTAATGAGATTTTTATAAAGACCCATTAGTGGAATCCGTCAACCAGAATTAGAAGCTTTTACTGCGGTGGTGTCACGCTCACGCGCGCGTTCTTAAAGACGAAACGCGCGCGCATTTTGGTATTCCTATTGGTCGAGAGTAGTTTAGGGGGACTATCTGACACAATTTGACCTTTTCTAAAGAAATATGTAAAGGTCACATAAATATGTAAATATGCAAATATGTATAGATATAAATATGAATTAAGGGATGTGGGAATTCTTAACACAGTTTGACCTATTGTATGGATGAGATGAATAGGGAATAGGTGTGGGTATAAGGAACCGTGTACAGTTTGACCTATTCTATGGGAAAGATTGCACAAGGTATGGAAAAATATATATATTTTTATGGTACATTTGGATCTTAGCCCGAATATGAGTTTCATACGTTAGTCCCTGTGAACGACCAGCTGGTCGGATCTTTAATCCCCCCAACAATAGACAGAAGAGGGCGCGTGCACTAGTATTGTTACGGAGTTAATCCGATCGATACAAAAAGTAATTGGATTTCCGAATGCTCGAAAGCAGAAAACAGTGATAGATGGCAAAAATGAATGTTGCGTTGATCAGACTGAAACGAGTACGATTGTCTATTTGAAGAATTATTTTAAAGTCATTTTTATTGGGTTTATGGGTATTGTGCACGTTACGTTTTCCCAAGTTATAAACAAACACTCACCGCAGCATACTTGCAGGGTACAGCCTGTGTCGGCCATGGGGGTATTTGATAAATCCACGATCCATAATCCATGCGTCTGTACGGAGACCGGTGGTCGATCACCCCTCGATGATCGCACCGATCATGGAGCAAATAACTCTGTCCGTGCGCCTATATTCCTCTTGTTAATCGATACAATACCAATGGATCTTCTACACTGCCACCAGAATCATCCAAGTAAAAATATATGTCTGTGCGCGGTGATCGTAGAAAAGGGAAGGTTTTGGCATCAGCGAGATCAATTGCTAGTACACATGCACACTACTGTATACATTACTGCCATCCGATCAGATAGCGCTCAAGTTTTCTTAATCCGTGACGGCTAAATTATCGATTAGGCTCTATAGTCTGCAGAGGCGCGTACAATAAGGAATGGATTCAGTGGTTTAAAGCCATAAGAAAACGTGCGGGCATGTGGTTTTTAAAGGGAACTACAGCCTGGAAAGTGCCCGATTGAGTGTGTATCGGAATAACACCACCATCATTGTGCATTTTGTAATATGTCGTACTAGAACGACCCCAAAACCAAGCTATAGCCTATCCATAGTTAAAAATTTAATCGTAACGTGGTCGTCTTTTTGTGGACGTGTGAGAAACCACTTTTGGGGGAATTGGGGGGATTGGCGTTCGACGGGAAAAATGGTGCCCCTTTAACGTTGTCTGTATAGGAATGCACCGAACCCTAGTTGTACCTCCGTGCCGGATTTGTTTACAAAATCGAGGATGACTGGGTTTTATCTACGACCATTTTACGGGGGTTATTTAGAGGGCGTGTCCAAGCACTAATAATTTTATGACTGAGAGTAGGCTTTTACGATTGATAAGACAACACAAACAAAGAAAAATACAACTGCAGAAAGTATATACGTTATGACATTATTGCTTTATTGACTTTATTATTGCTTTATTAAATCACTCGTGTTTTTATTTGTCTGTCCCAATGTATTTCTTCGCAATTATATCGTCATTGTAATGTTGACTAGTCTTTAATCATCACTGTCTTCCTCGCTGACGTCTTCTTCATCTTGATGGAACAATCCGTCAAATTTCATCTGGTGTTTAGGCATAATTCTGCCGAGAGCCTTTTGTACGCTAATGCCCTTATATATTTTGTCTTCGAGATTGTCCACAATATCTTGATGAGTATCGTTATCTTTCAGATGTAGGTAGCTTGACAGAAAATCCTTGTACTTGTCAAAAAAGATTTGCTTGACTGCCCAGAGGGTCTTCCTATCGGCCTTTTCCTTGGCCTGATCTTCACCCATACCCTCGTTGATGTACTTTTCATGTTTTTCGCTCCACATTTCACGAGTCGCTTCTTTGGACTCTTCCAACCAGTCTTGGAAAGTAGCATTGTCTTCTAATTCAGAACTAGACTCATCTTCATCTTCATCGTCTACCTCCGAGTCCGTTTCGAGCCCGATTCATCCACGTCAGAATGATCAGATTGAATAACCTCAATTTCAGAATCATCGTTAACCCCATTCATTTCAGATTCATCTTCAGCATGAGCGTTTTCGGTATGTCGCCAAAGATTATATCTCCGTCCAAAGCTTTTATCACACTGGTTACAAGCATGGGGTTTGACTGCAGAAAAAGTATTCATGTTGAAGTTATAAAGGCTGATTCACGAATGACAAGAAACGGATGAATTGGTTTAATATAAATTGTGCCGAGACCTGTCTGTTTGAGCTCATTTCCACATCCCCCCCCCTGCGCATGCTCTCTGCGTGCTCATCCTACTCTTTTCCCTGCTCATCCTACTCTTTTCCCTGCTCATTCTACTCTTTTCCCTGCTTATCCTACTCTTTTCCCTGCTCATCCTACTCTTTTCCCTGCTCATCCTACTCTTTTCCCTGCTCATCCTACTCTTTTCCCTGCTCATCCTACTCTTTTCCCTGCTCATCCTACTCTTTACCCTGCTCATCCTACTCTTTTCCCTGCTCATCCTACTCTTTTCCCTGCTCATCCTACTCTTTTCCCTGCTCATCCTACTCTTTTCCCTGCTCATCCTACTCTTTTCCCTGCTCATCCTACTCTTTTCCCTGCTCATCCTACTCTTTTCCCTGCTCATCCTACTCTTTTCCGTGCTCATTTCTGATAATTCACTTATTCTCTGCAACCTTTAATGTACACGCTGAAGTATTTGCAATAATAACACGTTTGAGATTGGTCATCTATTTCTGTTACTCTTTTTTATGACCAATCTCAAACGTGTTATTATTGCAAATACTTCAGCGTGTACATTAAAGGTTGCAGAGAATAAGTGAATTATCAGAAATGAGCACGGAAAAGAGTAGGATGAGCACGGAAAAGAGTAGGATGAGCACGGTAAAGAGTAGGATGAGCAGGGAAAAGAGTAGGATGAGCAGGAAAAAGAGTAAGATGAGCAGGGAAAAGAGTAGGATGAGCAGGGAAAAGAGTAGGATGAGCAGGGTAAAGAGTAGGATGAGCAGGGAAAAGAGTAGGATGAGCAGGGAAAAGAGTAGGATGAGCAGGGAAAAGAGTAGGATGAGCAGGGAAAAGAGTAGGATGAGCAGGGAAAAGAGTAGGATGAGCAGGGAAAAGAGTAGGATGAGCAGGGAAAAGAGTAGGATGAGCAGGGTAAAGAGTAGGATGAGCAGGGAAAAGAGTAGGATGAGCAGGGTAAAGAGTAGGATGAGCAGGGAAAAGAGTAGGATGAGCAGGGTAAAGAGTAGGATGAGCAGGGAAAAGAGTAGGATGAGCAGGAAAAAGAGTAGGATGAGCAGGGAAAAGAGTAGGATGAGCAGGAAAAAGAGTAGGATGAGCAGGGAAAAGAGTAGGATGAGCAGGGAAAAGAGTAGGATGAGCAGGGAAAAGAGTAGGATGAGCAGGAAAAGAGTAGGATGAGCAGGGAAAAGAGTAGGATGAGCAGGGAAAAGAGTAGGATGAGCAGGGAAAAGAGTAGGATGAGCAGGGTAAAGAGTAGGATGAGCAGGGAAAAGAGTAGGATGAGCAGGAAAAAGAGTAGGATGAGCAGGGAAAAGAGTAGGATGAGCAGGAAAAAGAGTAGGATGAGCACGGTAAAGAGTAGGATGAGCAGGGAAAAGAGTAGGATGAGCAGGGAAAAGAGTAGGATGAGCAGGGAAAAGAGTAGGATGAGCAGGGAAAAGAGTAGGATGAGCAGGGTAAAGAGTAGGATGAGCAGGGAAAAGAGTAGGATGAGCAGGGAAAAGAGTAGGATGAGCAGGGAAAAGAGTAGGATGAGCAGGGAAAAGAGTAGGATGAGCAGGGAAAAGAGTAGGATAAGCAGGGAAAAGAGTAGAATGAGCAGGGAAAAGAGTAGGATGAGCAGGGAAAAGAGTAGGATGAGCACGCAGAGAGCATGCGCAGGGGGGGGGATGTGGAAATGAGCTCAAACAGACAGGTCTCGGCACAATTTATATTAAACCAATTCATCCGTTTCTTGTCATTCGTGAATCAGCCTTTATAACTTCAACATGAATACTTTTTCTGCAGTCAAACCCCATGCTTGTAACCAGTGTGATAAAAGCTTTGGACGGAGATATAATCTTTGGCGACATACCGAAAACGCTCATGCTGAAGATGAATCTGAAATGAATGGGGTTAACGATGATTCTGAAATTGAGGTTATTCAATCTGATCATTCTGACGTGGATGAATCGGGCTCGGAAACGGACTCGGAGGTAGAAGATGACGATGAAGATGAGTCTAGTTCTGAATTAGAAGACAATGCTACTTTCCAAGACTGGTTGGAAGAGTCCAAAGAAGCGACTCGTGAAATGTGGAGCGAAAAACATGAAAAGTACATCAACGAGGGTATGGGTGAAGATCAGGCCAAGGAAAAGGCCGATAGGAAGACCCTCTGGGCAGTCAAGCAAATCTTTTTTGACAAGTACAAGGATTTTCTGTCAAGCTACCTACATCTGAAAGATAACGATACTCATCAAGATATTGTGGACAATCTCGAAGACAAAATATATAAGGGCATTAGCGTACAAAAGGCTCTCGGCAGAATTATGCCTAAACACCAGATGAAATTTGACGGATTGTTCCATCAAGATGAAGAAGACGTCAGCGAGGAAGACAGTGATGATTAAAGACTAGTCAACATTACAATGACGATATAATTGCGAAGAAATACATTGGGACAGACAAATAAAAACACGAGTGATTTAATAAAGCAATAATAAAGTCAATAAAGCAATAATGTCATAACGTATATACTTTCTGCAGTTGTATTTTTCTTTGTTTGTGTTGTCTTATCAATCGTAAAAGCCTACTCTCAGTCATAAAATTATTAGTGCTTGGACACGCCCTCTAAATAACCCCCGTAAAATGGTCGTAGATAAAACCCAGTCATCCTCGATTTTGTAAACAAATCCGGCACGGAGGTACAACTAGGGTTCGGTGCATTCCTATACAGACAACGTTAAAGGGGCACCATTTTTCCCGTCGAACGCCAATCCCCCCAATTCCCCCAAAAGTGGTTTCTCACACGTCCACAAAAAGACGACCACGTTACGATTAAATTTTTAACTATGGATAGGCTATAGCTTGGTTTTGGGGTCGTTCTAGTACGACATATTACAAAATGCACAATGATGGTGGTGTTATTCCGATACACACTCAATCGGGCACTTTCCAGGCTGTAGTTCCCTTTAAAAACCACATGCCCGCACGTTTTCTTATGGCTTTAAACCACTGAATCCATTCCTTATTGTACGCGCCTCTGCAGACTATAGAGCCTAATCGATAATTTAGCCGTCACGGATTAAGAAAACTTGAGCGCTATCTGATCGGATGGCAGTAATGTATACAGTAGTGTGCATGTGTACTAGCAATTGATCTCGCTGATGCCAAAACCTTCCCTTTTCTACGATCACCGCGCACAGACATATATTTTTACTTGGATGATTCTGGTGGCAGTGTAGAAGATCCATTGGTATTGTATCGATTAACAAGAGGAATATAGGCGCACGGACAGAGTTATTTGCTCCATGATCGGTGCGATCATCGAGGGGTGATCGACCACCGGTCTCCGTACAGACGCATGGATTATGGATCGTGGATTTATCATATACCCCATGGCCGACACAGGCTGTACCCTGCAAGTATGCTGCGGTGAGTGTTTGTTTATAACTTGGGAAAACGTAACGTGCACAATACCCATAAACCCAATAAAAATGACTTTAAAATAATTCTTCAAATAGACAATCGTACTCGTTTCAGTCTGATCAACGCAACATTCATTTTTGCCATCTATCACTGTTTTCTGCTTTCGAGCATTCGGAAATCCAATTACTTTTTGTATCGATCGGATTAACTCCGTAACAATACTAGTGCACGCGCCCTCTTCTGTCTATTGTTGGGGGGATTAAAGATCCGACCAGCTGGTCGTTCACAGGGACTAACGTATGAAACTCATATTCGGGCTAAGATCCAAATGTACCATAAAAATATATATATTTTTCCATACCTTGTGCAATCTTTCCCATAGAATAGGTCAAACTGTACACGGTTCCTTATACCCACACCTATTCCCTATTCATCTCATCCATACAATAGGTCAAACTGTGTTAAGAATTCCCACATCCCTTAATTCATATTTATATCTATACATATTTGCATATTTACATATTTATGTGACCTTTACATATTTCTTTAGAAAAGGTCAAATTGTGTCAGATAGTCCCCCTAAACTACTGTCGAGGGAGCCCGGAGTGCGTGTGTATACCCGAACGCGACTCGCGCGAGCCTCGGAAAATGTCTGCTGCCGGCTGCTGAAGTAATGATTTGAAAAACCTGCGTAAAATATACTTCCTTGGGGACGACTGACAGCTACGATGGGCAGACAAACGGCAGTGTCCGAAGTACTTTAACGCGGAGTTGAGCTGCGAAAGGGTTACCCTCTTCAAAACGTAGCATCATTTTAACTGCATTAGTGAACATTTGCCTCGGGTTCAAAGCAATAGAACAGGAGGGGGTGTTTACCTCTTTGTTTCCCGCCTCGTGTACTAACTTCGCACAACCCGGATCCTGTTTCTATACTTTGTCTTGCACAACCGCGTCGTATACTACTTGTAAGCGTTTGACTGCTCGATTTCATGTGGTGTTATAGAGAGAATACCAGAGACTGAACGCCTATCACCTTTCGCCACATCAGTCCTGTTGCAGACACACGATTGTTTGGGAAGCCATTAAGCGAACGTACTCAGCCAGCCTAGGTTTTGCCTTTCGAAGTGCGATGCCGAGATTACATTAGATGTGCCTCCTCATCAAGTGTCAAGTATGCAGGGCTATGTTTGTTTTTGTGTTGTGTGCTGCGTTGCCGTGCGTCGTGAACGCATGTTTGTCAGAAAAGATATCTCCATGAGAGAAGTTCGGCCCTGTGCTTGGTGAGGTCTTTTTGTTGTATTAAGGGAGTTCCGGAGCAGGTCTGGAGTGTCTTCCCATGATTATACCTTTACCAAGTCAGACCATATAACAAGTTGGACTGACTCTGTGGTTTGGTCAACATTATGGACCCCTATGCATTCATGGTTGTTTTTACACAATCTTGTACTTTCAGGACACTCTTAGGTTTCAGCCGTAGTCTTTTTGAACAACTAGAACATATGAATAAGCATTCTGAAAAGGCATTGGACAACGTTGGAACAATAATTTTAAGGTTTTGAGGTGTCAGCTGCGGCATAGATACATGTACTAAGTAGAAAGTATGATTTGTGTTGTACTCGTTATAGTTATGATTGTGCTAAGTCTCTGACCTAGTCTGGCTGTGTTAAGACGTTAGTTTGGGACGACCGCCAGCATTATCTGATGTGGCTGCTGTGACTGTCTGTACTGGATCTGGGTGTATAGGGTAAACAAATATTCCAACTTAATATTCCATCATTGGACAGTCGGCACTTATCAGTGTCAGTCAGCACTTATTAGCTCATCAATGTCACCAACGCATGTGGTGATGGGAGCTATTTTAGGATGATATGCTTATTCAATGGGGCTACCGGAACCAATGGTTGCTGGTGCGCCATGTTGCATCATGTCTCTATAGGCCTATATGCCGTTTGATGTAAAATGAAAGTATCAAATTAATTAATCAATTAATTAATTAATTAGCGGACGGTTAATAAAGGTCGTATATGTCGTATGTCCCCCTTCCTGTATATACATGAACTAACAGTGTGAGAAGTTTCAACTCTCCGGGTTACCAAATGGCGAGGTGCATATTAAAGCGGACAGAGAGTGACATGGGACTCGCTTATTAGTATCCAGTTCGTAAGTGTGACGTCACTTCAGTTTAAACCACGCCTACTGCACATTAAGTATATAGTATTGGAACCATTGGAACCGGAAGAAGTGCAAAGTTGTGTGTTTAGCCAATGGGCGCTAGTAATCAGCGGTGCGTGGGCGTGTATGACGAAGTCACTTACGAACCAGATAGGCACACTGAAATATTGCCTGGGTTATTTTTACCAAAGAAAGGGTGAAAACTGGAGAACTACCCAAACTTGGGTTGTTCTATAACCAATTGTTTGGGCTAGAATTTCTGCTAAATTCAACCCAAACTTGTGGTCATTCAAGACCAAATTTAATTTGCTCTTGTATGACTACAAGTTTTGGTTGAATTTAGTTTTCACCCTTTCTTTGGTAAAATTAACCCAGGCAATTTTTCAGTGCAGATATGACTCAAATTGAAATAGCGTAGGAATAGCCAGGAATGGCCAATCTGAACGCTTTGGAATTGTTTGTTTTTTATTCCGGACAGATTTGTTTGCCACAGCTTTATCAAGAAGTTGACTCTTCTCAAGATGTTTCTCATCATTTAGGCTAGGCCCTACACGGCTACGAGTTGTACTCACACATTACCTAAACTTGTTTTTCTTCACCAATTGATAGCTGTGTCTAATACACGTTAACTAAACGTTGTTAACCCTTTAGCTTGCCCCAAGCATCAAAGCGATGGTAAGTTGACTACAAGTAAACTTAGTCAGTCAAAAACAGGCAATTATTATTAATTATGAATCTAATTTTTCCTTCGTCAATGGAAACACGTTTAGGCCTACAGTGTTATACTCGTTTCCTTATCTGCTGTACTTTAGTTGCAACAATTTCCGTTCCCTGCCCATTAGGCTAATTGTTTAATTCCAAGATTGCAGGAGTCCGCCGTGGGAGGCCAACAAAGAGTCACAGAATTTCGCACAGATAATGGCCGAATCATAGTGGTCATCGAACCTAGTCTAACGGATGATGGATTGATTATGGACTAGCATATTTTTTTCCCGTGTGCCTTTTAGCAAAATGCATTTCGACTTTTCTTTGTAATCTTGTGGCGGTGTTATTTTTTACCTTCGCCAAGGAGGTTATGTTTTCATCCGATTTGGTCAGTTGGTTGGTTGGTTTGTCTGTTAACAAGATAACTCCAAAAGTTATGGACGGATTTGCATGAT